>CM076574.1:78088895-78538486 GCA_034641835.2 Pinus albicaulis | reverse complement strand
GCGAAGGGCAGAGTTTTTACATTATGGGACTTAATCACATCGAAAGTTTTGATGCGGTCTTTCAATCAACCCATTGTGGATCTCTCCGATGCGATTGCGCTTCGGCTCTTTTTAATCTAACCATTTTTCATTTAAAAATCGTTGTATGGGCGCGTTAGACAAAAACTTTGGATAAGTGGGTTTTTTGTATTTACAAAGGAAAAAATAGATCGGAGATGGATTTTCTCAATGATTTAGCGCCCGATTGCGGGCCCACGGGTTGTATGGAAAAATAATATGATCGGGGGTTTTGAAACAGAGGGCTAATCGCATCGGAGTTTGTCTATAACAAAAAGACGTGTGCTCGCTGTGTTTTTCTGATGCGATAAGAGCCTGGATGTCTAGTGCTTGGTTCTAACGCTGGGGCACATGGAGGGGAAGTGGTTTTAAGGCTTAGCCCAAGGGGGCTTAAGCCTTTATGCAAAAAATATGTATTTTTCATGAAATTTTCAAGTTTTTCAATGGATTCGGGGGTTTCGATATAGTTTAAAAATGAGTTTTAAACTATGTAAAGAGGATTTTCACGAATGGGAGAAGGGAAATCATGAAAAATAGAGGAATTTTATGAAAAAAAAAGGGAGTAAATGAAGGTTAGTTTTGAGTGGAGGAGGGGGGAAAATGATGATTTTGCAGCAGTCCTTTCTCATGAAATTAGCAGAATTTCTGAGTATAAAATAGGAACAGTAGTGAAGATTTGGACAGAGGCATGAGGCCTTCAATATTCTTCAAGAGCCAACACTTTTTAGCAATAAAATTTGTTCCTTGAAGGCTCCAAAAAATTTTAGCCACCTTTTTCTATAACAAATTTTATAGGTGGCTAACACATGGGATGAAGAAATTGGATTGTTGGAGATTATGCTGAACAACCAGGATTCAATACAGGAAGGAGAACCTCAATTTCAAAATTGGGGATTGCAGAATATGAAGATGCGAAGGAATGAAGACAGTGAAGAATTTTTGAGTCTTGGGAGAGACTTAGAACTGCAGAAGGAATAATTGGTGGCTGAAGCATCAATTGAGGCCATTGGGTCTTGTGATTTTAAAATTGACAAGTTGGTTGTGTTGACAGGTATTGCAGAAGACAAACCATATTTTGGAGTTGTCTTGGATGAAGATGAACTGTTGCAGGAGAAGGAAGGTGAGACTATCATGTCTCATGTGAAAGAATTTGTTATTACTATTGATGACAAGAAGGAGCTGATGTGTCTGATGGACAAAGAGAATACTGGAGGACAAAATTTTGGGACTACTACAGCGGTGGAGAATCAAAATTTTATTCTGATATAAGATGAGGACACAGTACTTTAAGGACTTGATTTGATTTCCAGAATCAATCAAGGGGATAAAGGACAATTACTGAAGATTTTCAAGGAAGAAGAAGAAGAATATGTTGAACCAAGTTTGTAGCATATTGATGAAATTATTGAAAATAGATGGCTGAAATGTTTGCTGGAAACGTTTAGAGAAGACAATGAAATGGCAGAGTGGAAGATTGAAGTGTTGTTGGAGGAAAGGTTAAAGCAGCAGATTGAAGTGTTGCCAGAAGAGGAGGAAGGGACACATGGATTTTATAAATTTGATGTTTGTTTTATGATTGCAGGTACTGATGGAAGGACTAAAGAATGTTTGGTCCAGGAAGAGAGGAAAAGAGATGATGACAGTGACTTGTAATTTAAATACCAGTCCAAAGAATTGTTGAAGGCAGAGAATGAAGAAATTGTCATGGATGACAATCAGGAAGAGTTTTACTATTGCAGAGAACAAGAGGGTATGGATGATTGGGTGGCAGCAATGGCTCAGAAATTAAGAGCAAAGGTGGCAGTAAGGACTGAGCAAGCAAGGGCTCAGCAAATAAGAACTCAGCAAGCAGAAGTAGAGGTATAATTTCAACAATCAAGATGGAGCAGTATCCAACAGTCAGAAGATAAATTAGATCAGGAAATTGAATTGATAAGAAGGTTGATGGTGAAAGTGTCTGAGAAAAATACAACAACAAGAAAACAAAGAAGCAGAAGCAGCAGCAAAGGAAGGAAAGAAAGAGAATGTAAAAGTGCAACTAGTGGAGCAAGACAGAATAACGTATGGAAGCCTGGAAAAATGCAGAAGAAGAATATTGAAACAAATGATCAGTTGTAGAACAAAGTGTGGGATCCCGGAAGACAAGGATGAAAGCACGTGATTAGGAGATCATGATAAATTTTAATCTTGGGAGTCTGATGCAGGGGCATTAGGCACAATAAAATACTTTGTATCTAAGTAGACATAGGGGGGTCTTTTGGTTTTAAAATCTTATGTAATCCTTAAGTAATTAGAGTGATTTTAATTATGGAGAGAAAGTGTAAATGTTCCCAAGTGATTGGAGAACATGAGAGAAGTTGATTTGTTAGGAATGTGAAGAGTCAGTTTCAGTTTGTTTAGGGGGTTAGGCTAAATTTACGATTTGAGGATTCCAAGGGTTTTTTTGAGTCATTGAAGGAGTTGAATCGATTGATTATCAATTTGTATAATTGTAAGCCTCAATGGCATTCAGGAACAGACCTAGAGAGAGCTGGAGAATTGTTCAGCGAGACAGAGTAGGAGAGCAGAAGGCCATCGCATTGAAGATCTGGCCAGAGCAAGAGGTTTTTGTAAAGTAATTTCAATTGCATATATGATGAATCTATTTCAGAAATACATGTTTATTGTCTGATTGGATTATGCGTGTATTGACTGCTTGAATTCTTTGTGGAAGCACGAGTTAAATATTCAGAACTTATGAGCATTGGTTGATTTCATTTCTGTGTGAGAATGCTTTGAATCTCCGTGAATCATGTATAAATAAGACTTTGTGATAGGGGTGGATGGTGCTCTGTTCTAATGAGAAGTCGATGTCAATTATCATGATTCTGGGCTAAATGCGTGAAGGGTGATTATGAGATTGAGGATTATATGGGTATGGTTGGTTTAACTATGCGTAGAGAGTATTTTGAACTTCAATAAGCAATTGAGTAGGCTATTGACAATGTATTGAATGTATGTGTTCGTTGTATGAAGGAGACTTCTATTATTTTTTAGATTCCTGAATTATATACATTCTGTGTTAATCTGAATGCTAAAGAGGAATTTTTTATAACCTCGGTTATACATAACCAGTATAGCAAGACCTAGGTCTCGAAATTATATCTGGGCTCTTGGTGAAATGGAGATCGGTATTATAGAGTCGGAAGGCTCAAGAAACTAAATATGCAGAGTCCGTGTTGAGAAGTCGGAAGACAATATTGTGCGTTAATTGGAAGCGGAACCCTGAGTCAAAGAGCAAAGCAGAACCGTGAGAAGGAACAATAGAAGCGGTTTCGGAGGCAGATACCAGCAGTATCGCGCGATCACATAAGTGGTAAGTGGATTTGATAAAAAAAAACGCGATATCGGTTGTCAATTGACACGTGTCCTAGAGTGGTAATGTAAAACCACTTTTATTGCGTTTTTTTTGGGTGTTAAAGCCTATGGTGAAAAAAAACGCGATTACCGTCCGATCTTCCACAGTCAAGATCTAACGGTGTTCGTTGCACGCAATGTGTGAAGCTTAATGAGGGGAGAAAAGCTTTGGGATCGGAATCGTATGTAATGTGATTGAGTCCAATTGCATTATAAAATAAACGTGAGGGGTTGTTTTATGATTAATAACCTGTGGGGCCCGTATTAACCCTTTAAATAGTTGGGTTTATGAAAATGTGAGCGTAAACATATATGGGGGTAGTTGAAGTTTAATATATCAGAGTCTGTGGTTTTAAAGAAATTAGAGGGTTTTATATTGTGTGGGACCATACTAATCATTTGAAATTTGGGTTTTATCAAAGTCCGAAGTGAAGTTGAGGTCGGGAACAATCATGTGGTTTATTGGCATATAAACCTTAGAATTAAAGTCGATAAGCAGATTATTATAATCATTGGGTTAATGTATAAAACTTGAGCTATGAGTACAATGCCGATAGTTAATTAATCCCAAGGTCCTATGGTAAACTATTTAAGAGGTACTTTCACTTGGAAATGAAATAACGGAGGAGACTTTGGATTAAGTGGGTTCCGATGTATATGGTTTCATAATCATATATTAAAGGTAAGGAGCATTGAGGTGCATTATGGGTTTTATCACATGGTTTTTACCACTGGTTGAAAAGTAAAGTTCCGCTCATGTATTTGGTTGTATGGCGTTATAAATCATAGTGAAATGATTTATAAAAGAGCTTCCGCACTTATCTATTTAAATTGCCAGTCCAGTAAATAAATTGTTGTGAATTTGCCCAGGCCTTGAGTTTTAATTGGGACATGAATTGAATTTCATTTTATATGCATAGAGAGTTGAAAATGAAGGTAAGCAAGGGTACCCTGACATCACTAACAAGTGTGTGATTCAGTAAAAGAAATTGTAAAATTTTTAGTAAGACACGCTATTGATTCACACCCCTCCCCCCGCACTAGTGCTCAAGGTTTTCAATAGTTCCTTTGTTGACAACTCAAAGGGATTTTTCCCTGAGTTTATATGAACTATAATTCTTTTATTTTTATGTTATTTCAAAAATTGTCATCATATGTTCTTGATAGCTTTCAAGGTTGTATGCTTTGATGTAATGTTAGTATAAATGTTTGATATAATTATACCTACTAATGGGTTCTTTTCTATCATATCTAAAACTATAGATGTTTGTTATAACCACTCATTTTCTCACTCACTTTATTATACTCACTTTTTCTTGAGTTTGCCTAAGAGAATTATATTGTTCTCTGATGTATTAGGAAAGATTGGCCACATATTTGGCATTCGTTTATTTTATTTTTATATTTTTATATAAACTGGGTTTGCATATAGAAAAGGGATTCTACCAACATACCCTATATAAAATATATAAATTTTTTATTCAAACATACCAATCTCTAGTATAATTCTTTTTGTTCAGGTTTACACATACATTGAACTAATGCATTCGAAAATAAATGTTTTTCACAAATTAATCCAGAAATTATTTACATAGTAAACAAAAATACATATTTATTTCTCATGTTTTTTTAGATATTCTATACTATTCCATGTTTACAGGAAGTACCTGAAAATTTTCAATAATGTTTTTGCAATATAATTCTATTTCCCTTTTCATTTGTTTGTGTACTAAAAAAACTTATAAATATGACAAAAAAACTGCTATACATATCTTCAATAATAAATCACCATAATATATACCATCTAAAAGGAAACAAGTACAAACTAATAAGTATACCTACTTGTCAATTTATTTTGGAAAATAATGTTGGAGTTGCAAACTCCTGTCAACCTTGACTATTCCTCTTGGATGAGTACCTCTGAGCTTTAACAGATTGCAATATTTCATAAACTCTATTCCTTATACGTTCTTTATGCTATACATCCTCACTTCAGATCCACATTTCTCGAGTCTAACTGCAGTATAGGACAAAAGTCCCTTTTTAAGGATTCTGTTGGCACTTAGTAACTACCTCCTCCCTTATCCATTAGGAGGAAAACAATTACTTTTCTCGTTAATGAGCTCCACTTTCCTCAACTCCTAAGACAACATCCTATCCTTCTAGGATAATTATTGATTAATAATTTTTTCATAATTTAATAATTCAATCCTAAAATTAGATGCCTAGGTCTTACATCATCCAAGGGTAAATAAATCCAGCCACTAGCTTCTAGTCCTTAACTTCTCTTTAGCCATTTGCAACCTCAATATTATTTTCCATATTTTTATTGATAACTTAATAAAACATATATACATAAAGTAACTAAGAGTAACAAAATATTGATAAATGAGTTCTATTGAATTATTAAAGTCACAACATCAACACACTTGAAATATACAATATTCACAAATAAGACTAATTCAAGGGATATCATAAATGTCTAGACATTCTTAGTGTTCATAACATAAGGTGATGAGTTTCAATTATGAGGATGGAACCCTAGTCTGATTTAGAAAAGTGCATGATGTATTATGATCTAGTTAATATAAAAAAGGAAAGATGGTGTTACCTTTATATTTTTAGGTACTTTGGGGAAAGCCAAAAATGTGGACATGCAAAGGGTCTTATGCGCAAACTCACATGATATGAATGGATTGGGATTTTTTTTTGGCACAATTTCAATTTATTGTTTTGTGGAAGTAGAAGCTAAGCTAGTCAAATCATTGTTTAGTATTTCTTTGGCCTACATTTGTGTTTAAGCTAGTCAAATATTTGTTTAGTATTTATTTGGCCTAGATTTGTGTTTGGTGCCACTCTTGGGTATTGTGGTAGCCCATGGTTGGATGCCACCTTTTCCCAACTCACTGTTCTTGAGTCTCCTTAACTTCCCAATTCTTTTTTTCTTTTCATGTTTTTATTAATTATAGACATGAAATATATAGATTATTCTTCACCTATGAGAATGTGGATGAGTAATAAATAATATTGCAGTTTTTAGTTTCTTAGTGTCTATAACATCATTAAAATGCTTCATAAGAGACTTCAAACTCAATACATAAAATGATGATGGACATATAATGGATTAATATTTAAAAAAATTAGCCTTCATTAAATGTTTAGAACAACATTAAATTGCTTTACATGACAGTAAGCTCATTACTCAACACTTTTTGAATAATAATAAATGAGATATTTAAATTAAAGATGTGTTTTATGTGAAGGGTATGTGCAATGTATTGAATGACATTGATGATGTATATTGAATGACATTGATGACGTATATCAACCATATTTAATGTGATTGTGCTAATCAAATTCAAACATTATTATTAAATTTGAATATTTATATTTATATTAAATTTATCATGAAATTTGAACCTTCTCCATAATTTTGAGAATATATATTTAAATTTGAGAATATATATATATATATATATATATATATATATATATATATATATATATATATATATCATCACTGAACTCCTCATGTTGTGGCTTACCACATGGAAAACCATAATAATAGTATAAACAAAGTGTTTTTGTCCAAAATATAAAAGAAAAAACATCATAATAGCAAGGTTTATACAAACATGATTGACTAAACATTTGTTTGAGCTTGTTTGTTTGTAGAAATTGGTAAAAATCTAGTCGAAGTAGCTCAGTCTCCATTAACAAAAAATAAACAATGTTCTTATCTATATAAACTATTAAAAACATAAAAACAATGACAACCATGAGTGAAACCATCAAAAGGAGGTGGGCAGAGCGATCAACATTAGATCTATCGGGTTGTCTAAGGGTGCTCGACCTTTCCCACGGGAGAGGAAGGCTTCAATGCAATATAGGAAGTTG
Organism: Pinus albicaulis; assembly: GCA_034641835.2. Classification (NCBI taxonomy): domain Eukaryota; kingdom Viridiplantae; phylum Streptophyta; class Pinopsida; order Pinales; family Pinaceae; genus Pinus; species Pinus albicaulis. Next base: position 78,531,136 of record CM076574.1, on the reverse strand, counting down.
TCCATTTCCCAGTGGTTCCTCTAGATTTCATCCAACTGTAGAAAGATTTCATCTCTCAGATCATTCCTCTTAAGGAGGAATTTGACAAGAATGGAATTTATCTATTAGTAGACGTCTATTTTATGTAAGTATTGACTTTTACGACTTTTGGCGTGTCCTATATCAAGAGCCCAGTGTGTGATAGTAAAAAAAATCTCAGTATCTGAATGACATTCTCCATCATTAATGATCACTTATTTTTTCCTCCTTTATTTCCTCCTACAATTTAAGAGGGTTTTGAATGTAGTATAGACAAACTAAAGAATAGGCTCTTTCTTGACCTCTCGATCAACTATGTGTCGCTATATCGCAAACTCCTCAACGAGAGCATGCTCTCTGTCTAGACATCAAGTTAAAGGAAATGGAGTAGGAAACCTTGGAGTGTGAACAATATGAGATGACAGCAAGGAAATGAACCTCCAAAAGGGTGACAACTAGAGGCACAATAACCAATAACGAAATAAATTTGAAAAAATTTCATAACTAGCAATTGCACCACATGTTGCAAAGGAAACGTCGTAAGGTTGTGGTATATGAAAGAATAGCATATAAGAAAGAAAAGGTGGATAATTATGATTACTGGACCTCAAATCAAAATATCCATATTGAGTTATTGATGTGGAACAACTTCTTTGTTATTAATTTCATGTAAGATGCATTTTTTCATAATGGATGAGACATTTTGGCCAAAGTACTCAAGACCTCTATATGACAAAATCTGCATGTTTTTTTTTTTTTTTTGCATGAAGGATGCACTTGGTTTTTATGACCAAGTTGGGCAGACTTCACACTTCCATGAAATTATTTTATTCTATCACATTCGCAATGTTGAATTCCTCTGATACTACTCCTAGAACTCTAACTCTGCTCTACAAATAGAATTATTTAAAACTTATCACTATGACATGTTGTACTTCATAAGAGACTACTAAGAAGCTTAAGTATGGTAAATCCACCTTAACCTGTCATTTGAACATAGAGCATAGAGTTATAGTACATTTTTGTTTTGAAATGAAATTATTTTCCCAATCTTTTAATAATAGATTCCTCTCCAAGTGACCCTTTAGAGATACCTTTTTTTTTTCAACTGATTGCAATAGGTAAGTTACTTTTGTCTAGTATTTTTTGAGTCCTCTTTACAATTGGAATGTTTCTCTTCCCATAACTCTATCTCGGGTTATAATTCTAGCTTTCTCTTGTTTATGAATAAATTGTCTCTATATCACTATAGTCTGTCTCTTTTTGAGCGATTGCTTGAATCAGTGAGATAATGTAGCTCATCTGGATTCCAAAATCCTTGAGCTGATACTACTCCTAGAACTCTGACTCTGCTCTACAGCTAGAATTATTTAATGGAATAAAAAATTATCACTATGACATGTTGTACTTCATAAGAGACTACTAAGAAGCTTAAGTATGGTAAATCCACCTTCACCTGTCATTTGAACATAGAGCATAAAGTGATAGTATATTTTTGTTTTGAAATGAAATTATTTTCTTGATCTTTTAAATAATAGATTCCTCTCGAAGTGACCCATTAGAGATACCTTTTTTTTAACTAATTGCAATAGGTAAGTGTCTTTTGTCTAGTATTTTCTGAGTCCTCCTTACAATTGGAATGTTTCTCTTCCCATAACTCTATCTCAAGTTATAATTCTAGCTTTCTCTTGTTTATGAATAAATTGTCTCTATATCACTATTTTCTGTCTCTTTTTGAGCGCTTGCTTGAATTAGTGAGATAATGTAGCTCATCTGGATTCCAAAATCCTTGAGTAACCCATTTTCTGAAGAGTCCTCTTTTGTTTTTAATTTTGCTATTAGGTCCTCCATAGCCTTGTCAACGTCGTTTCCTTCTAAAGAATCAAACATTCTTGATAAGTATCCATTGTCATGCTTTTCTTCTTCCATATAATTCAGATCTAAATGAATGGAACATGAGATAAGCTTAATGACATTTTCCAAATTCCAAGATTTTTCATGGCACTTCTCATGTGTATCACGGAAAATGGATTCCATACATTCAACGTTATGTCTTTTTAGGGCTTGTTGTAAGGTTGGAAGCTTCTCTTAGCCATGTATGCTTGCTTTTGTATCCTTGACTTTGATACAAACAATTGTTACCGACCCCTTTAAAGGTAAATTTAGTGTTATTTAAGAAATGAGAATTATGAACATTCATCATTATTGCTCAAGATAAATCATGTCCTCTGAAATAATTTGAAAATTTTAAAAAATCACATATTTTAAAAAATTTCATTATTAATTTAATTTTTTATATATTAAGAAATAATAGTCATGAATTATAAACAATTGTAACATAAATAATATATAACAAAAAAAACCATGTATTTTTTTATTTAATTTACTTTTATTTTTAATTTTGTGTAGTTTGAAATAGTCTAACATTTTAACTTAAAAGTCACCAAAACCTAAATTCAATCTAACTTATTGAAAAGAAAAAAACTAACATTATAAAAAACATATATATAAATATTTACTTGATCTAATGACCTAAAACATTTCAATAGTCTAACATTTGATCCAATGGCTTAAACATAAACACAATGGCTGTTAGGGGAGTTGTTTTCAAATAGTGACACCTTACGGCGTAAATATACTAATAGATGTTAAAGTGATAAATTTTGTTATAATTTATTATTGTTGCAAAATTAACAAAATAATTTATTTTTTAAAACGAAAACATTTATTAATTACACTACCTTCATAATAATTTTAAAATATAACCATTTACACTATTTTTAAAAAATCTTTAAAATTAAAAAAAAACTAAATTATAATTACATTATAAAATTTGTAAACTTTATTAATATTTTTTTTCTCTTTCATAATAACTCGTTATCGGAAATAACTTATTATGCACATTAATGAAAAAAATAATTACGTATAACTAACATAATTCCGAGAAAAAGAAAATTACTATTTTACAAATTCTTGAAATATTTTTTTTATTTCAAATTCCAGAAATTTTAATTAATTCTTTTTTAAATTTATTATTTTACAAATTTTTAAAATGTTGATTATAAATATTTGATAAAAAAATTTAATGCATATCAGAAAAATCATATAATGTCAATTGTGATTTTCAATAATATCCAATGCAATAAAAAGTATACAGATTATATAGGTAAAGGAATGATATCCAATGCAATAATATATATATATATATTAAATAAATAAAATTATTGTCCAAGGTAATACCTTGTTTGTACCATATATTTTCTCAAAATATATAAATTTATATTTAATATAATTGAATATTTAACATTTAATCTAGTTCATTTTTTATATAAAAAACCACGCGTTGACTATGTGAACGCTCAGTTCTAAGCGCGTTACTATGTGAACTTGAATCACAGAACCTAAATTCCCTAAATCTTCTTATCAAAGCGGTGCACCTCCGCAATGGATAGTAAAGAAATTAATTATTAATGTCTCTGATCCACTGCGGACTACATGCAACCTGTACCTTTTATTCCGACGCCACGTACATAAATATACATTTCACCACATAATAATAACATATCAGAGGATAGATGGCCGCTTCTCAAGACTCCGACGATAATCCAGATCGCGAATGCAGGCTCACTACCAAGCCGTTCTTCAGACACAGAGTTATTCCCAACTTTGGCTCAACCATCAAATCCTTCACCATTTTCACACGATATCTGTAAATCAGAGATGCCGCCACCCATTTCATGAGCAAAAGAGCAAAATCCTTGCCCAGGCAAACTCTGGGGCCTGCATTGAACACTGGATATTTATACCCACATTCTGCCACAAACACCCCTTCTTTCAGCCATCTCTCCGGCTTGAATTCCCTGCAGTCTGCTCCCCATATGCTCTCTGTCCTTCCCATGGAATATATCGGGAATATCAGATTTGTTCCCCTCTTCAACCGTGCCCCGCCGGGCAACACCTCGTCCTCTATCACTTCCTTGTAGTTTATGGGGAGCGAGGGATATAGCCTTAATGTTTCAGACAGTGCAGCGTGCAAGTACTGCATCTTGTTCACCTCCTCCACTGTGAAGGAGCCACCGGGATTCGATCCTTGTCTGGTGACCAAGATCCGGCGTAATTCGGCCAAAATGTTTTGTTCCACGGCTGGATGTTGAATAAGCAGCCAAAAGAACCAGGAGAGCGCAATGGCAGTAGTGTCACGGCCGGCTAGAACGAAGTTGATGCACATGTCTCGGATCACTTTGTCACACAATAAACGACCATCATCGCCACGCAGCATCATGAGATTAGACAACATGTCACATCGTTCGACATTTCTGTCATTTGCGCGCAATTCTTTTCGTCTTGTCCTTATCATCTCGGCGGCAAATTCATCAATAATTTGCAGAGAGGCCTTGAGCTTTCCTTCGGTGCCAATGCCCAAAAACCTCATTGTTTTCCATATACTGTAAGGAATGATGAACCGCCTGATGGTTGCATCCATGGCCTCTTCAAAAGCTTTAGCTATCTTAATGTCTCGTCCAGGAGGACTGAGAGAACCCAAATCGACTCCAAGACCAATAGCACACATGTTGTCCAAAGCAAAGCGAACGAGAATCTCCTGAAGATCCACCGCAGCGCCCGTCCGCGCTGCGTCTTCGAGCTCTACCATCAATTTGCAGTGAATGGATTTATCGATTGTGGCAATCATGTAATTTTTGTAGGCCGAAGAGTGCAAGAACGAACTCATTGTCTTCCTTCTCCAAGCCCACTGTTGGCCATCTATGTTGAGGATCCCGTCGCCCAGCAGATCGTCGAAAATACATTTATAATAACTTCCCTTAGGAAAGTTCCCAAACTTGGTCTTCACAATGTACTGTATACTTTTGGGATCTGTAGTAACGAAGGAAAACATGTTTGCCAGCCAAGGAGGCTTGAATTCCAACGATCCCTCACACTCTCTGAGCATCTGGGTAGCCCAGTCATATATGTCACTTGTATGAAGAAACACAGAGGGGAGCATACCCACCACTGGCCAGATTGGAGGACCCCTACCCCTCGTGATTTTCCTCTGCAGCACCCTATGGTGCCATAATAGTGCTGCAAATAAGGTTATCACGGAAATTGCCAGTACGCATTGAATCATGAGCTGCAGTAAGGTATCCATCCTTTGAGAAGACGAAAGGGTGAGAGCAGCGCGTAGGGTTCTAACTTGTCACCGCTGTGTATAAGAAAGCGAGAAATTAAACAGCTGGAATAATTGAGGCAGATAGTCATAGTTGTCACACTGTGCTTTTAATTGTGACTTAGTTTGTTACATGTCCAAGAGCAGGGCAACCAATTAAATGTCACTGATAGCAGTTGGCAATCAATTAAATTTATAGTTGTTGGATTCATGAATGCTTTGCAGTGTCAAATTCTTTGGTTTATTAATTGTGGGTTTCTGTCATAATTTCTGATAATCTGAGAATTTGTTGGATTCATGAATGCTATGGAGTGAAAAAAATTTTGGTTTATTAATTGCGGGTTCTGTCATATTTTTCTGATAATCTGAAATTTTGACAAGATAACGTTTTGGTAAATTGATGGTGAAAGATTTTGACCTTGTGACCTTTCTTTCATTGATCAGAGGCGTTCAAATTCATTAATTAGAGTCATTTTACTTTCATTAATTAGAGGCCTTCAAATTCATTAATTAGAACTTGTTATCCTCCACAATAAATGATATATTGCAGTTCGAAATAATGGAAAATTATATGTTCTTAATTAAGTTATAGGTATAGACGGCGGTGATTGATTGTTAAAAAAATATAATTGACTTGAAATTTTTTATTTTTTATTGGGTGAAAGATTAAACTATTTTTATATATAGTTTATTTTTTGAATTATATATATATACGTAAAGTTGTATCAAACAACAAGGTTGATTGGACTTAATAAAATTGATTTTGAAAGATTTTTTTTTAGCTGTTACCTTCACTAGCAATTAATTTATTTTTGATGCATCTACCAACTAAATAGTTTAAAACCATGTCATTAGAGAAACTTAGGTAAGAAATATAAATAAGAAAAGGATATTTTTATATATCAAATAATATGTATTTGGTTCCAAACAATTTAATGTTATATATGATGAGATGCAATGCACCTATATATACGATCTAGCAATTAATTTATTTTTGATGTTTACACAAACTAAATGGTTTAAAGCCATATTATTCATATACGTATTATTTGGTTCTAAACAATCTAATGTTTTAATGTTATATATCATGAGATGTAATACATTTATATAAAGATGATTAAAGTTTAATAAGACGAATATTTTATTTTATCATATTTCAAGAAAGTGATTAATTGAGATTTTTTAATATTTTATTTTTGTAAAAAAATGAAAATTTTCTAAATCACCACTATAGTTTTATTAACTATCACTAACTTTACAAGTCAAAAAAGTTGGTAGTATATTAAATGTTTTGATATATATATTTCATTTAAAAAAAAATTATTTAAGTTTTAAAATATTCTTAAACTGACTAATATATATATTTTTAATCAAATTATATATATATATATATATATATATATATATATATATATATATATATATATAATCTAGTTTACATAGAGCAAATGCTATATCTTATGTCTTATGTTTTGATTTTCTTCTATAAATTTTAAATTTAGGTTATTTTGGAGTAATATTATTTTCTAAAGTAAAAATTGTTTGTTTAAGTAATTTGGAATAACTATTATTATTATTAAGATGGATAATTTAACCTATGTAGTTTGCATAATCTATGTACTTTAATTATTAAAAAATTATAATTTCTTTTAAAACTGTATGACCAAATTTCAATTAAAAAATATAAAATATTTTTTTAATGAAATTTCAATTAAAGAATAAATTACTATTTTAATTAATATCATTAAATACCCTTTTAATTAATAACATTAATTAACTTGGAACAACTTGGACTTGCAAGATCTATTTGTATTGTAGCATGCGATGTTGAGGATCTTGAATGTATTAATGAATATATGTGTAGGAATGCATAGTACTTGCCACTAGATGACATATAATCTAAATTTGTTGGATGGATTTCACTTTGTTGGCATCGGTCCTACTTTAATTTGTCATCCCCTTAGGCTAGGGTTAGGGTTAGTAGCAATGTTAGGTTCTCTACATAGACTGTGAGCATTTGGGTAGGAAAGATATATAAATCTATTTGTGAAATCCAAATAATAATAACAAAATGTCACTTAGCTATTTACTGATTTAGTGGGTTTGACATCGCCATATGTGTCATGAACTATGTTCCATGAGCTAAGCAACAATAAGTAAGAAGAATGTAAAGGGAACTTAGTGAGTGATGAGACTTATCCCACAAAATTTTCATCCTCTTAACCTTTTTGTCGATTGTATCGTTATGGTTCAAACTTTAGGTTCTAATTAACATTTATGTAGCAAGTACTTGTAGATTTAAGGGATATAGAAAGTATGAGTATTCACTATGAGAATGAATGGAATCAATCAAAACCGACTGAAACTAAAGTAAAGGTCATGAAAACTTGAAGAGTTTAGTCTCTCCACTTTCTCTTCTTCTCTGCAACAATAAATGAGAAGTCTATTTTAGAATTTTTCTTGCTTGTAAGAAGGAATGTGTTGTAGATTTTCACAAGTGTGTAGACCTATCAAGGGAGTGGAAGGGATGTCTTTCACTTGGTCATAAAACTCCAATATGATGAAATGAGGCAAGGCGTAATTGGCCATTTTATCCTGGTTGGCTAGCTATAGGCTCTAGCTACAAAAAAAGAAACATGGGTGTCGAAGGTGGAGCAACAACATGATTGTCACGAAGAAATAAGAATAACATGGCACCATGTGCTTCCTACAAATTTCTGAGACGAATACGTATCAGCAGTTGTACATTTGCCCCACATTACCCATTTTATGATCCTCAAAGGTTTGATCATGTCCACAAAGTGTTTGGAGCTAGGAATATGAATAAAATACTTCAAGAAATTAATTCTCCTCCTCTACTTACCCGCCTTTATATTACATGTCATGGATGCATGAGATTGCTTGTTTTAGCCACATGGCATGCAAGACCTTACCGTTCAATAGAGAGGGGCCACAATTAGCAGAATGGTTTACGAAGAAAATGTTAGAGTTACAGATCCTATGTATGGTTGCATGGGGGAAATTTCTTCTTTATAACAAGAAATTATATTGTTGCAAGCGCACTTAGATGTGGCACATACAAAGGTTATTGGCATCAGATTATTGTTGTATCAATCCATGGATATATCAAACTTGGTGGAAATTCATGGGCTCAAAGAATATACCATGGAAAGTGAGACATGTGGCCAACCTAATGAAGAATTTTTTTTTTAGCTTACATTAACATCCACAACTTAGAGAGCATCAACATTTCAGCCATATTAGTAATTTATACTTCATGTATGTTTCTTTCTTTCAGATCTCCACCATTACTAAGTTGTCATAGGGACTAGTTTTAACTTTTATATTGTTTTCTCACTATTCCAATCATATTTGACTACCTTTTAGTATATGGAAACACCAAGGGAGCATATTGAAGAGATTCAAAAGATAAACCTCTTACAAAGGAATTGCACCAACCAGTCAAATTTTTTTTTGCAGGATTATATAGAAAAAAAATGTCCATTTTTGTGATGGTACTACTCTAGGTAACTCAAAAAATGGATTGAAAGTGCCAATCATACCAATATTCCTTGTTTAGAAATATTGTTGCAATCATAATTCTGGTGATTTTCTTGCAAAATGTAGAGGATACAACTATGCACCTAATGTGATTTTGTGTTCACTACTAAAGATGTCATTGGTGTGGGAATTACTGCCACGTTGTTGGTTTTTAACAACGAGATTTGATTTCAAAAATGGAATATTGATTCTATATGTAACTTAGGGTGATCTACCAAAAAGAAAAAAAAAGGAAAGGAGTTTATATCTGATAAAAAGGTATGAATATGTCATCTAATTCAGTCTATTAAAATAGTTAATTATGAATTTATAATATATATTCATCTATCATGATTATAATAACAACTGAAGTACTATGCATTGGCATTCTTTCAATGTAAACAAATTGAAGGGAAAAATCGACCATGACTGGCTTAGTGGGTACCAAAGTTCAAAGGGTGACATTCATTCGTTTTCAAAATTATTTGATAAAGGAATTCTCTAATAATACAAGATAATTTAAAAAAAGTTTACCTTACCATCCCTGAAATATGCAAACAAACCGTAGAAAAAGATCACCCATAACTCATTAGTGACCAAGGGAATTAAGACTCAAGACTAAGCATCTTTATAAATTTAGCAAGTTTAAAGCTACAAAGTGAATGGTCAACATTGTAATGAAAGTAAAGGCCATTTTTATAAAGAGTCATGACCACAAAGGTTGTGCATATGAAAGATCCCTTTAGAATCTAAAGATAAAACCCATCCCAACTTTAGAAACTCAAAATTGAAACAAAAAAAAAAAAGTGAGAAAACATAAAGGAAATTTCACAAATTTATAATGCAAACTTTTAAATGCATTCACACTAGGCTAGTGTTAATTATATGGTCTTTAATAGTGTGACCATGATAATCATTCTCTTGGAACCCAAGCAAGATGTAATTAGGACCACAAATTGCTTCAACATTTGTTGTGGGCTTTAGCACTACATGATCTAATTGGAAAAGTTTTAATATAGTTCATTTTTGGTCCTCTAAAAACATATGAATTCTAGTTTTCCATTTCAATTAAATGGTTTAGAAGGTCGTTTTGAGGGCATGAAAACTCAAGTACAGCAAGTGATTATGTTGGAAATAGTAATTACTCCCTCATGCAGAGTAGTCTAGATTTAGAGTCTAAGCTAATTGAGTCAAGTGTGTCACTAGTTTGAGTTCAGTATTATATTTGGAAAAGTTAAATTTAGTGTTTTTTTGCATGAAGAAGTTAGCATTAGTTGATTCACTATTTAAAAAGTGTAAATACCCCATATTGGATTCATTGTAATCAAGTCAATTTGATATGAGGCCAGAAGATCCAAGAACGAAAACTTGGTGAATGTTTATGTCAGAAGTTATATCAATATATTATTGTTGTGTGTTTATTTGTGTTTTCTCCTCTCTGCTCATCCATTATATTAGTTAATAAATTTCTTATAGAGGATAAAGGTTCAATTTGGAAAAAGAACATAATGATGAAACTACTTGTAGTCAATTTATTACCCTATGAATAGATATTGTTTCCTATAATTTATATATACGATTGCCCCTAGAAAGGACTTCAATATCATGGTTGTGAATTCAACCCTTGGAAAGGACTCCGATATCAGGGTTGAAAGTTTAACTTTGGACATCCTGGAGGAAACCCTACAAATGAGATATGAGGAGCGTATGAAATGGCAGAATTTAAGATAAAAAAAATTATAAATATTTTTAAATTTGGCAAATCAAAATCTCAGGATCAAATTTTAAAATATGGTAGAATTTAAGATATAAATTTATAAATATTTTTAAATTTAACAAAAAGGAATAATTTCAAGATCTTGATCCATAAGATGTTTCAAATCTTTATGGATTTTTCAATAAGAAAAACCATATTAAAAAAAATATTAAATCAAAACACGAAGAAAATATCCTTTCTTCCTGAAAGTAACATCAAAAAATGTAAAGTCAACTGCAAACTTACTATCACCGATATCGTCAAAGGGAAAATGGTGGAAATTATAGTTTCAAAAGTATATTTGTAAGTGTATAAGGGAGATACACCAATAGACAAATGGGTCCAACTCCAAGCCATGTGATGCCATTGAGATCAGTTGAGGTGTCGTACGACACCTATCCTCTGCATCCAGCCAGGTGTCCTTCGTACGTGGTTACCAATTCAGTCAGTTTACAAACGTTTACACATTGGTTTCTCGCAGGTAGAAGGAGGCTTCCCGAAAAAGCTGTGTTATTTTATTCGAGCCTATTACTTGTCTGTTTTCACTCCTGGTACTTGCGCGACGCTGCTCCGATGTTACTCACATCCATATTCTTCCTTCGTGCAAAGGTTCGTGGGTTATGGGGCATTTCAAATGTTGGCTTTAGAGGTTTTGAGGTTGTTTATGAGGAGTTGTTTTGGGTTTATTGGGTTGTTCAAATGTTGGTTCGAGAGGTTGTGAGGTTGTTTATGTGGAGTTGAGTCTAGTTTATTAGGTCGTTTTTAGTTCCCTGTTTGGTGTATCGACCCGGGTATTCGTCTGCATTCAACCTTATGGCAGATATAGCTCGGCTCATTGCTAGATATGGCGATCTGATGCTTCGAATGGTTTTTTCAAGCAAATAAATTTGTTTTTCAGTTTTATCACAATTTTCGCTTGTTTTATGCATGATTCTCCATATCTAACCCTAAGGTGGGCCTTCTTGTAGGTCACTTTGTGATTTTCATTTGGTTTATGACGAGTGTATGGGGTTCTCGTGGTGCGATGTTTTGGAGCGTATGCAGTTCATGTGGTGCGTTAGCATGGAGGAAGCCGAGGACAGATGGAAGGTAGGATTTGGTCCTACTAGTCTATCTTCTTCATGTGTTTTTAAACACATTTAACTTGATGTATTATTGTTCATCTATTCATCTTATCTACCTATGTTTTTAAACACTTTCAATTGTGGGTTTTGTGTAAATTTGGCAAGTTTTGTCTTTAGGTTGCTTGTTAGCTTGTTTTTCTAGGGTTGTTTGGAAATTACAGAATATGAATAGGTTTATTTAGAATGTGGTTTTTTTTTTACGTTAAATTTGGGCATAATTGTTAATTGTGAGCGCAATGCTAGGGTTTCATCTTAATATGTTTGGTTTCATCTTCGAGATTTCTTGTTAGAATGTTTTTCTTGGGCATTAGGGAAATTACAAAATATGAATAGGGGTTTTTTTGTGTTAATTCTAGGCTTAATTGTTAATTGTGAGATTAATGCCAGGGTTTGCAAAACACAACTACAATTGAGGATGGTGGAATCTTAATGAATGTCAAAAGTGTATCAGTGAATCATGTAACAAAAAAATCCCAATATGAATTTGTTTGACAATATTTTTAATGTAAAAATTGGTCACTTTCTTGATTAAGGTTAAGTTTGGTTTCATCTTTGGGCTACTTTTGATGGCACTGGTCCATTATTTACCATTGAGGGGATGTATTTATTATTTCTTTTGGTCTCAGGCATTGTTTGTTAGATTCCATGAGGGTATGGAAGATTGACAGAGGTGGCTAATTATTGTTCATTTTATATTTTCAAGTGGTGTGTTTCTATGGTTGAATGTTTGTGGTAAATGAATATGTGTTTTTCTTTGAATTTAGTGGTATGGTATTTATTATTTTTGTCCGAGTCACTGTCTGGTGGATCCCATGAGGGCATGGCAGAATAACAGAGGTGGCTAAATGCTTGTCATTTTATTTTTGAAGTAACAGAGGTGGCTAAATATTAAGAACTTAATGGACCTTAAATGGATCGAAGTTATTCCATTTAGTCCATTTCATCTTTGGGATACTTAGTGTAACTGTGTAGAAGATAATGGTAGTTTTATCATTTGCAATCCTCAATATGATGTATTTGGTTTCATCTTGATATGTTGGGTTTCGTCTTTGGGCTACTTCTAATGGCACTAGTCCATTATTGACCATTGAGGGGATGTATTTATTATTTTCTTTAGTCTCAGGAACTATTTGTTGGATTCTATGAGGGCATGGAAGATTAAAAAAGGCAACTAAGTACTGGTCATTTTATATTTTCAAGTGGCGTGTTTCAGTGGTTGAATGTTTGTGGTAAATGAATATGTGTTTTACTTTGAATTTAGTGGTATGGTGTTTATTATTTTTGACCGAGTCACTATCTAGTAGATCCCATGGAGGCATGGAAGAATAATAGTGGTGGCTAAATTCTTGTCATTTTATTTATGAAGTAACAAGGGTGGCTAAATTTTAAGACCTTAAGGGACCTGGAATTGATCAAAGTTAGTCCATTTAGTCCATTTCATCTTTGGGATACTTAATGTAATTATGTAGAAGAGAATGGTATTTTTATAATTTGCAATCCTCAAAATGATGAATTGGGTTTCGTCTTGATATGTTGGGTTTCATCTTTGGGATACTTATGATGGATATGGTCCATTATTGACCATTGAGGGGATTTTTTTTTTTTTTTTGGTCTCAAGTGTCATTTGTTGGATTCCATGAGGGCATGACAGATTAACATAGGCGACTAAGTACTAGTCATTTTATATTTTCAAGTGGTGTGTTTCAATGGCTGAATGTTTGTGGTAAATGAATATGTGTTTTTCTTTGAATATATTGGTTTTGTATTTATTATTTTTGTCTGAGTTACTGTCTGGTGGATCCCATGAGGGCATGGCAGAATAACAGAGGTGACTATATGCTTGTCATTTTATTTTTGAAGTAACATAGGTGGCTAAATATTAAGACCTTAATGGACCTTAAATGGATCAAAGTTAGTCCATTTAGTCCATTTCATCTTTGGGATACTTAATTTAATTGTGTAGAATAGAATGGTATTTTTATCATTTGCAATCCTCAATATGATGAATTGGGTTTCGTCTTGATATGTTGGGTTTCGTCTTTGGGCTACTTTTGATGGCACTGGTCCATTATTGACCATTGAGGGGATGCATTTATTATTTTTTTTGGTCTCAAGCACTATTTGTTGGATTCCATGAGGGCATGGAAGATTAATAGAGGCAGTAAGTACTGGTCATTTTATATTTTCAAGTGATGTGTTTCCGTGGCTGAATATTTGTGGTAAATGAATATGGGTTTTGCTTTGAATTTAGTGGTTTGGTATTTATTTTTTTTTGTCTCAATCACTATTTGGTGGATCCCATTAGGGCATGTCAGAATAACAGAGGTGGCTAAATGCTTGTCATTTTATTTTTGAACATAGGTGGCTAAATATTAAGACCTTAATGTACCTAAAATGGATTAAAGTTAGTCCATTTAGTCCATTTCAGTTGGTCAAATTATTCCAATAGATTTCAATTATCTACATATCATATTATCTCAACATAGTTAAAATTCTTGAATTCATTTGATCCACATTTTATCTTTTTCCATCACACTGACCATCAACAAAAATTCTCAAATCAAGTAAAACTGGATGTAACTGTGAAGAAGAGAATGGCATTTTTATCATTTGCAATCCTCAATATGATGAACTGGATAATCCTTAATTGTGTAGAAGTTTAGCTTATACTATGAAACCAATCAATGTATTTCATCCTTACCAAAATCACATTGCGATGTGGTTACAAAAATTAAGTCATGCCACCCATATGATTGATTGTCTCTATTTCCTGCATTGCCCAAAATTGTTGAGTTGCCTGCATTACCCAAGTATGGTGGACTACCCAAGATCGGATGATTAGGATGTGTCTAAATGTTTCCATATGCCTGACTCCACTTTGATCCTTATAGCCATGGAGGGACTAAGTAGCCCCAGTGTCCATTTGTGTTACTAACCCCAACACTGAGTGAAGGTGTCATATAAACATAGTTAGGATTTAAATTGCACTGGTAGGAGTATAAGAGGTGGGCATAACCCTTGGTTAATAGCGGGGGACTTGGATGTTAATCAGGTCTTGATATGATGGTGTGTGCTCTGCAATGTGGTCCAGTGTGTTGGACATCATCCTATTTGCCTCAAACTGGCTTGGACCATGGTCTTATCTACTTGTCACCCCTCCTCCTTTTTCCAACACTTTTTGAACCTTTATTGCCTCTCTCTCTTGCCTTGCCAATTGTTTTTGATGTTCCTTATATTCCCTTTCTTTTTGTCTTTCCAAACTTTCCTTTTCTCGAGCTTCTGCTACTGCAATCCTTTCAACTCTCTTTTCCTTGGCTAACTCCTTCTTTCTCTTTTTAGATTCCTGAATTTAATTCTTTTTATGTTCAAAATCAAACATTAAATTCATATAATCTTCATATGTGAGAAATTGTGAACTCCTCCCCAAATGAAGACAATCTAATGTGGAGTACCGTGATGAGGCATTCACTCTCTATACTGGTAGCTTTAGGAATGCACCAAGTATTCTCTTCTTTGTTGTCCCATGCTCCTCGGGACCCGACACTTGGATTTAAACCTCTTGAAAAACTAATTGGTCTCCATATTTGTCTTCTTCGGGTACTTCATGATGAACAAGCTCCTCTTCCAGTGATCCATTGTCCAAAAAATAATGAACAAGTTCGGTGTTCAACTCTGATGGTTGTGAAGGCATGTCCATGCTTTCCTCATTGGTGGTAGACACATTATTTCTAGTGATATTCATCACGACCTCTATCAACCATGATGGTGGGCTTACTTGGGTTGGCATGCTCAATTTCTCATTGTTTAATGTTGTTTCATTTTCATCCCTTGGATCAATTGCCTCATATTGAATATCACATGCAGAATTAGCAGGTGGTTCAGTCGGTGTGGCAACCTCAATGATATTGAAAGTTGATTCATGAATAAACTGTGTCTCACTGACATGCTCATCACCATCGCCATAGAAGTGCCCTTTAAAAAGGGACAATATACCTTCAACATCAACTACATATTCTTGGGCACCAACATGGTCTTGTAATTTCTTTGCTTCTTGACCTTCCACATCAAATGCTTGGCTACAACCAGTATCATGCATAAGAGCATCAACGTTAAGTGGCCATATACCAGTCCTCCTAAATCCAACCTTAATATTAGAAGGTGTGAGAGTGGTTTTAAGTGCTTTAATTTCAAGCTCAGCTAGCTCAAACCTCTTTACTTACACCCTCGGATTATTTTCCATCCACGAAGCTTGCCTGACCCTGAAATAGTTCTTGAAAAGCCCAAACATGTTGACATCAAGGGGTTGCAATCTGTGAGTTGTATGAGATGACAATGTTAATAGGTCAATGCCCAAATTGTTGGCCTCCTCAATTTTCCACACAACCATGTGGCTTCCATGGCCATCTAAAATCAGTAGGTGTATTTTTTCAAGCAATACACAACCTGGTACAGATGCAACAAAGTGACAAAGCCAACTGAGGAATAGTTCCTTTGTCATCCATGCATGTGGATGTGCAACCATGCATGCACTTGGTTCACAATTATGTATATAGTTTTTTAAGTTTGTTTTTACCTTTAAATAGATAAAATCTTGGTATTGAAGAACCAATTGAATTAACACAACAAAGAATAGTGATCCACTCCCTAATCTTAGGCAATATCTTAGGCACATTTCTGCTCCTTCTCTTCGTAATTACCCACATACCAAAATTCCTTCCTGCCTGTAAGAATGTTTCATCACAGTTCCATATATGGTTTGGGCATATGAGTGTTGATCATATGCAACAGAAAGAATGTTATAAAACTTGGACACAATTGCAGGGCGTAGATTTAAAGCCTTGTCTCTATCAAGGACCTCGGTTGTACGTAATTCAAGGTCTAGATGCCTCTTTTTAAACCCACTCCACCATGATTGCGCCAGGAAAACCATCTTTGAAGGGGTTTGGCATCCCCTGATAGATTTGAGCTAATGTGGATTTAAGTAGTATAAGCTTTAACCCATGTCCCAATTGGGTCATCTCCTTACATCACTCGACCACCTCGTCCTCCTCCTCTTCAGTCATAACTGTAACAGGCCCTCTATGCTTTGTATTAATCAACCCATTTATCCAATACTGTATGTTAGAGGCAACAATACCATGTTTTTTTGCAGATGAGCAGACTGAATATCCCTTCAACTCGATTTCATAAATTGCAGTGAGCATGTGTTTCTTTGTCCAGCCTCTGATGGAACTGATTTTATTTTTTTAACTTGTACCTTTCACTGTAGTTGAAGGTGACTTTGTGGTTGATGGTGGGATATCGTGATATGCTACCATAGTGTCCTTTTCAACGACATTGCTGGGAGAATTGGGAGAATTCACATCACCCCCCCCATCCTCATCTAATGAATTGGTCCACAGTTGGGGCCCCATCGTCCCTCGCCTCCTCTTGTTCCTTGTCTGATATGCAATAGAAACTCTTGGCATGGTTGCAACAACTTGTAAATTTACCAAGAAATTCTGATTTTAAAAAAATGTTTATTTTGTTGAGTAGTTCACCAATCATTTATGAACTGGAATTACATGTACAAAACTATTGCAAATAAGTATAGAATTAATAATACCATGTCAAAACTGCATTAGAGTACAACATGAGTAATAAATTTGATAAGTATTAGAGTACAATTGTATTAGATTAAACTCTATTTATATGACTTCTAATATCAACATGAGAAAGATATGTAATACATATTGATTGTTAACAACATGGCATATTTTGTTGCTTGTTGTGAACTCATTAGGGGAATTTTTAGGTCTAAAATGGGTCTTCTAAGGAAATTATAAAATAATAGTGGAAATAATAAAATAAGATTAGATTATGTCATCAAATTTTAGTGAGAAAAAAAAGAAAAAAAATACTTTTTAAACTCATATTTTCAACTTACCTCCTTATGCGTTTACTCAAATTTCGAGCAAGAACACTCGTTAGATTCATAATTTGATTCCTCATCCAAGGAGTACCCATGTTGCATAATTTTGATGGACCCTGCTACAATAAAAATGAGAAATACATGAAAAAAAGTGACCGCAATCACGTTTTTCATGTATTTCTCTTTTTTCATATAGCAGGGTCCATTGAAAGTATGCAATGTGGGTACTCCTTGGATGAGGAAATGAATTTTTCATCTAACTAGTGCTCCCGCTCAAAATTTGAGTAAAACATTAGGGAGATAAGTTGAAAATACGAGTTGAAAAACTAGTTTTATTATTTTATTATTTTTTAATCTTTTTACTTTTCTACTCCAAAAATGGTGATTCATCCCCCATAGTTAACATAATCATCTTGAATCCTATTGGTTCTTTTAAAGCTTATTTTGGGTGTACATTTTTCTTAGGAGGCCCATTTTAGACCTCAAAATTCCTCAAATGCTTGGATTTGTGTAGGCAACTTGGTATTTTACTCAACAGAGTTCAGGTTGCATCTTAGCATATATTGTGTTATCAACAAGGATTTTATCTTAACGCTAAAACTAAACCTAGTAATTCATTCATATCATTGAAGAATTTTTTGAATTCTTTGTTAAATTATTTATGGATTTTATTCATGGCATCAAGGGAGTGTTGTTCCGTTGTAGTTACAATCCTGGCTTCATTGATATGATGTGCAGATTGGTTATTCTTACAAATGTATATACTTTTGATAGAAAACAAAGTTCTTGGTCTATACTAGTACGTGTTGGTGGTTTCTTGTCATCTTTGTACACATTTTATTTTTCTTTTATATGAGCATAGTCAACTTTGTATTTATTATTGGAAGAGAAATCCAAGTGGAGTAACTCACATGCTATAATACTTTTAAGTTTAAGATTATTTGTGTATGGTTTGGTTGATCTCACTGTATTGTGGGATTTTAGGGGGTCATGTTTTGTAGGTTGTTTTTGCCTTGCAATCCTACAAATCATTTTATTATCTAGAAGTAAATTATTTCTTATTTTCATAGGAATCTACTTTCCATAGGTTATACATCAACAAGTTCTTGCCTTGTTCAATTATCCTAGTGACTATAGCTCAGTGTTTTGAGTTATCTCCTTGCATTATTGTGGTCATTTTCTCGTTTTCATGTGTATTCTCTATGTCCAGACCTTCATATGACTTGTGTCCATCTATCTTTGTATCTATGAAATTATGATCTTCGCCTTCACTGTCAACAATTAAGCTTTGTACACAATTTCTATCTTTCTCTTGCATGGTTGTGGAATTTACTTGATTGAATCATTTAGGCTATGAAGATCTTCTAAGGTCCGATGCATGTTATTAATGATTGGAGTGTTTTTTTAAAATAAATTGTAAGCTTACTTCTCCTCAATAGTGACCTATTGCAGATTGTCAAAAAAGAATTAGGTCGGAAGCATTGCTATTATAGTAGTCTGATATTAAATTGCAGGGGCCGAATTTTAGGTTACAGTGGCATTGATATTGGTTACTAAACTGGAAGGTATTGTTATTTTCATCTTGAGAATGATTTAAGGGTTGATCCCATCATTAATTGTGTCATATATAATTATTGGTAAGCTATAATGGTCCATGTTTCATTGACAGTGGTAAATTGAAGGACTAGTACATTTTTAAGTTAGCATACTGGCATTATGACTTTTCTCCCTAGCCTAATCAAGGATATTAAATTTCACACATAGAATTCAGATTTAAGGTTACAATTACATTGAAATTGGTTACTAAACTGAAAGTTATCCCTTCTTCATTACCTCTAGGTCTCACTTGTGTTAGGGATTTATCACCTAAAATGAGTGTTTGGGAGGTAACACACTGTTATTGTTGGTTGTGGGAAGGGATTTCACAAAATACAACCATAAACCTTTCCTTCAAAGAAGGACAGTGATTTTATTTTCTAAGTAGGATAATTTTCCCCATTAACTCAAGGAAATGTCCACTTTGAAGTCATTAGTCTTAGCTGCAGCAATAAGAAGCCTGAAATATTGAAGCCTTCTATATTTCTCCTTTATAGGACCAAGGGTAGAAGCCATAAGAAACTTTAGGAAATGAGGCACTAACTGTAGAGAGGTTTCAAACTTGTAAAAGTCCTTGGAAAAACCTTAACAAAGGAGATGATTCGAGAAAACATGAGCCATGTAGTCAATCACAAATCTACTTGAGCGATGCCACTAGCCAATAAATTCAGATAAGATATAGAGTGAAGATAGTAAGGTTACACACTCTCTATAATATGATGTTAATATCTGCAAGTGAAATTACAAGAATAGAATGAAATACTAAAGCCATATATATTTCTCTGTTATAAGACCAAAGTGTAGAAGCCATAGGAAATTGTAGGAAAGGAGGGACAAAAATAGAGAGGTCTCAAACTTCTAAAAATCCTTGAAAAAACCTGAAAAAGAAGAAGATGATTTAAGAAAACCTGAGCCCTATAGTCACAAGAGAACTTGAGTGATGCCACTAGGCAATAATTTCAGATAAGATATAGAGTTAAGAGAGTAAGGTTACACACTCGTTGTAATATGATGTTAAGATTCACAAGTGAAAGTACAAGAATATAAGCAAGTTCATGTCTAATACATGATTGTTTGTTGCATCTCATTTTTCTAATTCCTTCTAGTTATGCTCTTCCAACCTTGTAGTTATCTCGTCTTAATTTGATAGTATAATAATTAAAAGACAATTTCTAATAAGCATATACAAGTGATAAATAGATATTGGTATCATTATTCATTTAAAAATGGCTTTAATTTACCCTTGTTTCTCAACTAAAATAATGATAAATTAATTAATATGATAACATTATTCAACAAAAACTTGTATGTCTCTAGCAACTCATAATTCATGAATATAATGAATGTAACATTGTGCACACACTTTGTTTGTATGTCTCCAACATCTGATGAATAGAATGAATGTAACACTACCTGAACACTCTGATTGTACGTCTCCAACAGCTCATAATGAATGTTACAAATAAAAACAGTATAAGGGTTGATGTTTTATAGTTTTTTAATCTAGAATTTAATTGGTAGGGAAGATTGACATGGATTTCCATATCCCAAATTCAAATGTGTATTCTGGATTGATTTGTACATGATCTGATGACTGATAATCTTTCATGGTTGATCCTTGTGGTTTCATGTGTTTAATTCCTGAATTGAAAGGGTTGATGTGTTTAATACTTGAATTGAAAGTGTTGGTGTCATTTATTGCATCCTTTGAACTAATTCTTGAATTGAATGTTGTCATTTATTGTCTTAAATAGGTTGAATGGTTAAACACACATGTAGATATGGCTGACATGCATTTCACCTATTCTTGTGCAGGTATTACCCAACAATGGGATGTGTTTCTCCAATGGAAATCAATGGGTGACTGTTTGATGGGATAGGTGTACTCTTGGATAGAAATCAATGGAATCTTTTGTAGTGCATTTTGACTTAATTGGTAATTAAGAGATGGAGCTAGTTGAGATGTTAAGGCTTGGTGTTTGACGTTGTTGGTCCAATCAATATATGGTCCATTTTAGACATATATATATATATATAACTTTTATAACTTAATATAAACTATTTATGTGCATATTTTTTTATGGTTTATGGTGACTTTTTGATGGATGTTTAGGACCAATATTATAACTAGTACAGGTCCCTACACAAAAATAGAAGTCTCTCCCTTGGTTGTACCAAACTCATAACAATGCCATGGAACCGAGATTATGTGCATTTTAAATCCAATCAATTAAAAACATTTTGTTAAATAAACATTGTTAACAAAAAAAAATCTATATTTTAAAATTCAAATATCATATATTATAATTAATTTCAACTTAATAATAAACTTACTGAGCATTTATCCATTTCAAAATGGTCTCCATATGTAACCATTGAGTTACCAAAGTTGTATCAGCAATTACAAACAAACAATAATAATAAATAAAACCATTATTTCTTGCCTCAATTCTCAGTCTAACACTATTATTTCTCACCTCCACATAGGACCACACGGGCCATTGGCTATTCCAAACAAAAAAATGCCACAACGATGATGGAATTATTGAATTTCAAATAAGGTTTTTATATATATTTCAAATTTTAATCATCTTTATATTAATGATAGCCATAGGAAAACGATTTTGGTTTCGAGCAACGATCACGTTTACATATAAAATCTAAACATTTTTATTTTAATAAAAAATAATAAAAAATATTACTTTTATTAATTTAATGGTTAACCAATTGCCATACAAATATTTTTGCATATCAACCCTTTATTGTCATAATTTATTATTTTAGACTACCCAATAGTATTACTATTTTAGAAACAAACAGTTTGACCATGCTTTTAACAATATACAATAATAAAAAAATCTACAATAATAAAAAAAATCTAATACACTATAATATATATATTGAGTTTAATTGTTTGTAATATGAATTTGACAACATCGATAAGTCGAGGCAAGTCTGTGCCGTTACAAAATTGTAAATATAAATTTCATATACTTCAAATAAGTTTCATAATAATATTTATACTTACACAATTAATTTAATTATGGTGTAGTAATTCAATTTAATATATTTATAACTTATATTTTAACATTTCATTTATAAACCAATTATATTTATTTCTATAACAATAATTTTATGTATAGATTAATGTCAAAATTGATTTGATTTTCATTTCATTTAACATATTAAGTATATAAATAACTTTACTACTCAACATAATAATCTATCTATAAAAATATGTTAAAAATTTATTATAAATATAGACAATTTTTTAATAGAAGTAGTATTTTTTTTTCTTATCTTAATTACAATAATTTATACTATCAATTATTTGTGCATAAGAAATTGGTACTAAGCAACAATGATGCATATTACACTTGTTTTGGATTAGTGTTTTTAATTATCAATAATTATTTAGTAGATGATAGAGATTTAATTTGCGCCTAATATTTTAGAATATTTTTAGTTGTATTTATAGATCAGATGTTGAGATTAATTTTCAAAATAATTATGTTTTTTTTTTAAATCAAATTAACTATTTAGAAAAGGTTGTATGAACAAGTCCCATATGAAACAAGTTATGACTTTTTTTGGCATGTAGTATTGATAAGTTATGGTAGTGTAATAAAACATATTTACAAATTAAGAATCTTCATGATAAAGTGGAGTGAATCTCTATTGTTAAGAATCTTGTTACATGTTTTTTTAAATATATATATGTGTATGTGTGTTTAACTTATATATTAATTATTTTTATAAATAATAATAATAATAAAATTTAATTAATTTGTATCCTTTTGTATCCATGGAGTGTAAAGAATTGGTTTGAATGGGGTTTATTCTTTACTAGGTCTTAGAGTTAAACTTAATTGGGATGGATTGCCAATGCATGTTACTTTTGGGGGAATTAAACTATCCTAAGGGGCATTTAAGCTCAATTGAGCTTGCACACAATCCTGGTGATAACATATCACTATGTTTGGCTCATTCTTCCACCTAGTGGACAAAATAACACCAACCTAAGCTCACCCTAGTTAAAAGTATTAAACAAATAAAAAAATAAATAAAATTATTCAAAATATTTAAATAACACCAACCTAAGCTCACCCTAATTAAAATTATTAAAAATAATAATAATAATAATAATAATCAAAATATTTAATAAATAAAGAAATATAGAGAGAATTTGAATTTATAACTTTTTAATAATCATCATCATTCAAAATATTTTAAGAATGAATAAAGTTATTATAATAGCGTTTTTGGAGTTTAGGGGGACTACTTAATTGATAATCAAAGTAATGTGAAATTTTGAAAACTAAGAGATCCAAGATTCAAATCCTCCCATTGTGACCCAGTTTATAGAAAGGAAGACAGCTTGTAGACCCCCGACTCTTTACTAGTAGTCATACTTACAAAGTAGTCATACCAATCATCTCAAAGCTCATATATATATATATATATATATATATATATATATATATATATATATAATTACTAATTAAATATGTATAAAATATTTGAAATGAATGGAATTTTTCAAATGATTTTGAAATTGCTATGAGTAAATATTTTGTATAGTTTTAATTTTATTTATTTTTATTATTAATATAAGTTAATGACAATGATGCATATTAATTTTATAATATTTTATTATTATTATTATTTAATAATATAAAAATTAAAGGTTTTTTTTTATGAATTTTGGAAATTTGATTAATTTTTATTTAAAGTTATTAATTATATAATATATTTTTTTTATTATCATCATATAATATAAAAAAAAAAAAAACTCGATTTTTATTAATCTAAAAAAACATATTCAATCATACATCAATAATTTTAATAATCAATATTAATTTAAAATTATACCAAACTAAGAACATTGTTCCACCATACATAGATCTGGACTCATGGTAAAACCTATACTTATACGTAAACTCATAAACTTTTTGCTAAAATATTCTAATTGATGTAAATTGGATAAAAGCTTTAAAAATATAAAACTTGATTCACGATGAAACTCAATTTAAATTCTTATCCCAATAATGATCGTAATGAAAATTCTTTTAGTACAAGATTACGTTCATCCATTAAAATCCAATTGGATTTTAGTATGGAGCGTTAATAATGACCAGATGGGATGGGATACTAGCTATTTATTAGATATTAGTGACGGGTTGAAACCTTTTTTGGTTCGAGAGTAAGATCTAAAATAATTTTTAATTAGTTAAGAGTATTTTTTCTTTAGAGATAAGGAGACAAGGTAATAACCAAATATCAAAAGGTGTTTGGCAAGAATGGAAGTCTATCCCTTTACATAGTACTAGTAGATGATTTTATATATTTCATGTAGCATGATTTTCATTGAATAACAATGATGAGCCAACTCTTATTCATGGGTAGGAAATAATGATGGTTCTTGTTACTAGAAGTCCACCACTAAGTCATGATAGGTTTCTCCACCTTAAAAAAGGGAACAATATTACCTTCCTCCAATAAGTATTTATAGGAACTTGTATTCCTTAAATGTGAAGACACAGGTTAATGGCTCAATACCCATAGGCATCTCACAAGAGTGGATGTCTACCCCCTTACATATTTCACTTGTGGAAGGAGAAGAAAAATAAAAATGATTACCTACCTCTAATTAATACTTATAAAATCTCATCTTCCTTGGATGTAAGGAAACAAGGTAATTTAAAAAGGTATGAATATGTCATCTAATTCGGTCTATTAAAATAGTTAATTATGAATTTATAATATCTATTCATCTGTCATGATTATAATAACAACTGAAGTACTATACCTTGGCATTCTTTCAATGTAAACAAATTGAAGGGAAAAATCGCCCATGACTGGCTTAGTGGGTACCAAAGTTCAAAGGGTGACATTCATTCATTTTCAAAATGATTTGATAAAGGAATTCTCTAATAATACAAGATAATTTAAAAAACGTTTACCTTACCATCCCTGAAATATGCAAACAAACCGTAGAAAAAGATCACCCATAACTCATTAGTGACCAAGGGAATTAAGACTCAAGACTTAGCATCTTTATAAATTTAGCAAGTTTAAAGCTACAAAGTGAATTGTCAACATTGTAATGAAAGTAAAGGCCATTTTTATAAAGAGTCATGACCACAAAGGTTGTGCATATGAAAGATCCCTTTAGAATCTAAAGATAAAACCCATCCCAACTTTAGAAACTCAAAATTGAAACAAAAAAAAAATGTGAGAAAACATAAAGGAAATTTCACAAATTTATAATGCAAACTTTTAAATGCATTCACACTAGGCTAGTGTTAATTATATGGTCTATAATAGTGTGACCATGATAATCATTCTCTTGGAACCCAAGCAAGATGTAATTAGGACCACAAATTTCTTCAACATTTGTTGTGGGCTTTAGCACTACATGATCTAATTGGAAAAGTTTTGATATAGTTCATTTTTGGTCCTCTAAAAACATATGAATTCTAGTTTTCCATTTCAATTAAATGGTTTAGAAGGTCGTTTTGAGGGCATGCAAACTCAAGTAGAGCAAGTGATTATGTTGGAAATAGTAATTACTCCCTCATGTAGAGTATTCTAGATTTAGAGTCTAAGCTAATTGAGTCAAGTGTGTCACTAGTTTGAGTTCAATATTATATTTGGAAAAGTTAAACTTAGTGTTTTTTTGCATGATGAAGTTAGCATTAGTTGATTAGCTATTTAAAAAGTGTAAATACCCCATATTGGATTCATTGTAATCAAGTCAATTTGATATGAGGCCAGAAGATCCAAGAACGACAACTTGGTGAATGTTTATGTCAGAAGTTATATCAATATATTATTGTTGTGTGTTTATTTGTGTTTTTTCCTCTCTGCCCATCCATTAGATTAGTTAATAAATTTCTTACAGAGGATAAAGGTTCAATTTGGAAAAATAACATAATGATGAAACTATTTGTAGTCAATTTATTACTCTATGAATAGATATTGTTTCCTATAATTTATATATATGATCGCCCCTAGAAAGGACTTTAATATCATGGTTGTGAATTCAACCCTTGGAAAGGAATCTGATGTCAGGGTTGAAAGTTTAACTCTGGACATCCTCGAGGAAACCCTACAAATGAGATATGCAGAGTGTATGAAATGGTAGAAGTTAAGATAAAAAAAATTATAAATATTTTTAAATTTGGCAAATCAAAATCTCAGGATCAA
Organism: Pinus albicaulis; assembly: GCA_034641835.2. Classification (NCBI taxonomy): domain Eukaryota; kingdom Viridiplantae; phylum Streptophyta; class Pinopsida; order Pinales; family Pinaceae; genus Pinus; species Pinus albicaulis. The sequence continues at coordinate 78,504,818 of CM076574.1, read as the reverse complement.
ATTTTAAAATATGGTAGAATTTAAGATAGAAATTTATAAATATTTTTAAATTTAACAAAAAGGAATAATTTCAAGATCTTGATCCATAAGATGTTTCAAATCTTTATGGATTTTTCAATAAGAAAAACCATATTAAAAATAATATTAAAGAAAAACACGAAGAAAATATCATTTCTCCCTGAAAGTAACATCAAAAAATGTAAAGTCAACTACAAACTTACTATCACCGATATCGTCAACGAGAAAATGGTGGAAATTCTAGTTTCAAAAGTATATTTGTAAGTATATAAGGGAGATATGCCAATAGACGAATGGGTCCAACTCCAAGCCATGTGATGCCATTGAGATCAGCTAAGGTGTCATACGACACCCGCCCTCTGCATCCAGCTAGGTGTCCTCCATACGTGGTTACCAGTTCAGTCGTTTTACAAACGTTTACACATTGGTTTCCCACAGATAGAAGGAGGCTTCCCGAAAAAGTTGTGTTATTTTATTTGGGCCTGTTACTTGTCTTTTTTCACTCCTGGTACTTGCGCGACGTTGCTTCGATGTTACTAGCATCCATATTCTTCCTTCGTGCAAAGGTTCATGGGTTATGGGGCATTTCAAATGTTTGCTTTAGAGGTTTTGAGGTTGTTTATGAGGAGTTGTTTTGGGTTTATTGGGTTGTTCAAATGTTGGTTCGAGAGGTTGTGAGGTTGTTTAATGCAGAGTTTGAGTCTGGTTTATTGGGTCGTTTTTAGTTCCTCGTTTGGTGTATCGGCCCAGGTATTTGTCTACATTTGTTCTTATGGAAGATATAGCTCGGCTCATTGCTGGATATGGTGATCTGATGCTTCGAAGGGTTTTTTCAAGCAAAGCAATCTGTTTTTCAGTTTTATCACAATTTTCGCTTGTTTTATGCATGATTCTCCATATCTAACCCTAAGGTGGGCCTTCTTGTAGGTCACTCTGCGATTTGCATTTGGTTTATGATGAGTGTATGGGGTTCTCGTGGAGTGATGTTTTGGAGCATATGCAGTTCATGTGGTGCGTTAGCATGGAGGAAGCCGAGGACAGATGGAAGGTAGGATTTTGTCCTACCAGCCTATCTTCTTCATGTATTTTCAAACACATTTAACTTGATGTATTATTGTTCATCTACTCATCTTATCTACCTATGTTTTTAAACACTTTCCATTATGGGTTTTGTGTAAATTTGGCAAGTTTTGTCTTTAGGTTGCTTGTTAGCTTGTTTTTCTTGGGCTGTCTGGAAATTACCGAATATGAATAGGTTTATTTAGAATGTGGTTTTTTTTTAATGTTAATTTTGGGCATAATTGTTAATTGTGAGTGTAATCCTAGGGTTTCGTCTTAATATGTTTGGTTTCATCTTCGAGATTTCTTGTTAGAATGTTTTTCTTGGGCATTCTGGAAATTACAAAATACGAATAGGGGTTTTATTGTGTTAATTATAGGCTTAATTGTTAATTGTGAGATTGATGCTAGGGTTTGAAAAAAAAAACTACAACTTAGGATGGTGGAATCTTAATGACTGTCAAAAGTGCATCAGTGAATCATGTAACAAAAGAATCCCAATATCAATTTGTTTGACAATATTTTTAATGTAAAAATTGGTCACTTTCTTGATTAAGGTTAAGTTTGGTTTCATCTTTGGGCTACTTTTGATGGCACTGGTCCATTATTGACCATTGAGGGAATGTATTTATTATTTCTTTTGGTCTCAGGCATTGTTTGTTAGATTCCATGAGGGTATGGAAGATTAACAAAGGTGGCTAAGTATTGTTCATTTTATATTTTCAAGTGGTGTGTTTCTATGGTTGAATGTTTCTGGTAAATGAATATGTGTTTTTATTTGAATTTAGTGGTATGGTATTTATTATTTTTGTCCGAGTCACTGTTTGGTGGATCCCATGAGGGCATGGCAGAATAACATAGGTGGCTAAATGCTTGTCATTTTATTTTTGAAGTAATAGAGGTGGATAAATATTAAGAACTAAATGGACCTTAAATGGATCGAAGTTATTCCATTTAGTCCACTTCATCTTTGGGATACTTAATTTTTTTCACAAGGGAAAAATTCGTAACTTTTCATTAATATGATAAGTTACATGTTACATATGTTGGTAGTATAAACTACGTAACTGTCATCAAACCATCAAGTGTTCATAATAGACAACCATAAGAAACTAACAAATACATACTGCTGATACAAGTATCAATCACATATATCATGCCTGTAAGTTCGGTGGATAACTTGGAGGGAAAAGATAGCAAAATGAAAAATATACACAATAGCCGGTAGATAGTCCATGGGAGATAAACCAATACCAAAATAATCTCCCAAAGTAGGTTGTTCGATCAAATAGCCCTGAGATCTAGTGCCTCATCCATAAAAGGCCGATGATAAAACTTGAATACCTGTTCTCCAATCTGCTCAGTAAAATGCCATGTTCCCCAGTTCAGCTCTACGGCTTCTTTGGACAGCTTATCAGCCACTTTGTTCCTAGTCCTGTAAATGAGTGCCACAGAAATTGTGTTAAATAAGAGCTTGAGATGATGGACCTCCCTCAAAAATGCAGATAGTGTGTGCGTGTGGCAATGAGAAACTTCATTGAACCAGTTGATCACAAGCAGAGAGTCCCCAAAAATCTGAATGGAGTTGCAGTGGATTTCTCATGCAAACATCAATAGAAGTCTAAGGCATTGTAGTTCAGCATAATTGTTCGATCCAGGACCCAGTCCCATTCTGATTTGGTAATGGTGATGATCATCTAGATGAAGGATAGCACCCCCCCCCCCACATCCTTGCGGGTTGAACGCCCCATCAAAATAGGCCCAAGGTCTGCTTCAATCAATCAATTCAGGAATAGCCATCAGGGGTGGTTTCTGTTGTTCAACTTTAGGCAGGAGGTTGTATGTTGCTATGATGGCTGCACAAATTCGGTCACCCAAAATCGGTTGGCTGTTAAAAATGAATCTATTGCGGCCAATCCAAATTTCCCAGGAAAAAATCAGAGGTAGGTTGCGCAACTTAGTGGAATTTGCAGTAAGTTCCCACCAAATAGTCCAAGCATCAATCAGTGAAGCACCCTGCCAGGGGGAGTGACATCGCAAGATTTTTGTCACCAAAACCCAAATGGCCGATATAACATTACAGTGGAGGAAAAGGTGTGAGGAGTCTTTGCAATTTGAAAGGCAGTAGCAGCATCACGAGGGTCCATTAATGGCTCGTCGGTGGAGGAAATCCATGGTGGGAATGCAGTTATTTAATATGCACCAAAAAAGGGTCATGTGCTTGTGCGGTGCCTTTAACTTCCATATGATGCACCACCGTCAAGCCTTGTGTGGAAGCTCTTTATGCTGAATGAGTGTCAGATATGAAATTTTTGAGGCATATTGTCCACATGGAGAGTATGCCCAAATCAGCCTGTCATCTTGTTCTGTGAGCGTGATGTTTGATGCTCTTAATTCCCAAATGTAGTTGTTCCAGATCCGGAGCCCGTCTCGTGGAATTTCGATAAATTCGGCCGACAACCAGGATTGAATCATCCAAGAAGTGTGAATCGGGTCCGCGATTTGTGCAAGGTAAAGGATTTCTCTGCGGGCCAGATGTTCCCGCAAATAATCTGGTAATTTATAGAATACACCACTACCAGACCAAGAATCGGCACTGATTCTCACAGATGAACCAGATCCAATTTTCCATGACAATCCACGCTGAATGATATGTGCATCCTTTGTGACAGCTTTCCAAATGATTGAAGCCCTAGTGTACGACCCAATGCGGTCTCTGATCTAGTCGATGGTGTTCCTGGGCGCGATGTATTTAGCAAGTATGACCTCCTTCCAGAGACTTTTGACCGGTGAGTAAGTGCCAACACATCTTGGCAGCAAGGCCATTCGAAAATAAATGGATATCCTTGATCCCCCAACCACCCCATTGCTTGGGTATGTTAATGCGGTCCCAAGCGACCCAGGAAAATGTGTAGTCCTTTTCCTGATTGTGCCAAAGGAAATGACGAAAGATACATTTGATTCTATTGGTAACACCTCTAGGTAACCAAGCCAGTGTCATCCAATAGACCGGAATAGCCTCAAGCACCAATTTGATAAGAACTAATCGCCTAGTTCTGGATAACCATCTATTGTACCAAACATTTATACTGCGCTCCACTTTGGGTATGAGCCAATTCCAGTCTTTAATCTGATAATCATTAGGCTTGATGTGATATCCCAGATATTTAAGACCATCATTGATGTTCGCATGAACATAGGCAAATAGAGTCCTGGCAGTGCCAAGTTCCTGAGCCGAGCATCTGGTCATAATGATAGTAGATTTGAGTGCATTTGGTATCATTCTAGTGGCTCTGCAAAAACTCTGGAGGAGCTTATCAAACCGAATCAAGTCCTGTCTAGAGCCATCGAGAAATATTAGAACATCATCAAAAAATAATAGATGAGTGATTTGAATGAGATCATTAATCCGAAGACCATGAATGGTACCCCGGGCCTTTGCATCTTTAATAAGTACAGATAAACCTTCCATAACAAGCACAAATAATAAGGGAGACAGAGGACATCCCTGATGCAAGCCATGACTTGCATGGAAAAAGTTGGATGCAGTGCCATTAAGGAGAATGATGAAGGAAGCATGACAGATACATCCCATTATCCAATTGATGAATGTATGAGGGAAGCCAGTTTGAATAAGTATGATGTGAAAATAGCTCCATTCACTCGGTCAAAAGCCTTAGCTAGATCAATCTTGAGAATAGTGGATTTAAGGTGCTTGGATTTTATGGAATGGAGGGCTTCTTGGGCAGTTCCAATAGCTTCGTGGATTTTCCTATGATGCAAGAAGGCAAATTGTTCCTTAGCAATGTGAGAAGATAAAAATGGCTTAATGCGATTCGCTATAATTTTTGAGATAATCTTGTAAATGCAGTTGTAGAGCGAAATAGGTCTGTAATCATGAAATCTGGCCGGGTGGTCAGATTTAGGGATGAGTGCAATGTAAGTGGAGTTGAATCCATCATAGATGCATCCCCACACCCTACTATCTTCAGTCATGGTCAGAAGATCATTACCAATCAACTCAAAAAAATGTATGAAAAATTCAATTGGCCAACCATATGGCCCAGGGCTTTTGTCCCTTTTGAACCATTTCAAAACCCCCTCCAATTCCTCAATGGTGACAGGAGCATTAAGATCGTCAACCTGCTCCAGTTCCACAAATCTATTGAAAGAATGAGTAATATGCATGATATCAGGGAGTTCAATGTGCATGGGTGCACTATAAAGGTCAGTAAAATGCTGAGTCCCCAAATCCTGTAATTGAGATTGAGTACGAGCAACATACCCATGCTGATCAGTGAGCTCCCATATGGAGTTGGCAGTCCTGCGACCATTAGCATGTTGTTGGAAGAACTTTGAATTTTCGTCTCCAGCCTGAAGCCAAATAGCACAGCTCTTGAGCCTCCAGTCCTCCTCTTTTTGTCTCAGGAGCTTAGCCTTAGAAGATTCCAGGGCAATGAGTTGCTCTTTGGATGTACTAGACCGATAGCTAGAGAGATCAGAGCTATTAAGTTGTGCAATCGCCAAATTAATCCGATTGAGCTCTTCCCGCTCCAGGCGCTTCTTATTTTTAACCTAGTTGATAGTCAGGCGTTTAATGTGAGATAGATTATCATTGATGATTCGAGCAGGGTCCTCATTCGGCAATTGATGGCAATGCTGCCAGGCATGTTGAACCAGATCATGATATTCTGGGTCTTGCAACCATCTGGAGCTAAATTTGAATGGTGGTCTAGCCCTGTGAGGACCATTTTCAAATTCCAAAAATATCGGGGAGTGATCCGACAAACCACCATGTCCCACCCATTGTCTGGCATGGTCAATGACGTTAAGTAGAGGCACTTTGATCAGAAATCGGTCTAATCTTCGGGCCAGATCCACCTCTCCAGTCCTCATGTTCCTCCAAGTGTGTAGAATCTTAGTGGTCTGAATGTCAACAAGGTCAACCACATCAAGCTTGGTACTGAAAAACTCAGCTAAAGGATCCAGGTTAGCCCGAGTTCCCCAGGATTCAAATATGCCTAATGAAAAATTCAGATCACCCCCCACTATAATATGAGGCGAGTTGAGGAGAGAGAAATCCAGTAAGGAGTTCCAAAAGGCTTCTCGGTTCAGATAGGGACCATATACATTAATAAGGGAGAAACACTGCTCAAAATGTCTAAATTTAATGTCCATGCCCAGTACACCAGGTCGATCCCAACAATTAAGCATCTTGGTGGTTTTGAAATTGATGCCCATCGCACTACCGCCTGATCGGTCATGGACATCCAATGTGATAAAATTCCAGTTGGGTAGAAAATTATTTAGAAGGGCAACGACAGCATCGCCCTCTCCTAAAGTTTCTTGGAGAAAAAGGATGTCGATGGATATTTGAGAAATTAAGTCTTTTAGGGCCAATCTCTTGTCGGGGTTGGCCAATCCCCTGCAGTTGTATGAGAGAAAAATCATGATGACCCTCCCAAAATGGGCCTCCTTGCTCTAAGGACCTGCATAAGGGTAGATTGAGTTCCAGCCTCTACTTCCATATTTTCCCTTTTGATGGCTTTAGCTAAGGCAGATGGCCGACCTCTCGATTTGTTGGGTTGACAACTCGACCCTTGGCCAATGCCAAATGTGTCCTCTGAGTGGGGGTGAGTAATAGATCTGAGGAAATAATTGTGTTTCAAAGTAGATGTCTCCAAGCAGGTAGAGGAGTGACTTGAGGAATCAACAGAGGTGTGTTGGATTATGGGAGTGAAGGAAGGCGGAGCTTGTGCAATAGTACAACAGATAGAAGGATACCGAAATGCAGACATAACAGAACCAGTAGATAAACATGGAACAAAGATGGATAAAGAATAGGACTCTATATTAAAAATAGGAGAGTCAGGAATAGGAGTGGTACCCGGTATAGTCGCAGCCCGAACAGGTGGCTCCGGAGTGGATTGAGGATGTGATCGGGGTTGTGTTTTTGTCCAAGTAGGTAGCAGAAGAGACACACCCAGCTGCTCAACTGTTGATTGTTCCAGCTCGTCCAGGTGCCCATCCTCAGGATTCGAGCAAGAGCTTGTAATAACCTCAATTTGGGTCGCCACATTGCGGGATATCTTGACAGCCTGGTGAGAGAATCCAAACTTTGGACACTCCTTGTATAAATGACCAACCTAGTGACATTTCCTGCAGCGAAATGGCACCCCTTCATAATCCAAGACCTGTTGCCACACCATTCCATCAAATAGCATATTGATATTTTCATGAAGTCCATCCCTAGTGTCTAGGAATATCAAAATGCGAGCAACAAATTTGCTCCCAGTGATCCGGTAGGACTTGTGATCCAGGTACCGACCAAATAGACTTCTGATATGTTTGAAAGCAGTGTCATTCTAGAATTGAATCGGAAGTCCAAGCAATCTCATCCAAATAGGGCCAGCGCTTGCAATCTCTTTTTTGGGGTCAAATAGCGAAACCCATTGCTTGAGGTAAAGCAGATGCATTTCTAAATGATAGAACTGTTTAAGTGCCCACTCCGATTGATCAGGCTGAGAAAATGTGAGGGAAAACCAGCCCTTCGGTATGACCGTAACCTCAGGGAGGACATCGAGAGAACAACCCCAGATCTCACCAGTCCACTGTCGCAGCCTCGCCGTGGAGTATTTCCGGCCCCTAACCCTCCCCACTAGCATAGTGGCAGTAATGAGCCCCCAATCGTCCATTCCACACTCACACCCAAAGTTCGTGAAAATGCTGAGCTTATTCTTTGTAGTCTTGTGCTTGCTCTTTTTAATAGAAAGCCCCTTGTCCGCGTCGGATGCGTTCTCTGAGTCCGAAGATGAGCTAGACTTTTCTGAGGTTGGAAGGTCCCCCGGTATATTGGTAAACACCCCAGAATCCGAGGCTGGAACGCACACCGAAGTTCCACTGCAAGGCACACACCCTCCGAGAGAGCCATAGATAGGCGCTCCAAAGTGCAACGAAGAGCCCCCAATGTTTAGGTGTTCCAGAGAGATAGATGCCTCTCCAACAATTTGGTACACCGCATCCCCCAATGGCCCGAATAGCTCCAAATCGACCACATCCAAAGAAGTACCAGCCAGTGGAATGCTCCAGAGTCCAATATTTGATGGTGACGAAGTATTAAAGCAGAACTGATCAAGTTTCGCGGATGGAGGTGAGGCAATAGCCACATCGGAATGGCTAGGCAGAGCTGGCATCGAGCAAGAAGAAACCGGGATCATATCATCCATCTCATCCGATACAACAGGGTCATTATGTCCCCAAATATCTACACCTTCCAAAGGGTCCTCCATGTAGTCCAGCTCCTCCTCATATACACTCATGATGCTAGCACGACAGTTCCAATGGCAAACGGCCAATAGTCAGTTGGAAAATGGTGATAAACCCCCAATACCCCGCGCTGGCTGCCCAGGGGTCAAATCCGGTCCGCGGATAAAACAAATAGTAACCCAAACAAGCCGGTAGCAAGCCCAGATGGTAATGCACAAATGCAGGTTAGATAGAAACAAACGGTCTCCGGACGTTCAGAGAACCCCACCAAAGGCGAGTAAAACACTCTGGGCATCAAACACATACACAACATCACATCCAAATGTCGCAGATGGAACCCCAAGAAAGTGGGGTAGTTACTGACAGCTCCAGTGGTCGAAGTCTGGTCGCCAAAGAAGTTAAATACAACCACAGACCAACCAATAACGGTCCAAGTAGGTCTTACCCACCCCAAAAAAATCCAGGCCATACCGGGGAATGTGCTACCTACAGAGACGGGCCCAAAACGAAGACCCCACACCTCTGCAGGTCGGCGAGATCCCGGGAAGCGCTGATTCCAAAGGGCACAACAGTCGACAAACAAGGTGCCAAGAAAACACAGAAATCGAAATCAAACTCCACCAAATAACTAGTAAGGGGTCCCAACGTCCATAGCCGAGTGGTGCAAAACGCATAGAGTCAATGAGAGACCCGAGCATCCTCAGGCGGTCCAGGAACCATGGCCGCCATAGCTAGGGTTCATCCCACTCATTTTTCTCTAGTACCTCTAATGAGTTGATCTCTAATGCTTCATTTCTCATACACTTTGGGATACTTAATGTAACTGTGTAGAAGATAATGGTAGTTTTATCATTTTCAATCCTCAATATGATGAATTTGGTTTCGTCTTAATATGTTGGGTTTTGTCTTTAGGCTACTTCTGATGGCACTAGTCCATTATTGACCATTGAGGGGATGTATTTATTATTTTGTTTGGTCTCAGGAACTATTTGTTGGATTCCATGAGGGCATGGAAGATTAACAAAGGCGACTAAGTACTGGTCATTTTATATTTTCAAGTGGCGTGTTTTAGTGGTTGAATGTTTGTGGTAAATGAATATGTGTTTTACTTTGAATTTAGTGGTATGGTGTTTATTAATTTTGACCGAGTCACTATCTAATAGATCCCATGGAGACATGGAAGAATAATAGTGGTGGCTAAATTCTTGTCATTTTATTTATGAAGTAACAAAGGTGGCTAAATTTTAAGACCTTAATGGACCTGGAATTGATCAAGTTAGTCCATTTAGTCCATTTCATCTTTGGGATACTTAATGTAATTATGTAGAAGAGAATGATATTTTTATAATTTGCAATCCTCAATATGATGAACTGGGTTTCGTCTTGATATGTTGGGTTTCATCTTTGGGATACTTATGATGGCTATGGTCCTTTATTGACCATTGAGGGGATTTTTTTTTTTGGTCTTAGGTGTCATTTGTTGGATTCCATGAGGGCATGGCAGATTAACAGAGGCGACTAAGTACTAGTCATTTTATATTTTCAAGTGGTGTGTTTCAATGGCTGAATGTTTGTGGTAAATGAATATGTGTTTTTCTTTGATTATATTGGTATAGTATTTATTATTTTTGTCTGAGTTACTGTCTGGTGGATCCCATGAGGGATGGCAGAATAACAGAGGTGACTAAATGCTTGTCATTTTATTTTTGAAGTAACATAGGTGGCTAAATATTAAGACCTTAATGGACCTTAAATGGATCAAATTTAGTCCATTTAGTCCATTTCATATTTGGGATACTTAATGTAACTGTGTATAATAGAATGGTATTTTTGTCATTTGCAATCCTTAATATGATGAACTGAGTTTCGTCTTTGGGCTACTTCTGATGGCACTGGTCCATTATTGACCATTGAGGGGATGCATTTATTATTATTTTTGGTCTCAAGCACTATTTGTTGGATTCCATGAGGGCATGAAAGATTAATAGAGGCGGTAAGTACTGGTCATTTTATATTTTCAAGTGGTGTGTTTCTGTGGCTGAATATTTGTGGTAAATGAATATGGGTTTTTCTTTGAATTTAGTGGTTTGGTATTTATTATTTTTGTCTCAGTCACTATTTGGTGGATCCCATTAGGGCATGTCAGAATAGCAGAGGTGGATAAATGCTTGTCATTTTATTTTTGAACATAGGTGGCTAAATATTAAGACCTTAATGGACCTAAAATGGATTAAAGTTAGTCCATTTAGTCCATTTCAGTTGGTCAAATTATTCCAATAGATTTCAATTATCTACAGATCATATTATCTCAACATAGTTCAAATTCTTGAATTCATTTGATCCACATTTTATCTTTGTCCATCACACTGACCATCAACAAAAATTCTCAAATCAAGTAAAACTGGATGTAACTGTGAAGAAGAGAGTGGTATTTTTATCATTTGCAATCCTCAATATGATGAACTGGATAATCCTTAATTGTGTAGAAGTTAGCTTATACTATGAAACCAATCAACGTATTTCATCCTTACCAAAATCACATTGCGATGTGGTTACAAAAATTAATTCATGCCACCCCTATGATTGATTGTCTCCATTTCTTGCATTGCCCAAAATTATTGAGTTGCTTGCCTTACCCAAGTATGGTGGACTACCAAAGATTGGCTGATTAGGATGTGCCTGAATGTTTCCATATGCCTGACTCCACTTTGATCCTTATAACCATGGAGGGACTAAGTAGCCCAAGTGTTCACTTGTGTTACTAACCCCGACACTGAGTGAAGGTGTCATATAAACATAGTTAGGATTTAAATTGCACTGGTAGGAGTATAAGAGGTGGGCATAACCCTTGGATAATAGCGGTGGACTTGAATGTTAATCAGGTCTTCATATGATGGTGTGTGCTCTGCAATGTGGTCCAGTGTGCTGGACATCATCCTATTTGCCTCAAACTGGCTTGGACCATGGTCTTATCTACTTGTCACCGCTCCTCCTTTTTCCAACACTTTTTGAACCTTTATTGCCTCTCTCTCTTGCCTTGCCAATTGTTTTTGATGTTCTTTATATTCCCTTACTTTTTGTCTTTCCAAACTTTCCTTTGCTCGAGCTTCTGCTACTGCAATCCTTTCAACTCTCTTTTCCTTGGCTAACTCCTTCTTTCTCTTTTTAGATTCCCAAATTTCATTCTTTTTACGTTCAAAATCAAACATTAAATTCATATAATCTTTATATGTGAGAAATTGTGAACTCCTCCCCAAATGAAGACAATCTAATATTGAGGTCCATGATGAGGAATTCACTCTCTCTACTGGTAGCTTTAGGAATGCACCAACTATTCTCTTATTTGTTGTCCCATGCTCCTTGGGACCCGACACTTGGATTTCAACCTCTTGAACAACCAATTGGTCTCCATATTTGTCTTCTTCGGGTACTTCATGATGAACAAGCTCCTCTTCCAGTGAGCCATTGTCAAAAAAATAATGAACAAGTTCGGTGTTCAAATATGATGGTTGTAAGGCATGTCCATGCTTTCCTCATTGGTGGTAGACACATTATTTATAGTGATATTCATCACAACCTCTATCAACCATGATGGTGGGCTTACTTGGGTTGGCATGCTCAATTTCTCATTGTTTAATGTTGTTTCATTTTCATTCCTTGGATCAACTGCCTCATATTGAATATCACATGCAGAATTAGCAGGTGTTTCAATGGGTGTGGCAACCTCAATGATATTGACAGTTGGTTCATGAATAAAATGTGTCTCACTAACATGCTCATCATCATCGCCATAGAAGTGCCCTTCAAAAAGGGACAATATACCTTCAACATCAACTACATATTCTTGGGCACCAACATGGTCTTGTAATTTCTCTTCTTCTTGACCTTCCACATCATATGCTTGGCTACAACCAGTATCATGCAAAAGAGCATCAACGTTAAGTGGCCATATACCAATCCTCCTAAATCCAACCTTGATATTAGAAGGTGTGAGAGTGGTTTTAAGTGCTTTAATTTCAAGCTCAGCTAGCTCAAACCTCTTTACCATCCGCGAAGCTTGCCTGACCCTGAAATAGTTCTTGAAAAGCCCAAACATGTTGACATCAAGGGGTTGCAATCTGTGAGTTGTATGAGATGATAATGTTAACAGGTCAATGCCCAAATTGTTGGCCTCCTCAATTTTCCACACAACCATGTGGCTTCCATGGCCATCTAAAATCAATAGGTGTATGTTTTCAAGCGATACACCACCTGGTACAGTTGCAACAAAGTGACAAAGCCAATTGAGGAGTAGCTCCTTTGTCATCCATGCATGTGGATGTGCAGCCATGCATGCACTTGGTTCACAATTATGTATATAGATTTTTAAGTTTGTTTTTCCCTTTAAATAGATAAAATCTTGGTATTGAAGAACCAATTGCATTGACACAACAAAAAATAGTGATCCACTCTCTAATATTAGGAAATATCTTAGGCACATTTATGCTCCTTCTCTTCGCAATTACCCACATACCACAATTCCTTCCTTCCTGTAAGAATGTTTCATCACAGTTCCATATATGGTTTGGGCATATGAGTGTTGATCATATGCAATAGAAAGAATGTTATAAAACTTGGACACAATTGCAGGGCGTAGATTTAAAGCCTTGTCTCTATCAAGGACCTCGGTTGTACGTAATTCAAGGTCTGGATGCCTCTTTTTAAACCCACTCCACCATGATTGGGCCAGGAAAACCATCTTTGAAGGGGTTTGGCATCCCCTGATAGATTTGAGCTAATGTGGATTTAAGTTGTATAAGCTTTAACACATGTCCCAATTGGGTCATCTCCTTACATCACTCGACCACCTCGTCCTCCTCCTCTTTAGTCATAACTGTAACAGGTCGTCTATGCTTTGTATTAGTCAACCTATTTATCTAATAATGTATGTTAGAGGCAACAATACCATGTTTTTTTATAGATGAGCAGATTGAATATCCCTTTAACTCAATTTCATAAGTTGCAGCAAGCATGTCTTTCTTTGTCCAGCCTCTGATGGCACTGATTTTATTTTTTTAACTTGTACCTTTCACTGTAGTTGAAGGTGGCTTTGTGGTTGATGGTGGGATATCGTGATCTGCTACCATAGTGTCCTTTTCAACGACATTTCTGGGAGCATTGGGAGAATTCACATCACCCCCCAATCCTCATATAATGAATTGGTCCATATTTTGGGCCCCATATTCCCTCGCCTCCTCTTGTTCCTTGTCCGATATGCAATAGAAACTCTTGGCATGGTTGCAACAACTTGTAAATTTACCAATAAATTCTGATTTAAAAAAAAAAATGTTTATTTTGTTGAGTAGTTCACCAATCATTTATGAACTAGAATTACATGTACAAAACTATTGCAAATAAGTATAGAATTAATAATACCATGTCAAAACTGCATTAGAGTACAACATGAGTAATAAATTTGATAAGTATTAGATTACAATTGTATTAGAGTAAACTCTATTTATGTGACTTCTAATATCAACAAGAGAAAGATATGTAATACATATTGATTGTTAACAACATGGCATATTTTGTTGCTTGTTGTGAACTCATTAGGGGAATTTTTAGATCTAAAATGGGTCTGCTAAGGAAATTATAAAATAATAGTGGAAATAATAAAATAAGATTAGATTATGTCATCAAATTTTAGTGAGAAAAAAGAAAAAACTACTTTTTAAACTCGTATTTTCAACTTACCTCCTTATGGGTTTACTCAAATTTCGAGCAAGAACACTCATTAGATGCATAATTTGATTCCTCATCCAAGGAGTACCCATGTTGCATAATTTCGATGGACCCTGCTACAATAAAAATGAGAAATACATGAAAAAAAGTGATCACAATCACGTTTTTCATGTATTTCTCTTTTTTCATGTAGCAGGGTCCATTGAAAGTATGCAACATGGGTACTCCTTGGATGAGGAATTGAATTTTTCATCTAACTAATGATCCTGCTCAAAATTTGAGTAAAGCATTAGGGAGATAAGTTGAAAATACGAGTTGAAAAAGTAGTTTTATTATTTTATTATTTTTTAATCTTTTTACTTTTCTACTCCAAAAATGGTGAATCATACCCCATAGTTAACATAATCATCTTGAATCATATTGGTTCTTTTAAAGCTTATTTTGGGTGTACATTTTTCTTAGGAGGCCCATATTAGACCTCAAAATTTCTCAAATGCTTGGATTTGTGTAGGCAACTTGGTATTTTACTCAACATAATACAAGTTGCATCTTAGCATATATTTTCTTATCAACAAGGATTTTATCTTAATGCTAAAAATAAACCTAGTAATCCATTCATATCATTGAAGAATTTTTTGAATTCTTTGTTAAATTTTTTATGGATTTTATTCATGGCATCAAGGGAGTGTTGTTTCGTTGTAGTTACAATCCTGGCTTCATTGATATGATGTGAAAATTGGTTATTCTTACAAATGTATATACCTTTGATAGAAAACAAAGTTCTTGGTCTATACTAGTACGTGTTGGTGGTTTCTTGTCATCTTTGTACACATTTTATTTTTATTTTATATGAGCATAGTCAAATTTTTATTTATTATTGGAAGAGAAATCCAAGTGGAGTAACTCACATGCTATAATATTTTTAAGTTTAAGATTATTTGTGTATGGTTTGGTTGATCTCACTGTATTGTGGGATTTTAGGGGGTCATGTTTTGTAGGTTGTTTTTGCCTTGCAACCCTACAAATCCTTTGATTGCCTAGATGTATTATTTCTTATTGTCATAGGAATCTACTTGCCATAGGTTATACATCAACAAGTTCTTGCCTTGTTCAATTATCCTAGTGACTATAGCTCAGTGTTTTGAGTTATCTCCTTGCATTATTGTGGTCATTTTCTCATTATCATGTGTATTTTCTATGTCCAGACCTTCATATGACTTAGGTCCATCTATCTTTGTATCTATGGAATTATGATCTTCGGCTTCATTTTCAAAAATTAAGTTTTGTACACAATTTATATCTTTCTCTTGCATGGTTGTGGAATTTACTTGATTGACTTGTTTAGGCTATGAAGATCTTCTAAGGTCCGATGCATGTTATTAATGATTGGAGTGTTTTTTTAAAATAAATTGTAAGCTTACTTCTCCTCAATAGTGACCTATTGCAGATTTTCAAAAAAGAATTAGGCCGGAAGCATTGCTATTATAGTAGTCTAATATTAAATTGCAGGGGCCAGATTTTAGGTTACAGTGGCACTGATATTGGTTAATAAACTAGAAGGTATTGTTATTTTCATCTTGAGAATGATTTAAGGGTTTATCCCATCATTAATTGTGTCATACATAATTGTTGGTAAGCTACGACGGTCCATGTTTCATTGACAGTGGTAAATTGAAGGACTAGTACATTGTTAAGTTAGCATACTGGCATTGTGGATTTTCTCCCTGGCCTAATCAAGGATATTACATTTCACACATAGAATTCATATTTAAGGTTACAATTACATTGAAATTGGTTACTAAACTGAAAGGTATCCCTTCTTGATTACCTCTAGGTCTCACTTTTGTTAGGGATTTATCACCTAAAATGAGTGTTTGGGAGGTATCACACTGTTATTGTTGGTTGTGGGAAGGGATTTCACAAAATACAACCATAAACCTTTCCTTCAAAGAAGGATAGTGATTTTATTTTCTAAGTAGGATAATTTGCCCCATTAAATCAAGGAAATGTCCACTTTGAAGCCATTGGTCTTAGTTGCAACAATAAGAAGCCTGAAATACTAAAGCCTTCTATATTTCTCCTTTATAGGACCAAAGGGTAGAAGCCATAGGAAAATTTAGGAAATGAGGCACTGACTGTAGAGAGGTTTCAAACTTGTAAAATTCCTTGGAAAAACCTTAAAAAATGAGATGATTCAAGAAAACATGAGCCTTGTAGTCAATCACAAATCTACTTGAGTGATGCCACTAGCCAATAATTTCAGATAAGATATAGAGTGAAGAGAGTAAGGTTACACACATTATATAATATGATGTTAAGATCTGCAAGTGAAATTACGAGAATAGCATGAAATACTAAAGCCATATATATTTCTCCGTTATAAGACCAAAGTGTAGAAGCCATAGGAAATTGTAGGAAAGGAGGCACAAAAATAGAGAGGTCTCAAACTTCTAAAAATCCTTGAAAAAACCTGAAAAAAAGGAGAAGATGATTTAAGAAAACCTGAGCCATATAGTCACAAGAGAACTTGAGTGATGCCACTAGGAAATAATTTCAGATAAGATATAGAGTTAAGAGAGTAAGATTACACACACGTTGTAATATGATGTTAAGATTCACAAGTGAAAGCACAAGAATATAAGCGAGTTCATGTCTAATACATGATTTTTTGTTGCATCTCATTTGTCTAATTCCTTCTAGTTATGCTCTTTCAACCTTGTAGTTATCTCGTCTTAATTTGATAGTATAATAATTAAAAGACAATTTCTAATAAGCATATACAAGTGATAAATAGATATTGGTATCGTTATTTGTTTAAAAATGGATTTAATCTACCCTTGTTTCTCAACTAAAATAATGATAAATTAATCAATATGATAACATTATTCAACAAAAACTTGTATGTCTCTAGTAACTGATAATTCATGAATATAATGATGTAACATTGTGCACACACTCTGTTTGTATGTCTCCAACATCTGATGAATAGAATGAATGTAACACTACCTGAACACTCTGATTGTATGTCTCCAACAACTCATAATGAATGTTACAAATAAAAACAATATAAGGGTTGATGTTTTATAGTTTTTAATCTAGAATTTAATTGGTAGGGAAGATTGACATGGATTTCCATTTCCCAAATTCAAATGTGTATTCTGGATTGATTTGTACATGATCCGATGACTGATAATCTTTCATGGTTGATTCTTGTGCTTTCATGTGTTTAATTAATGAATTGAAAGGGTTGATGTGTTTAATATTTGAATTGAAAGGGTTGGTGTCATTTATTGCATCCTTTGAACTAATTATTGAATTGAATGTTGTCATTTATTGTCTTAAATAGGTTGAATGGTTAAACACACATGTAGATATGGCTGACATGCATTTCACCTATTCTTGTGCAGGTATTACCCAACAATGGGATTTGTTTCTCCAATGGCAATCAATGGGTGTCTGTTTGATGGGATATGTGTACTCTTGGATAGAAATCAATGGAATCTTTTGTAGTCCATTTTGACTTAACTGGTAATTAAGAGATGTAGCTAGTTGGGATGTTAAGGCTTGGTGTTTGACATTGTTGGTCCAATCAATATATGGTCCATTTTAGACATATTTATATAACTTATATAACTTAATATAAACTATTTATGTGCATATTTTTTATGGTTTATGGTGACTTTTTGATGGATGTGTAAGACCAGTATTATAACTAGTACTGGTCCCTACACAACAATAAAAGTCTCTTCCCTGGTTGTACCAAACTCATAACAATGCCACGGAACCGAGATTATGTGCATTTTAAATCCAATCAATTAGAAACATTTTGTTAAATAAACATTGTTAACCAAAAAAAATCTATATTTTAAAATTCAAGTATCATATATTATAATTAATTTCAACTTAATAATAAACTTACAGAGCATTTATCCATTTCAAAATGGTCTCCATATGTAAACATTGAGTTACCAAAGTTGTATCAGCCATTACAAACCAACAATAATAATAAATAAAACCATTATATCTGGCCTCTATTCTCAGTCTAACACCATTATTTCTCACCTCCACATAGGACCACACGGGCCATTCGCTATTCCAAACAAAAAAATGCCACAACGATGATGGAATTATTGAATTTCAAATAAGGTTTTTATATATATTTCAAATTTTAATCATGTTTATATTAATGACAGCCATAGGAAAACCATTTTGGTTTCGAGCAACGATCACGTTTACATATAAAATTTTAAAAACTAAACATTTTTATATTAATAAAAAATAATAATAAATATTACTTTTATTAATTTAATGGTTAACCAATTGCAATACAAATATTTTTGCATATCAACCGTTTATTGTCATAATTTATTATTTTAGACTACCCAACAGTATTACTATTTTAGAAACAAACAGTTTGACCATGCTTTTAACAATATACAATAATAAAAAAATCTAATACACTATAATATATATATTGAGTTTAATTGTTTGTAATATGAATTTGACAACATCGATAAGTCGAGGCAAGTCCGTGCCGTTACAAAATTGTAAATATAAATTTCATAAACTTCAAATAAGTTTCATAATAATATTTATACTTACACAATTAATTTAATTATGTTCTATTAAATCAATTTAATATATTTATAACTTATATATTTTAACATTTCATTTATAAACCAATTATACTTATTTCTATAACAATAATTTTATGTATAAATTAATATCAAATTGATTTGATTCTCATTTCATTTAACATATTAAGTATATAAATAACTTTACAACTCAACATAATAATCTATCTATAAAAATATGTTAAAAAATCATTATAAATATAGAGAATTTTTTATAATATTAGTAATTTTTTTTTCTTATCTTAGTTACAATAATTTATGCTATCAATTATTTGTACATACGAAATTGGTACTAAGCAACAATGGTGCATGTTACACTTGTTTTGGATTAGTATTTTTAATTATCAATAATTATTTAGTAAATGATAGAGATTTAATCTGCACCTAATATTTTAGAATATTTTTAGTTGTATTTATAAATCAAATGTTGAGATTAATTTCCAAAGTAATTATGTTTTTTTGTTTTTGTTTTTAAAATCAAATTAACTATTTAGAAAAGGTCATATGAACAAGTCCCATATGAAACAAGTTATGACTTTTTTTGGCATGTGGTATTGATATGTTATGGTATTGTAATAAAACATATTTACAAATTAAGAATCTTCATGATAAAGTGGGGTGAATCTCTATTGTTAAGAATCTTGTTACATGTTTATATATATATATATATATATGTGTGTGTGTGTATGTGTGTTTAACTTATATATTAATTATTTTTATAAATAATAATAATAATAATAAAATTAAAATTTAGTTAATTTGTATCGTTTTTTATCCATGAAGTGTAAAGAATTGGTTTGAATGGGGTTTATTCTTTACTAGGTCTTAGAGTTAAACTTAATTGGGATGGATTGCCAATGCATATTACTTTTGAGGGAATTAAACTATCCTAAGGGGCATTTAAGCTCAATTGAGCTTGCACACAATTATAATGA
This sequence comes from Pinus albicaulis, assembly GCA_034641835.2. Lineage (NCBI taxonomy): Eukaryota > Viridiplantae > Streptophyta > Pinopsida > Pinales > Pinaceae > Pinus > Pinus albicaulis. Next base: position 78,485,185 of record CM076574.1, on the reverse strand, counting down.
TAACATCTCACTATGTTTAGTTCATTCTTTCACCTAGTGGACAAAATAACACCAACCTAAGCTCACCCTAGTTAAAACTATTAAACAAATAAATAAATGAATAAATTATTCAAAATATTTAATAAATAAAGAAATATAGGTTGAATTTATAACTTTTTAATAATCATCATCATTCAAAATATTTTAAGAATGAATAAAGTTATTATAATAGCATTTTTGGAGTCTCAGGGGACTACTTAATTGATAATTAAAGCAATGTGAAATTTGTGAAAACTAAGAGATCCAAGGTTCAAATCCCCCAATTGTGACCTGGTTTATAGAGAGAAGGACAGATTGTAGTCCCAACTGTTTACTAATAATCATACCTACAAAATAATCATACCAATCATTTCAAAGCATATATATATATATATATATATATATATATATATATATATATATAATTAAAAATATATATATTATTTATATCAATAATTACTAATTAAATATGTATAAAATATTTGAAATGAATGGAATTTTTCAAATGATTTTGAAATTGCGATGAGTAAATATTTTGTATAATTTTAATTTTATTTATTTTTATTATTGATATAAGTTAATGAGAATGATGCATATTAATTTTATAATATTTTTTTATCATTATTATTTAATAATATAAAAGTTAAAAAAAAATTTAATGAATTTTGGAAATTTGATTAATTTTTATTTTAAATTATTAATTGTGTAATACAATTTTTTTATTATCATTATATAATTAAAAAAAACTAGAATTTTTATTAATCCAAAAAAATTAAATACATGTTCTATCCTACATCAATAATTTTGATAATCTATATTAATTTAAAATTAGATAAAACCAAGAACATTGTTCCACCCTACATAAATCATCTTGACTCATGGCAAAAACTATACTTATACGTAAACTCATAAACTTTTTGCTAAAATATTCTAATTGATGTAAATTGGATAAAAGCTTTAAAAATATAAAACTTGATTCTCTGTTTAAATTCTTATCACAATAATGATCGTAGTGAAAATTCTTTCAGTACAAGATTACGTTCGATTTTAGTATGGAGGGTGTATATATAGAGCTAAAGGCGGCCTAAGTGAATTCCACATGACCCCTATTTAGTAGCGTCAATAATGACCAGATGGGACACTAGGTATTTATTAGATATTAGTGACTTGTTGAATTTTTTTTGTTTCGAGAGTAAGATTTTTTAATTAGTTAAGAGTTTAGAGTTTCTGAGTTCGGAATCTCCAAAAATACTTACTGTGGAAATTCCGAACTCAGAAACTCTAAACTCATACCACATAAATCTGAAATCTATAGTTAAGAGTTTTTTTTTTTCTTGGACACAAGGAGACAAGGTAATAACTAAATATCAAAAGGTGTTTGGAAAGAATGGAAGTCCACCCTTTTACATAGTACTAGTAGATGATTTCATATATTTCATGTAGCATGATTTTCATTGAATAATAATGATGAGCCAACTCTTATTCATGGGTAGGAAATAATGATGGTTCTTGTTACTAGAAGTCCACCACTGAGTCATGATAGGTTTTTCCACCTTCAAAAAGGGAACAATATTACCTTCCTCTAATAAGCATTTATAGGAACTTGTATTCCTTAAATGTGAAGACACAGGTTAATGGCCCAATACCCATAGCCATCTCACAAGAGTGGATGTCTACCCCCTTACATATTTCACTTGTGTAAGGAGAAGAAAAAGAAAAATGATTACCTACCTCTAATAAATACATATAAAATCTCATCTTCCTTGGATGTAAGGAAACAAGGTAATTTAACAAGCCCTAAAAGCACCTAGCAAGGTTGAAATTTTTCCTTTTCACAAACCATTAGCAATTTATTTTAGGTGATGTGATTTTTTTATTACTGATAATGAATCAATTTATATTCATAGATAACAACGAATGATCACCACCCTCACTATTAATAAACCATTAAATTATGATAAATATATCAACTTTAAAAAAAAATCTATAAATACATAATACTCATCAAAATTCACCTCGTTTCCCATGGAACCAACCATGTTCATTATTAATTTGTGATGTAATATTAATTTTTGATGTGGTGTAATATACGAATGCCAATAAATACCCTACTACACAACTTAAGGTGGTTTAAATGTCATTGGATTTGAATTGACACATGCCATATACACTACTTCATACAACATTTAGTAATTCAATTGTTAATAACCTAATAACACATGCAACACTAAATAAATAACACCTAATATTAAGTAGTAAAGTAGTTTTTGATCGATATACTAATAAATTAAAACAATAACAAGATTTTCCAGTGTTTTTCTTGTCCTTTGAGGGTTTTTGAAGTCACCTGAGTTTCTGTGCAAGGAAGGCGGCAAGCTCCAGGGGCCTTATGTCTCTACCCCCCACCTATAGGCCCTAGACATTGAAGCCTTAAATAATCTCATAGCCAATGGGATAAAATATCAAAAGGCGAAGCCGACCCGCTTTGTCAATAAGTTAGAGGAAACTCCCAACGTGGAGATCTACATACCCCATGTGAGATCGTGGGCTCTAAAACTTGCATAACATGCCTTGGCTAGTCATTTCATGGGGATTTGGCCTTCCCCACATTTTTTGAGGATTTGGGTGGAGAAAAATTGGAAGCGAATGGTCAAGGGTTATTTCACGTCTTCATTTTGTGGTAAGGGATTTTTTACCTCCTTTGAAAACAAGGCAGGTCGAGACTTGATTTTCTCAAGTGGTTCATACTTTATGGGTGTTAAAGGGTTATATTTGGATCTCCAAAGTCCAAATTTTAATCCTGAAAGTGATTTGTCGTCGATAGTTCCTATTTGTGTGAATCTCCCCTTACTTCTTTTTCATTTTAGGAATGACACCATGTTCAGAAGCATTGGTAATGCCCTGGGCAAATATATTCATCGAGCCGAGCCACATGAGGGTTTATTTACCTGTGCACAAATATGTGTAGAAGTTGATCTAGATAAGGGACTTCTAGCAGTCATAAATTTGAACTTAGATAGCTAGTCTCACATCCAAGAGGTGGACAATGACAAACTTCCATTTAAATGCAAGGTGTGCCATGAATATGGCCACTTTTTCTGAAGTTGCAAAAAAAGGAAGAATAACATAAACAAGTCAAGGAGGGGGGCCAATGGTAGTAAGAAAAAATAAAAAGAGCCTCGATAAGGAAAACCAAAAACAAACTGAGGAAGCCTAATCAGAATGACAACAAAGGAAAACAGTTAGCTTCCAAAAAAAAATGGCCCAATAAATAGAGAAGGGACTAGAAAAATAAATGGGAAGAAAGAGAGAAGTAACAATTATGAGGTGTTGAATATGGTGAATGAAGAAGGGTAAATCCCACAAAATAATCCTCCATCCCCACAATGAATCAACCCTCAATCGCAATGGAGCTAATCATGGAATGGACTAATGAGAACACGCCACCCTTGGAGGATGACCCATACCCCGTGCATCTTGAGAAATATTCTTCCTTGGATGATGAAGAATCACTCTCTCTTGGAAATATTAAGGTGGGGCATGTATTTCTAATAAGAAATTAGAGGAAGAAAAGAAAAAATAATAGAATAACCTTCACAGAAAGATTGGAATGAAGACTTATTGAGAGATCCAAATTGTGAAAGAAGAAAAATACAAAGAATTAAGCACCCAATAAATTATTGACCCAAAACTCAAAGGGCATAGGAACACGAGGAAAGGAGGAAATTCAACCCCTTCACAAGGGGCTACTCACACCAGTAGTAAATAATGAAGGTTATCTCCTAGAATTGTAAAGGATGAGGGTAAAAAAAAAAAGTATGGAAGAAGTAAAATCCTTATTAAAAAAAGAAAAGTCCTTAGTCCTCCTGCTTTAGGAAACTAAAATGGGGGATAAAGGGATCCTTTGAACATAACATAAAATATGGTATGGTAGCAAGATCCTATTAGTGTGTTATTGTGGGGCCTTTGGTGGAGTTTGCACATTATGGGCTGAATCTTCACTCAAACTGTTGGACCAAATATCATCCATTCATTATTTTTCAAAAAAGTTCCTAAATATCCCTTTAAATCATGTATTTTCTATTGTTAATCTATATATGCTAATCTATTTCTGAGAAAAATCAAAGTGTTGGCATTAGAGAAATTTTGAGGTAAAAAATGGGCCTCAAAGCACAAATGTACAAAAAAATCAACTTTGTAAGAACCAATAGGATTAAATATGATGATGTCAACCATGGGGGATGATTCACCATTTCTAGAGTAAAATGTTAAAAGATAAAAGTAAAAAAAAAAACAAAAACCTACTTTTTCAACTCATATTTTCAACTTATCTCCCTACGATTTTACTCAAATTTCAAGCGGGAGCACTCGTTGGATGTGGAATTCAATTTTCATCCAAGTACTACCCATTTTGCATGCTTTTTATGGACCCTACTACATGAAAAATGTGAAATACATGAAAAAACTTGATTGCAATCACATTTTTTAATGTATTTCACATTTTTTGTGTAGTAGGGTCCATAAAAAGTATGCAACTTGGGTAATCCTTGGATGAAAAATTAAATTCCACATACAACGAGTCTCACTCGAAATTTAAATAAAATCATAGGGAGATAAGTTGAAAAATTAGTTTTTTCTTTTTCCCTCCAAAGCTTGATGAGGTAATCTAATCTTATTTTATTATTTCCACTATTATTTTATAATATTCCTTAGGAAGCCCATTTTAGACCTCAAATTTTCTCTAATTGATTATTTATTAGAACTTGGAGACTCTCCTTTTGCTTCATAGAGTATTTTTGGAGGGGATTTTAACACTACTTTGCATCAATGGGATAAGAAATGTGGATCTTCAGTAAGAGATCAATTTCAAGAAACTATTAAAGACTTCATGCAAAGCCTAAAATTGTTGGATGTTAAACCAACCTCCAAAAATTTTACTTGGAATAACAAGAGATCTCGAATAGGACATATAGTCACCACACTATATCACTTTCGCATTTCTGATTCATTTTTGAAAAAAAAATATCTTGGTATCCCCACACATTCTCCCTTGGAACAATTATGGCCATTTCCCCATTGAACTAGAAATTTCAAAAGATGAGTATTATGGCCCTATTCTATTTCACTATAATCCACTTTGGCATAAAAAAGTTTTTAGCACCCTAGTAAAAAACAATTAGAGAGTATGGGTCCCAAGCAGTCTGATTTCAATATGTGAGAAGAAGATAAAGTGCCCCAAGGAAGCCTTGAAGCAGAAAGCCTGGGAGAAAAGGATGGATAGTAAATCTGATATAAAAACACATCACATAAGCATGAAGTCCCTTCAGTCCCAAATAGAGGAAGGTCATGTTACTTATGAGAAGCTAACTAAGAGGAATAACTTGGATCCTTGCGTAATGCTCTAAAACAAGAGGAAGAAGAATGGAGAATAAAATCCAAGAGTCTATGGTTCCAAGCAAGAGATATGATTTTTTTTCATAATCAAGCAAGAAACAAAAAATGGAACAATAACATTAGGGAATTAGTGATCAACAATAATAAAATTTCAGGGTTTTAGAAAATCAAAGAGAAGTGGTAGTCCACAACTATGCTAAGTTGTACAATGTAGTTAGCCCTTCTAGCCTTAAGGCAGAAAAATACATGCTATAAAATCCCTAAAATTCTTTCTCATGCGGACCATTTAATGCTCGTGAAGGAAATTTTAGAGGAAGAAATCGAAAAGGTGGTGTTCTCATATGATCTGGATAAAAAACCTAGAATGGAAAGGGTTTTTGTTCACTTTTATCATCAGTTTTAGGAGGTAATAAATATGTTTTTTGTAGAATGATTTACTACGCATTTAAACACAAGCATGGGTGGAGGAATGAATACTTATTTCCTAGAATTGGTCCCAAAGGAAGCAAATCCATCTTCTTTTTCTAGGTTTAGACCAGTCTCATTGTGTAATGTTTCTTATAAATTCATTTCAAATATTTTGGCCTCAAGATTAAAATCTCTTCTCCCAAAATTAATCTATGAGAACCAACATGGCTTTGTGCATTAAAGACAAACATTTGATAATGGTATCCTAGTCCAGGAATAAATTTTCTCTAGTTAAGAAGGAGGAGACCAAAAACGGGTTATACATTATTATTTATTCAAGGCTATGTCAAAATTTGGCTTTGATGAAAGGTTTATAGATTGGGTTTCCCTCTACATTAAATTTCTTTGGATATCATCATTAGTAAATGGAATGGTAATAATATTATTTGATGCTTGTCTTGCCCTTTTTCAAGGCTTCTGTTTGTCCCCAATTTTATATATCGTAATGGATAACTCTTTTAGCAGATGGTTGCAGTTTGAAAGAAGTTGTGAGCATTTACCTAGTCTTTGGTTTGGTCATGAAATAGAGAATATAAACCACTCTCAACTTGTTGATGATACCCTATTTTTAGGAATGGATTCTACAATAATTTCACACAAATTTAAATTGGTCTTGATCATTTTTTGGAAGCCTTTAGAGATATAGAAAACTCAGTAAAATCACATATTTATTTCTACAATGCCTCCTCTCACAAGCAAAGACAAATATGAAGTATTATGGGCTTCCACCCTATGAAATCTTAGAAAGAATATAAATATTTAGGGATTCCTATTTGTTTGAAATCACTTCCTTGAAACCATAGGACAATGTCATCACTAAATTTAAAATGAAATTTGTTGCCTGGGGAGCTCACTAGCTCAACTTAGATAGATGCAATGTGTTGATCAAGGAAGTTATTTCCACTCCCCCTTTATACTAATTTGTTGCCCTCCTTTCCCCACAAATTATTCTCTCTATGAAGGCTAAGGAAATTTGCAAGTTTCTTTGGGAAGGGGGGTGTAGGCTAGCACAAAAAGAAATCATTTGATAAAATGGGAAATAGTCAAGTATTTAAGAACCCATGTGGGCCTTGGCATTACAGACCTTATGCTTATGAACAAAGTAATAGGAAAAAAATTAGTATGGAGGTTTACCACTGAGGAAGAACATTGGTGGAAGGAAATCCTTAAGGAAAAATATCTTGAAACATAATAAGTTTGATTCTTAGAGTCAATTCAAGCCCCTAAAGGAGGCTACACGGTTTGGAAACTACTCACTTCGAAAACCTCTCTGATAAGCTCAAATGTATTTTGGAAACTAGAAATCGAAATTGAAGATATATTAATTTATAGAGGGGGGAAATAATGAATAAGAAACCCTTGGAACACAATTACGAGTTGATAGATCTAAGGGAATTCTTATGTGCTTAAGGAAAATCAACACTAGTAGACTTTTTAGATTGTGATAATGAAGGAAATTGGATAGGATAGAACCTCAAAGGATTTCTAGTGAACTTGCACCATTTGGCTTACAAACTTCAAGATAATTTGGTTGGTTGTACTTTATCGTGGCTGGAGGGGTAGATCAACTCAGATGGAAGCATTCTTTGTACTTGGTGAAGGAAGATTATGCATCCTTGATCTTCCCTCAACGAGCTCCCCCCAGATCGAGTACACATGCGAAGATATGGAGATTCAATTCCAATCCAAATGTTAATTCCTTTTGTTTTCTCCTTGTGCATATTTTTTTTGAATGTTGAGAATTTGAGAAAAGGGGGCATTCAAGGTCCTTCAAGGTATCCACTTTGCAAGCATCAAGAGGAATCTATCCAACATATTTTTCTAGAGTGTTCATATACAAAAGTGGTTTGGTTGGATGTGTCTGCTCTGCTTTCAAATCATTTAAAATGGTCAACTTCCATTTAGGAGTATTTTACATTATGGTCAAAAAATTATATGGGGAGTATCTCTCAATTTTTTTTTAATTATTGGGAATTTAAATTCCAAAATTCATTTGTTGGAAGGTGTCGATAAGTAGAAACAATATAGTCTTCAATGATTTAGAATTTGTTTCGCACTCCACAACCATGAAAGATATTGTTTTGTGCTCTAAGTTTGGGGTTTTAAAGTTTTCTAATAACTCATCTTAGTAGGGATTAGACAAACTTGAAAGGTAATGGTGTTCAAAATTTTCTAATTTGGACAAACTGCCTCTAGCTGTGGAATGGACTAATGGAAGTTATTAGGGATTTTGGAAACTAATATTAACATAGGTGGAATTGTGATCTTGGAAGCGAAAGAGAGAAGGATTGATCCTCAATTTTGATGTGGCCTCGAAAATGAATCTAGGGTTGGTAGGAGGGGGAGGGGTGCTTTATGGCCCAAGGAAGTTAAATTTTCAGAGTATTCATGGGGCTTAGGATGCATGAAAAAACACCAATATAAAGCTTTTTCCCTCAGCCAGGGGGTTCAATTGGCCAAAGAAAATCATGTAGGTTCTCTCATTGTTTTGGGAGACTCCCTCCAAGTTCTTATTCAAAATTTGGTGAAGGGCTACCATATGATGGAGAAAACATTAGAAATTCTTATGAAAATAATTAGGAAAGCAATGAAAGGGTTTTCTTCAATAGCATATTTCCACGTTCTCCATGATATTAATAAAGATATGAGATTTATGTGCTAATAAATGGTGTAAATTAAGATTGGGATATTTAAAAACCAATGGCCAAAACAGTCCCTCTCCTATTCCTTATTATTAAATGGATTGACATTCACAATTTGTTTCTATGTTGTTTCATATCGACTCAACCACAAAGTCCGACCCCAATATGTCGAGAGAAATGAACCCATGACCTTTCAAGGGTGAAGGTGCTTTAACAATGGGGACTAGGCCAACACTCAGGGTTGATTGACATTGCATAGATACGAATGATTGTATTATCAACAAGTGATAATATGAAATGTAATATTGGTTTTTGGTGGGTCAGTGTTGTAAGATATATATTTACAAAGCCCCCTTTTTTGTTATCTAGTTTGAAGTCCCTCTAGAAAAAAATATAATTTTGATGAATGAGAGGGCCCAAGATTTTCTTTTTGAAGATATAGCTATATGTTACTTGATATATTTGTTGTAATCCATGTATAAACTTACAAATAAATACAATTATTTCATTTTGTTTGAAAAAAAAAATTAGTTGTTAATCCCCTAATATATTTACAACCCTTAAAAAAAACAAATTTTTACATTTCTATTAGTGAATTATGTCATTGAAAGGCCAATGTTTCCATTTTATTAGGGCTCACAACTTTTCCTCTCATTCAAAATCATGACCTATTTTACTAAAGAAACACTACAGTGGTAGTAGCAATCACCACCTATTTTACTGAGGAAACACTACAATGGTAGTAGCAATCATAGACACCTTATAGATAAATAAGAAACGTGTCTAAAACTTCATGCATAGGTTTAACGTGTCTTTTTCAAATGTCGTAGTTTGTGTGTTTCAATGAGTTGAACTATTGTCTTCCTAAGGTTCATAGGGTATCTAGATTCCATCTTCCCTTGAAGGTTCTAGGAGTGTCTAGATTCAATGCACCAACCCCACATGCATCGATAGTAAATTACCTCACCACCCCACTCGTATTCAATTAATTAAAGTTCTCACTATTCAATAAATTAATCTGGTACAAAATCAAACAGAATCGGATAACAACATTAAGTTCTAATGGAGTGGTCTATGTGTTTCAAGTTTAAATTTTAATAGTTATAAAATTTTGAGTTAATTTAACAAAATTTGTATAAATTATTAATTAAAATAATGTCATATATGCATTAATAACCGTTATAAAACATAAATTTTAATATCGTGAAATACATTATCATGAAAAGTTGTGTTTGGTTCAATCGTAATTAAGTTTTTTTCCTACTCTCTCATATTGTTGGTGCAATATATTTGGATGACTCCTCTAGTCTAGTGCCATTCATTTATTAGCTTAACTTATACAACACCAACTCTAGAGTTCCACGCCATTATTGGCCCCTTTATTTTTAAGAATGAGAGGGCTCATTGGTGTTACACATGTGGAACTAAGGTGATGCCTATATTTTGGATAATGTGAAAAGTTGACTATGTAAAGTAGTTAAATTGGAAGGTTGTCGGGAAAAATAAAGTAGTCAATTTTTAGGGGTCATCCTAGTTGTCATCGATAAATGGAATCATAGAGTTATATGTATGAATGATATGTATTTATTTCTTTGGTAGGTATCTTAGTGTTTTGGCCTAATTCTTTGTGCATTCGGTGTTCATTGCATAAATCAAGTGCATTCGATGTTCATTGTATAAATCAAGTTAGGTGCGTTGCGTAAAGGGTAAAGGGTTCCTCAAATCAAGTTAGGTGCGTTGCGTAAGAGTAAAGGGTTCTTGATGAGGTGTTTTTTTTTTTTTTTTTCGGGGTCATAGGGTTACTAATTGCGTACTTTTTGGATAGTGTTTTTATTGTTTGGATATGGTGTGCAGATTGATTGGGAATGGTTAATCATGATTTTATTATTATTATTACGTTGTAAGGTGTTTTTTTTTTAAACAACTCCTTTAGGTGTTACTGTGTTCATGTCTGAGCTATTGGATTAAATGTTAGACGATTGAAATGTTTTAGGCCATTTGATTCACAAGTAAATAGTTTTATATATGTTTTTTATAATGTTAGTTTTTTTTTTTGGATAAAATTTATATCATAAAATTAAACTCCACACAAACCAATTAATTTATATTACATGGATAAAAAAACAAAATAAAAAAAGGAAAATAACTATTTATATATTTAAATATTACTTTTTTGTGTCACCATGCTCTCCATCAAAGTATGATAGAAATGTTGCAATGTCATGCTTAACATTTTGACTATGTCAAATTACAAAAAAATAAAAATAACAATAAATTAAATAAAAAGATTGACATAATTTAATGAATATTTTAACTAGCTCAAAATACAATAAAAAATAAAAATAATAAAATAAAATAATGATAAACTATAAAAATAGCCCATTGTATTGACCCATGGTATTAATGTGGAATGTAGTTTATTTAAAGGGGGAAATTAAGAACACTAGGGCCATGGTAGTTAATGTGATTCTTTGTACTATTTTTATTTAAAATATTAATTTGTATTTGTATTTTTTAAAATAAATATTGTTAAATTTGTACTATTTTTATTTAAAATAGTAATTTGAATTTGTATTTTTTTAAATGAATATTGTTAAATGTGTAATTGAGTAAAATGTATTAAATTGATATTCTAATTTTTAACTTATTTATTTAAAAAATTCAAAGTATGGTGAGTTTTGTTTTATTAAGCTTTACTCTAGATGTGCAGAGAGTGAATCTATCTCAAGTCCCAAACAAGATTCTCATGTCTCAAACAAGATTCTTCTTTCTCTTCTTATTCTATCTTGCACCTTGACACTCCTCCTCTCCTCCTCCTTGCACACATTTAAACTATGGGGCACAAGGTAGTTGTTGCATATAGGAACTTTTAGATATGATAAGAAAAATGTGATACTCTATTGTAATTTTCTCTACAAATGTGATGGAAAATGTGCCCTAAATGTTGACAATTTCATGGTTAATGTAGTATAAGCTACATGCAAATTTACAATCTTGTATACAAGATCAAGAAAGCTATGCTCAATATCCAACACCATAGAGCAAGACATGTTCACCAATTCAACAGTTGTTTCCAAATCCCTCTAAGCTAAAGCTGTTTTCTCAATAAACTTGTTTTTAATACTCTTGCACTGATGAAAGCCATCCTTGTTGCATATAGGAGCATTTAGTTATGATAAGAAAATTGTGATACTATGTTATAATTTTCTCTACAATTGTGTTGGAGTTGTTTTCTCAATAAACCTGTTTTTACTGCTCTTAAGTGATGAAATCCATCGTTGTTTCATATAGGAGCATTTAGCTCTAATAAGAAAAGTGTGATAGTGTGTTATAATTTTCTCTACAAATGTGTTGGAGTTGTTTTCTCAATAAATTTTTTTTACTGCTCTTAAGTGATGAAATCCATCGTTGTTGAATATAGGAGCATTTAGCTCTGATAAGAAAAGTGTGATACTCTGTATAATTTTCTCTACAAATTTGATGGAAAACATGCCATGAATGTTGGCAATTTCATGGTTAATGTAATATAAGCTAAATACAAATTCATTTCTTCTACACAAGATCAAGAAAGCTATGTTGAGTACCCAACACCACATAACAAGACATGTTCGCCAACTCCATAAATGCTACTAAATCTCTCTCGGTGTTGGAGCTATTTTCTCATTAACATTATTTTTACTGCTCTTGAAGTGAAGAAAGCCACCTCTTCATACATTTTCTACTATATGCACAAAGAGCAAAAGAAATCGACTTCATATCAGTGATACTAAAAAAACAAGAATATGGCAGACACGAGGGAGGTCAGTGGTAAAGAACAATGTGATCTTTTGAATAGTTTCAAATATCATGAAGAAAATAATACATAGGTGACTCAATAGGAAGTGATCAAGATTAAATATGGAGGAACTGCACAAAAAAAACCATTGATTTTGAAGGTAAAAAATCATGATCTATTTTTTTATTCAGGAGGAATTCATGTTGGCATGATTATACAAGGTTTTTAACTTAACTTCAACATAGGCCTCATGATTTGTAAGGCTCAAGGAAGCAGTATTGCAGTAATATTTTTCTGTAACATGGTCCTTGCATTTTATTGATATAATTATTTGTTAAATTAATAATTATTTGTTTAAATTATTCAAATAAATTATTTTTTATTTTTAATTTAAATTATATATATATATATATATATATATATATATATATATCAAATAATATAACATTTAATCTTATACAAGTTGTGCCAAGAATTTTTAAACATCAAAGTTATTATAATGACCTTTTATCTAAGGATGACTCCTTAGTGCTGAGATTCGATCTGCATGACGAAGATACATAGATCGCTTCACTACAAGGAAAAGACCCGCTAGTGGATGTTTTTGAGGAACCCCTTATAAAAATACCCCAAACATCCGTTTCTAGCATAGGTTACTAGAGGAGGTTGGCAGGCGGAGGTTTTTGCGGATGTTTTTCGTCCGGTGCGCTTATCATCCTCAACCGCACCATTGTGCTTAACAAGGGAAAGCACAGGTGCACACAAAAAATTAGCACAACAGACACTGTGCGCTCTGTACACACTCGCCTGGTGCATCTTATTACTGTAGCGCATCGGTGCGTCATAAAACACCGCGCCAAAACAGTAACCGTGCAGTGCGGTCTTAAGAAACCGCATCGGTGCGCCTATAAAACCCCGCGCACCGGAACAGGGTTAAATCTCAGTGCTCTAGAGCTCTAAAGCATTGGGGAAATTTATCCTTGTATGAGCCACCTTAACGTCGGTGCTCCCATTGCACCCATTGCACGCATTGCTGCTGTGCATTGCCCACCAATCTCCAGCTTGAATTTTGCAAAATGGTGGGCAAATTTTCTTTTGCAAATTCTATCGCAAATATGCCTCCTCAACGGCCAAATGTACAGGTATTTTTCCTGTTTTTCCATAATTAAGCTTTTTAGGGGATTAGAATTTCAAATAACCTTAAAAATAACCATTTAAAAGAAAAAAAATTGTCGCGCGGTGCGATCAAGTCGTTCAGCTTGCACTGGTAAGCGGTGCTGCCTGTAAATTTATAGGCCACACTGCAACCGGTGCTAATGGTATCTGCACTGATTCCGAGGTGGTACCAAAAGGCGCACCATGTTATTTTCAAATTGTTAAAAAAGTGCGATGCGGTCATTTACCCGGTCGCACCATTGACCATGCAGAATAGCGGCAACACAGTGCGTTGACTTAAATATCCGCCTCGGGGCAGGTATTTTTGTCAGCGCACTACATTCGACATTTCAACAAGGTCAACGGTGCAGCCTGGTAAAACACTGCACTATTGACTATGTAATGATGTCAGCAGGTTGGTGCGCTAACCCAACTATACGTGCCGGGGCGTAGATTTTAGTCAGCGCACCACACTCCTAACACCTACATAGTCAATGATGCTCTGCAAATTTTCAGGTGCATTGCCTCTGGTGCATTGAATATCATCTGGTGAACTGCCACCAATGCGCGACAAAAATGACGCACTGGAACCGGTGCATGACTGTTTTTTGTGGCGCACCGACTGTTTTGTTTTTTATTTTTCCAAAAAAAATATATAAGTATATTCCTAAATACATGTCTCATTTAATAAAAAAATTGTATTTAATATGTCAATCATTCAGAGAGACGAGGGGGAACAACGACAACAACAGGCAGAACAGTATGACATGGTTCGCTTGTGGGAGGCACCAGAGAGGGAGAGAGATGCATACCCTTGCCCTATTACAACAGCTACCCAGGGGCTCCTAAGGCAGGTAGGCCTCCTCAAGTTCTATGGGGAGGCTACTTCCCTAAAGGGCCATGGTGTGTTTTTGAGACATCTTATCCGCAGGTGGAATGCCACCAACAAGCTTTCTGGGTTGGTCCTAACCAGTGGTACACGCCCATTGAGGAGGAGATATATTTCATTACGGGGCTATTGAGGAGAGGGGTGGATTTTCCCTCATTCCTAGAGGTTCCAGTTGGCTATGCAGCAGGGTGTTAGTTGGTGTACTCCCAAAGATACATTAGTGCATATATACTATCTCTTTCAGATTCTCAGGTCTCTAGAGGTCAATTACATATTGGTGCATTTGGTAGTGAGGAGGTGAGGTGCCTCTCACTTCTGATTTCGACCATTTCACACAACACCAGTGACGGGCAACGAATTAGTTGCTTGCTTCTATATTATGTTGATTATTTAGTACAGGAGCCATGACTTGTCAGGTGGTCTACCATTTTTTTGCAGTAGTTCTGTACAACCTTAGATAGATGTCATGCTCATGCACAAGGGAGGGTCAACTTCCCTTTTGCTTCAGAGATTTTTTGTTTATTTTTTGAGAGGTTTCCAGAGAAGACGCCTACTTTGTTCGACAGCCTCATAGGCCGATGTTTGAGGCACAAATGCACATGTGGGGTCAGATGATGCCCAAGAGGGGTGAGACTGTGTTTCCAACGAGGATATCGCATGATGCACTGGAGTTGGTAGCCAGTGTTTACAAGCTTCATCCCTTCATTATGGTCCCCTGTCCTTATGTTGGATTGGATTGGCGAGGGTGTGCCAACATCCTCTTCACAAATGATGAGCCACCGAATGATAGAGGTAATATTACTGTTTTATTTAAATTTATTCTAGCATGTTATTTAACTTGTTTTTATCAAATTGTGTAATGAAATTGTCTAGTTATTGTTGTGTAATTGTATATATTTTGCAGACATTGGGTCTTTTGATGGCGAGGACATGCTGACACCACCACATGATCTAGGTGTGGATCTTGATGACGATTAGGGTATGCCAGATGTCGAGGATCATCAGGAGGCCGGTGTAGAGAGACCTCCTCCCGTTGGTGCACCGATACCTCCTTTTGCTAGGCACGATCGGCTTGATAACAGATATAGGATGGAGTTAGGCGACCAACTCACTGCATTTATTATTGAGGCAGGCATCAGGCCCATTAATATGAGAGACATACAGGCCGATGGTAGGTTGTTACATATGTGGATAGGTATGTCGCGTGACATGTAAAACCTGATGCAGCATGTCGTAGGAGCTACGACTTTAGTTACGCGGCTGAGGAGGACTGTTGCACATTATAGGCGTGGTCGAGGCACAACACGTGATCGACAGTTCGCGAGCAGCAACTCATCATCTCATGATGTTCACCTCGTGCCATGCCAGATGAGAAGCCTCCACTAGCATCTAACAACAGTAATCATGGACAACAGGACCATCGACCATGTCCAGTCAGTAGCCTACAGCATCTAGTAGTACTCATGATCACTTAGAGCGAGAATTTGGACCATTGGTAATAGAGGTACACCATTGACTAACGGGGCTTCCTCGACTAGTACGGTATTGATGTTGTACCACAGTCGATCCATGACATTTATATTACAATTGTATTTTGACATTATTAAGTTATATATATATATATATATATATATATATATATATATATATATATATATATATATATATATATATATATATATATATATATATATATACATGGTCCATGTATTTTATGTTCATGTTGCATTTGTACCTAATTTACATGTTGGTGATCATCATGATGTGCATATTGTTAGGTCATGTTAGATATGTCCATTTAATGTGCAGCTTGCAGATAGATGTGCATGTGATAGCATGAGTTATTTGACATGAGATTTATATTTATGTTTGTGTTGTGATGATATTATACAATGCTAATTGTGTTTTGTTATATGATTATGATCATGATGATGTTAGCGAATTTGACTGTGTTTTTAGTTGAATATGATGTTTGTACGATGGTTATCATGATCGTGATGTTTATTAATTAATTTAATAGTAAATGATCATGATATTTATTAAATATTATGTCATGATTGTAATTGAAATTTTAATTTTAATTGTATGTAAAATTGTAAAATTGTATTTGTATTTGTAATTGTAATTCTAATAGTATGTAAAATTCTAAAATTGTAATTGTAGTTTTAATTGTAATTATAAGTAAAATATTTGTAAAATTGTAATTGTAATTGTATGTAAAATATTTGTAAAATTTTAATCGTATTACTGTGAAATGATTGTAATTGTAAAATTTTGATTGTAATATTTGTAATTTTATGTAAAATTCTAAAATTGTAATTGTATGTGAAATTGTAAAATTGTAATTGTGATTGTATGTAAAATATTTGTAAAACTTTAATTGTATTAATGTGAAAATTTTAATTGTATTAATGTGAAATGGTTTTATCAAAATTTTTAAATTTGTAAATTTGTAAAATTGTAAATAATTGTAAAATAATAAATCTAGAATAATATGAATTTTTGTAACATAATAAAGTTCAGAAAATAATGCAAATAAATTCATGTGATTTAGAATTATTATTATTTTATTATGATCTTACATATTAAAAAAAAAAACTTTATACAATACGTCATTTTTATTGAGATCAACATAATTTCAAATTATCAAGTGAAATATTGATTTTAACATTAATTCAAAAGACATATTATAATGTTTCTAAAAAATAGTCTTATAAGGTATAAGGTAATCAAGTCCTCTTCTTTATAAAAACCCATTTTAAAAAGTATAAATATTGATGAATTAATAACACATGTATCATTTCACATGTACTAATTCCATTGAACAGATTTTAGAAGTATTATTGTATATTACCATTGCGTTACCTCTTATGGATGCTAATTCCATGAACATATTTTAGAAGAATTCTAGTGTCAAGAATGCAATAGACAAAAAAAAAACATTTTTTGACTATTTTGCATTTTATTAAAAGGTTTTTGAGATTTTTTGTGGGGTTTATGGGTTCATGGGACAGTAGACAGTACCAACCCTACCGTATTGGTATTTTAGTTGAATTTTTCTTAGCAGCAATATGACTGAATCTTGTAGCTATGCATTTAACAAAGAACCCATATATTTTAAGAATATGATTGAAGACTGTTGTCAAATAATTGAGCACTATTCCATATTCTGCAATTTAATGATGGTTGGAGGGGGCATACAATCCTGTATTTGTTAGTAACTGCACCCTTCGGTAGAACCAAAGAAAATTCAAGAAGATTCCTCAGTGAAGTAGACTGGCCGTAATAAATTCCTTCGAGACCTCAACACAAGAAATAGATATGCATGTCAAAGGCTCTTGTTGGCACCTTTTATTGTTGTAGGTTGTGGAAAGGTTCAAGTTTATTTTCTAAAAGAATAAGAGGTGTAGTTTTGAAAAGAAATGGCCCAAATATTTTCACAGCAAAATGGACATTTCCAACATGTCTAAAAACTAAAATATCTTCAACTTCAATAAACTGCTCAGAAACAAAATTTTCCAAACCATTTGTGAAAACTGCCTACGTCTTAGCATAGCACAGGTTCACATGCCACAATTTCCCCCTTGGGCCATGTAGTATTGCATCTTCACACGCCCCACTTTGCATTCTCTCCACATAATCAGTGGGGACCTCCTGCAATAAAAAAAATGCATTGGAAGAATAGTTAGTTCCATCAAGAATTTATCCAATTCTAATTCTAATTATAATTCTCAAGAATAAACAAAATTCTAATTCTAATTTCATATTTCCATCAATAATAAACAAAATTCTAATTCTCAATTTCTATGGTTGGAGTTAACTAAATTTTGGTGTACACACCTAAAAGTAATTTCGGAGCCTTAACCGCAAATCGGTGCTAATGTACAGATAATCGCACCAGTGCATTTTAGTTACTGCACATTGGTGCTGTGTTATCAATGGATGCATTGGTGTGATTCTATTCAGTGATGCACCAGTGACGAATAACCGCAAATAAAAATAGTGCAACTCTATTTTCTTTAAGTGAAAAAAAAGTTGTAAATTGAAAAATGGGCAGCAAAATATTTTCAAAAATATAATTTCAAAAAACAATTCTTTAAATACTAAACACTTTACATTATTTCATTATATTTGTAAAAAAATTTCGCTTGCAGGAGACATACCTGGAGCAAGAGAGCACAAGATCACTGTGGAGTAGTGAAATACGTTCGAACAGAACTATTTAAACAATCAAAATTCCAAACCTCTAGTGATTCAAACCATGTAGCATAGAATTTCAAATGATCTTGTGATTAAATTTGATTATTTTTTTTTAATTTTTTCTGTAGTTTTTTTTTTCATTTTTAGAAACAAAAAAAAAATCCATTTTTACCCTAAATGCTTCATTCTTTTTGTTTCTGTCATTTCTTCTCCCTATTTTTGTGATTTCAGAATTAGGGCTTTTTCATTTTAGATTGACATCCAACCCATGAGACGACTTGCATAGTCGGATCCCAATCCATGTCAGCCCTTGCGCGAATTTTTGAAAAAAAAGGGGTTTTTTTTATCAGTGCGCCATGAGTAACCTAGTGCACCGGTGCTCTGTATTATCCCAAAACATTACGCAAGTAATGTGTAATAAAAAAATTAAAAACGATTTTTTTAATCAGTGCGCCATATCTAAAATAGGGCACCGGTGTGCTAGGTTACGAGGGGCGCACTGATAACGATCTATTTCATTAAGGCACACAAAAAACGTGTTGTTTCACAAAAAAATGTTTTATTGTGATAACCAGTGCACCATGTAACATATAACGTACCGCACTGGGTCTCCTTATTGATAGAGAGCACCGTATGGTGGTCCCTTGTTTGCGCATCGCATTTATTCTACAAAAACTAACAATAGACAATTTTTTTTATTTTCTCTGTGTTAATCGGAGCGGTGGTTAACATGTAATGCATTAGTGCTCCTTGTTGACATAGAGCACTGTACAGTATATTATAATGTTTGTGCGGTGCGTTTATAAGAGCCCCACGCACCGACGTTGTTGGGTGTAGGAATTACACTTAAGAAAACTCCTCAACACTTAATTTGTCAACCCGAGGGATTCGTAAACTTAGAGATGAAGCACAGGCAATGCCAGAGATGGTATGAATATTCTTAATATAAATCCCTACTTTCTTTAAAGGAAATATTACAAAATAAAATCAAAAGAGAAAAAGGCAACTTGAACCATCAAAAATAATCTAAGAATGGAATGAGGAAGCATGCATTTGCAAGAGAGAATTAAAGATAAAAGGCAATCACTCCCACTAATGGTTGTTTAATCTACTAAGTGTGTGTTTTCCTTTAGCAGAGACACTTTAGCAGTCTTGTTAGATGGGCCCTTAAACCTGCTTTTTTAGATATTTCCTTCTTGCATTAATCTGTCCTGCACTAGTGCAGGATCAGAGATTTATGTAGAAGGTATAAATAGTGTCTTTACTGAAGGATTTTTACTTCATGCAAGGGCTCAAACTTTTCAAGGTTCAGAGTACTCAGATCTTGTGGCAAGAAACTGGTTCTTGCACCGGATCAGAGCTTCCTGCACTTAGCATTTAATCCTTATAATGAGTGTTTAATTATTGCAAGTGCTAGTTTACTATCGAATCAAATTGCACACATAAAAGTGAATGTTTCTGATCTTAACAAAATGCAAAAATAAAGAAACAATCATTTATCCTGTCATAAGCATTTAAAAAAATAAAGAATATTGTGGAAAGTAGACTACGAAAGCTTGCTTCGTCACACCAACATGCACTGGTGTAGGTTCATTTCTCCTACTTGGACCAGGCGGAAAAACCAATTAAACAGAATTGCAGGAAAAGGAAATATCACACCAACGTGCACTAGTGCAGGTTTGTTTCTCCTACTTGTACGAGGCGGATGAAAACCAATCTGAAATCAAGTGCAGGAAAGTAAATTGCAAGAAAAGAAAATGTATCTACTTCACACAACGGATCCGTTTTCGCTCAGACAGGAATACATGTGCTGAAAGTTAAATCACACTTTGACAATATAAAAACAAATTACAAGAAACAGAAAATGGGGTAAACGTGTTGGGTTGGCTAGGCCCTAGCCAACCAACGCGTTTCCCTTTTAAGTTAAAACGTTGCTCAGTAAATTAATCAATTCATCAGCTTAAAGAAATAAACACAATTTCTGAAACATGAGGTGGAGCTCCCTTTTATTAATTCATTGAGGTGAATACATGCGTTAATACAATGTCCAGCCCAGATTCGGGTGATAACAAAACAACCTATTACCACCTACCGAACTTCGCTCTAAAAACTCTGCTCCAAAAAATCCCTCCCTAAGTCCTATTTACATTTTACATTATATATATCTGTTGGTCAAAGGCCGAAACAGATCATTCAACTGATTACATAATCGTCGTAGAATTTAGCATTCGGCCTTCAAAATTAGGCAGCTAACAAAACCGGCCGTAGCTAATCTCTAGCTTTTTGCCCTTCACAAATTCGGTCTTGGCTGCCTTTGGATCAATCGTTCTGTCGTGACTGAAGCTGCTCAAGAAAAAGCAGTGATCAAGGAGGTTCAGATCTGTCGTGAAGATCTATTGTGCTGGAAATGGTGCAATATATGATCCTGCACTAAGATCAGCGGTCACGGTATGCACTCTAACTATCAAATAACCATTGGAGATATCGATGAGTTACAAAAGTGATTTAAAAGTAAGAAATCATGTAATAAATATTTAATTAATGCTAAATTGAATTAAAACATGAAGAATAAAGGTTTATACGAAATATGTCACCGTGCTTGGACTGGTGCAAGATGAGGGTGCATAAAAGAGGTGAAACAGAGGTAAATGGTTATGATTTAGGAAGGGGAAAATGGTAAAAAGAGAGCAAATTAGGGGGCTAACAAACGTCAGTGCGTACATCATGAAAGGTGCACCGGTTTCTTGAGATTTATTTTTTACCCGAAAAGTTGACAATTTATTTATAAATATATTAATGAATGATATGGTATAGGTTTTAGATTGATAAATAAATGTCTAACAAGATATCAAGTAACAAAAATACTGATAACACATCAAGAAAAGAAAAAAAGGCAAATTCTTTGTAAATTATTTACAAAAATATTATTTTTGAACTGTATGTATGTTTAACTAATATGTATTGTTTACCGTGTATCATGCAGAGCCACAAAATTACTAAGCTCGATAAGATTATTTCTGATCTAGGACCAGAAGAGCGTAAAAGATTGATGGAAAAATTGCAAAATGATGAATCGGGTGAATGAAAAAATATTATCGATCCAATATGAGTTTCTTTTTAAAATTTTCATTAATAATATACTTAAAATTATTAAATAAAATGTGTCAAAAACATATTAATTCACATCTCTTTAATGTTCTACAGGGACCAAAAACTCAGAAAAGGAATGTTGTTCTAAGAAAAGAAAAAAAAGAACATGCAAATGAAAATGAATTGCTCCTTATCTCATCTAGAGTGGTGCTGGAGGTTAACGAAAGGGGGGAAATCTTTTACAAAATTTTGAGGGATCTAGTGGAATGAATGTATAGACATCCTTTCCACTCACAATACAAAAATCAATCCAATGATTCCAAGGACCAAATTTTATCAAAGCTATAAGAAGAGTTTCCAGAGAATTGGTCAATGAGACATGTCACAATTTTAATAGAAAAAACGTACAAAAAAAAAAGAATGAAAAAGTAATATTCCTTTAAATGTTTTTCTAGAATTATTTATAAATATCATATTTGTTTTATTTTATTTTCATATATCAATATAAAAATTAAATATTTTATTAGCATGTTACATTTTCAGGAAGATTATGAAAATCTCAAAAGATGAACAAGCTGATATAAAAAATATGTCAGTAGGAATGTCCAAAAAGGGTGTACAAGGAGATTGTCAAAGAAATGGACAAAATCGCATTGCAGGAGGAGCCATCTCAACAACAACGTGCTTCAAATGTAATATGTAATCATTGAATTTTTTGATCATTAGGTACAATAAATAAACAATTTAGCATTAAACATTAGTTTTCAAGTATTTTCTTGCAGAAAAGAAAAGAAAATGGAACCCATTAAGCACATAAAACAGGATGACAAGGAAGAAAATGGTTGATATCTCAGTTTGTGAGTAATAGTTACTTCCTTATAACAACTTAACTGAATTTCATTTTTTTATTTTTTAAGTTGTTTTACAAAAATCATCATTGAATGTATTCAAACATGTGCTAACATACAAAGAAGAACCATCAGACGAATTGATTGAAATTGGGTTAAATATGGGTTGTGAGTATATGTTGGCATATCAGAAATTAATTGTGGAATTTGTAAGCATCTATCAATCTTGTTTTACTTAGATCCGTCTATAATTAATAGAACAAAAAAATATTTGATATTAAATATATGATTTGTTATGGGGTATAAAACTTGCAGGAAACAAAGTATGGAACTGCTCCAACAGATGAAGTTTTGAAAGATGGCATGGTACATGGTTTTGAAAGAATGTGTATAGTTTATGAGTTAGTTGTTGCTATGGTACGTCATTTCTTTTCGATTTACTTTGATGTAATATATTATTTAATATTGCAATTTTCATTATTCTCTCCAATGTATATACACTCATTACAGTTTATTTTTATGTTTATAGTTGGAAGGAGAAAAAGAAGAAAACAATCAACACCGTGAACAAAACATTCCTGAAAATAACCCAAGTCATGGAAGTAGCTCTAGCAGTGACAGTAGTTCAAGTGAAGAATGATGATCACTATGTTTGGATATCAAAGCAAGGCATTTTATTTTTTGAAATATTTGTCTGTGAAATCAGACATTTTGTTTAATGTAATGGACATAGTGTCCCAATTGAAAGACAAAGGGATACCAATAATTGTCCCATTTTGTATGACAAAGACTGTCTTATATATATATATATATATATATATATATATATATATATATGTTTTAATTTATTCTATTGCGTTCTCCATTGTCGTTCTCAAATGCACTAATAAAAATTTAATTCATATCAATATTTTTATAAGATATATATGTGTCGAATTTTGATGAATAATGAATTTTAAAAAATCACAATAATTATGATATGATATAAAAAATTAATCCAAACATCACATTCAAATGCATTAATAAAAAAATAATTAATATGAATATTGTTATAAGATGTGTCGCAAGGCTGCTAACACCATTTGGGAACTGTCAGATCGAAATGGCTTCACTGCGAGAACGCATGCACAGCTATCTGGGCTGGGTACCAGACACTTCTCCAATCTGTATAGGGCTTATACAATTATTAATCTCCCGGATATCCTGCGCATTACTCAAAACTTTAAACTCTTCGTGGAACAAGAGCAGCAGGATGATCTCAATTCCCCAGTCACCATGGGTGAACTGGAGGGTGTTTTGAAATGGTTCAAGCGGGACAAAAGCCCGGGGCCTGATGGCTGGCCCATTGAGTTTTTCATCCACTTCTTCGACCTCATATCAGCAGACCTTCTGGCTATGATTGAAGATAGCAGGGTGCGGGGCAGGATTTATGATGGATTTAACACCACTTTTATTGCACTTATTCCTAAATAAGACAAACCAACCAGCTTCAATGATTTCAGACCCATTTCGCTGTGTAACTGTATCTACAAGATCATTTCCAAAATTATTGCAAACCGCATCAAGCCTTTCCCGTCCGATCATATTGAAAAGGAACAATTTGCTTTTCTGAACCATAGGCAAATTCATGAGGCCATTGGTACAGCCCAGGAGGCCCTTCACTCTATCAAATCTCTCCGACTGAAATCGAATATTCTCAAGATTGATCTCACTAAAGCTTTTGACCAAGTTGATTGGAGTTACCTTCACCTCATCCTCATCCACTCTGGTTTTCCTCATACCCTTATCAACTGGATTATGAGCTGCATTTGTCACGCTACCTTCAGCATATTGATTAATGGTACTGCTACTGATTTTTTCCATGTGGGGCGGGGACTCCGTCAAGGCTGCCCCCTTTCACCATTACTATTTGTCCTCGTCATGGAGGGCCTCTCTGTGCTTATCAATAATGCTGAAGAAAGAGGGTCACTACAGGGGCTCCGGATCATTGATAATTTATATCTTACTCACCTTTTATTTGTAGATGATGTACTTATATTCCTAAATGGCACTAGAAAAGACTCTGTTCAATTTGATCTGCTCCTGAAATGGTTTTGCAGGGCTACCGGTATGGTACCGAATTGCACCAAATCCTCTATCATCATGACGGGCTGCACGAGACAGGAACAAGACACCTCTAGGAATCTATTTGACTATGTCTGCATTGATATCAATGGCGAACTCAAATATTTGGGGTATCTCATCAAACCAAATGACTATATGATCAGGGACTGGAACTGGATCATAGAAAAAATTGAGCGCAGAATAAACGTATGGTATAACAGATGGTTAGCCAGGGCTGGTAGACTAATCCTCATAAAGTCTGTACTGGAGGCCATACCGGTCTATTGGATGACCTTGGCCTGGATTCCGATTGGCATAACTAATCGGATAAAATGCATCTGCAGACAATTCCTTTGGTGCAACCAAGGTAAGGCATCCACGTTTGCCTGGATTGCATGGGACCGTATCAATTTGCCCAAAAAATGGGGTGGCTGGGGGTTAAAGGATCTTCACCTTTTTTCTCGGGCCCTTGCGGCTAAGATGGGATGGCACTTAATTACAGGACAGAGCCTATGGAAGGAGGTCATGGTTGCTAAATATATATCTCCCCAAAGTCGACTTGAATGGATCCGTGGTTGCATCACTCTGAATTCGGGGGCTTCAATCATATGTAGGGCTATCACAAGGGCAGCACACATTCTACAGAAAGGTCTTTCTTGGAAAATTGGTTCGGGAACTGCAGTTCGCATTGGCACTGACTCCTGGTCGGGGAGTGGAGAATATCATAAACTGCCGGCATTTATCATTGAACATCTAGCCCACAGGAACATCACATATCTGGCACAAATTATTGATTGGGTACACTCCTCTTGGAGAGAATAAGCCTGGCTACAGGCGGGTGACCTTGGGATCCCTCCGGAGGGCACTCGAGTCTGGCAGCAATTTATCTGGGCACTGAAAGCTACCAACATTCGCATCTCTGACCGAGAGGACAATTTGATTTGGGCTGTTTCAAAAAATGGGCATTATATTCCAAAGTTAGGTTACCTCGAACTTATCAAGCATAGGGAACCCCCCATAAAGGACTGGTGGTGGAGTACCATTTGGAAATTAAAATCCCCGCATAAGCACAGACTTCTGTTCTGGTGCATGCTTAGAGACTGTATTCCTACCACGGAATTCCTTCACAGAAGGGCTTACCATGGGGCATCTAGATGCTGTTACTGTCTAAATGACAGTGAGGACGCACTCCATTTATTCCTACAATGTAACATTATCCTTAACATTTGGTCTCGGATTATAACAAAATTGGGTTGCAGATTTAATTGGCAGGGTGCCACTTTATTAGAGGCCTGGACTCTTTGGTGGCAGCACTCTGCACAAAGTCCAAAATTTCGCAACCTCCCCCTAATCGTGGCTTGGGAAATATGGATAGGGCGAAACAAACAGATTTTCAATGATATTCCCATTGACTGTGAATGGATTTGCGCTGCATCTCTTGCCACTTTTCGGCTTATTCCTGAGGACAGTATATGCTACAAGCCATCTCATGAGACCCCAGAAACCATTGATCACAGCCGGGCATGGGCATACTTTGATGGTGCGTCAAACGCTCAAGGTTGTGGGGGGGGCGCCGTTCTTTATTTGAATGATCAACACTACTACAACATCAGAATGGGGTTAGGACCAGGAACCAACAACTACGCCAAACTGCAGAGCCTCAAACTTCTTCTCACCTTTGCTTGGGACATTTTCTGTGACTCCATCCAGATCTTTGGCGATTCTCTTCTTGTGACCAATTGGTTTAACAATCTATCTCATTGTCACTCGCACACACTGTCCGCACTGCTGCGCGAGGTTCACCATCTCAGAGCACTATTTGACTCCATCACAGTGACTCATATTTACAGGTCTCGGAACAAAGTGGCTGATCAACTGTCCAAAGAAGCTTCGGAGCTGACTTGGGGTACCTGGCACATCACTGAACATACTGCTGGATAGATCCACAGATATTATCATCGGCCTTTTATCGAGGAGGCTCCTCCTGTTTTGGATGTATAGTAGTATAGCTATATTCTGGGAGATTTTGTTTCTACCTCCCCTCTATATATATTTGGCATGTATTTATTTCATATTTATACTTAGGTTCTACAGGAGTTAGTAAGTTATGCACCGAACTTACTATGTGACACTTGTTTCATTACTGATGTTTCATGTTTTGAGACTGTGATTGCCTACAATTTTTTATTGTGTGGCTGACTGTAATTTAATTGGAATGAACGGTAGTTTATACTATAGCTTTATGTAACATGTAGCTGATCATTAATTGAAAAGTTACGAACTTTTTCTTTGTGAAAAAAAAAGATGTGTCGACTTTTAATGAATAATGAATTTAGAAAAATCATAATAATTGCACTGTCACAGGTCGATGTTTCTAAAAAATACAAAATGAAAACTGGTGCATGTCAGTTATTATACACTGGTGCGTTTCTACGACCTATGGGAACCGCACAAATACCAAAACCAATTAAAAATCTCAGTGCGTTTGTACGATACTGTGCACCAGTGCTTTTATGTGAAACTACGCACCAGTGCAGTTGTACGACGTATGGGCACCGCACAAATACCAATACTAATTATAAATATCAGTGCATTTGTCTAATATGGCACTCCTATGTGTTTCTATAAGTCTACGTACCAGGGCATTGAGACGACCTATGGGCACCACACAAATTCCAAGACCAATTAGAATGGCCCCATGCATTGTATCATCAACACTGTGCCCGCTGCAGTTTTATACCTTGATGGCCCGGTGCATGCACATTCAACCACCCCGGGGCCACCAACTAGATTACACGCACCTGTGCATTTAAACCTTAGTAGCGCATCAATGAAAAAAACATCCGTAATAACCTCTCGCCGCCCAATTTTTGTAGTTGTCTTGAATTTCCGTTAAAAGCTCCTCCAAAACCTCCATAACCATAAACGAATGTTGTAGAAAATGTTTTTTTGACAATTTTGGCCAATTTTATAACACTAAAAACCTCCTTTATAACCTCTGCTAGAGGGTCTTTTCCTGGTAGTGCTTCACAAGAAAACCATTTTTCCTATTGATAGTATGTGGTAGTTGTATGAATGGACTGCTTATATTGTCATAACTATCATAAGATTCCATCACGGTTAAATTGTTTTTGATAAGTATATATACAAGTTATACATATTATGTAGTAAGAATTTTTCTTTAATAATAACAGTCACTGAAAGGGGAAATGATCTCAATACACCCCTCTAGATATACAATGTCTCATGATATTATTCTCATTTGGTGACACATGGAACTTCCAATACCAAAACTCTCACATTGTCACTCACATTATACAAAATTCTACCTTGATAAGGTTTGATACATAAATTAGCCCAACATGCAAGTTCATCATTCTCATGTTATTGAATCCTATTTTTTTAATGCCTCCACAAACATTTGCTTAATATTTTTACATTCTTGTTTTCACTGACATCAACCGATTTGATGTAGTTCCTTTTACAACAACACATGTCAATAATTCCCTACTAGCACTTATGCCATATTGAGATTGATATTTTGCAAATTTTCAAGGGGTTGATGTCATATTTCTTGATACCAGCTCATTTACCTTCACCTCTTTCGAATTTCTAATGCCTAATAATTGAAATATATTTCTTAGATATATGCACTTTAAAAATATATTTAAGAATTAAGCTTGTGATATGATAGATATACCTTGAAAAAGATTTTTGATCACCCATTTTACTTTATCTTGAACTATTCATTCATGAATTAGTGGTCCCATTTCTTCAATTTTACTTGATTCTATATTATCTAGAAAATTATCATCAAAGACAATTTCTTGCAACTTCCGATTAATGCCCATGCTTTTCTACGTGTGGTATGATCTTGTTGTAGGTAAGATGTTGTCCCTACATTAAAAAAATATATATATAAATTTTTAATTTTAATTTTAACTTGAAATGTACATTGAAAAATTTTAAAATATCAAAATGGTGACTTCATTTGTGTGGTCAATATTCTCATTGACAAGTTCCTCTACATCTCTTATTTTCTCATCATTTCCAGGTACACCCACATCTCTTTCAAACTCTCTGTTTTGTACCTATACATCTCCTTCATGCTCTCTATTTTGTACCTCCACATTCCTTTAGGCTCTCTATTTTCCTTTAATGCTCTTCTCTTTTATAGTAGATCATCATTTTTTTTCATTTAAAATAAATACATTTTATAATATATTTTTTCACTATTATATGGAAATTATATATATATATATATATATATATATATATATATATATATATATATATATATATATATAAACTATTAAAATTTTGAACTACAAATTCTAGGTAGGTGCAAGGTTTTTTATATTGAGGCATCACACTATACTACATTTAGAGGTAAGGAACACTAGCGCCCCTTCACTTAATGCCCCCTAATGGGTTAAATCTCTATGTAATTCACCAAATCCATTTAGGTCCAACTTAGTATTATTTTCCATATATATATATATATATATATATTATCATCAAATATATATCTTAAGAATATACAATTATAATTATATATAATTATAAAATAATATTTTTAAAAATTACTGTAGAAATTCGATTATGAAAGTGGTATTTTTTAATGATATAACTCGTAAATCTATTATCCATTTTTATTTTTTTAATAATTCAATTAAGATTAATATTTGTATGTTGGCATGACGAATTTTTTATTTATTTTTCATGTCAATTACCTTTTATAACTCTAGGAGGTTCTTAATATTTCCTTTGTTTTTAATAAATGTAACTCAATTATATATTTAAAAAGATGACTAGGTAAGAGAATTTTAGTATTATAATAATTTTTTTGTCCAACTTGACAATGCGAATGTTTATGTACCTAAAGTTGGCTCCCATGTTCAATATCTCCCCCTGGGGTTTAAAGATAATAGGTAATGGAAATTGAACGACATATAAAACAAATAATTTATACATTAAAAAAACATTTCTATATATTATAGTAGTTCTCTCTTGAGTAATATTTCAATTTGGAATTCAATTTTTTATTAATAAATGTGTTTTACTTAGTAGGGAGTACAATAATTTTGTAACTAAATAATAGGAGAAAACATATTCACAATATAATTTATTTGAATAAATATGTGTGTAAAATATTTTAATAAGAAACTAGATTTGTAACTATAAAATATAAAACTTTAACTTAAATGTGTGAAATTAATTTGTATTTTTTTTCTTATGTATATAGAGAAAGACTAAACCAAGTTTGGATTTAATAAAATAAACCATAACATAAAGAACAATGTATTCTTCCAAAAATTTCTCCATATTAAATGACATTCACTTTCTTGTATATCGAGACTATTGTTCTTTATATACAATTTCTGACAAGTATGCAATTGGCGCTCGGATATGTAGATGAACTTGGAGTAAACTCTTTTCTTAATAAAAAATCTCTCTATTTACATCTATGCTAGATAGATTGTACTTGAATGTATTTAAAATATCTTATTTGAGTTACATGCTTGTTTCGGAGGATTATTAATCACCAAAGGATTTTCACCCCCAATTTTCTATTTCAATATCTATAACAATTTTTTTTATATGTGAACATATTATGTTGGTTTACATATATGTTTTAACCCACAATTTCCTATTTCAATATCTATAACAAAATTTTCTAGTTGATATCTCTTATCAACAATATCTTTGAAACCTCCACGATGTGCTTCCATGGAAGAAAAATTGGCCTTTCATTCCTTCACGATGGCTCCTTCTCTACAACAACTTATTTCTTCTAGGCTACTCTTTCTTATGCTATTGCCTTATGGTGTTTCTTTTGCAACATGTGGTGCAATTACTAGTTAAGTATATATGAGTTATGGATTAATACTAGCATAACTACATTAATAAATGTGATTGATATATACCGAAAATGCATAATTATGATTATTATTAATAATTAATATTATTGTTTTTATTGTAAATTAAATTAAATATCATTATTAAAAAATAAATTTAATAATAATTAATTAATTAATAACAAATATTAATAATTAACTAATTATTATTATTATTTATTAATATTGTTAATTAAATAAATATTTACTATATATTTATTTAATGCACTGTGAAAATCTCTCAACACTTAAATTAAATATTTATCAATATAAATATGCTTAATTAAATATTGTTAATATTTAATTAAGCATAGGAATGAAATCTTAAATCAAATTAAATATCTCTTTTCTTTAGGTCCGATAGACCAAATATTGGTCTCAGTGGATGTAAACCATCATCATCATCATCATCGTCATCATTAATTAATTATTAATATAAATATTGTTAATTAATTAAATAACTCATTTTTATTTAATTCATTATTAATTAATTAATTAATAATAATAATTAATAAAAAATTATTATTATTATTTATTAATATTGTATTATTAATATAAATATTATAAAAAATTCTTTCAGTGATAATCACATCTAATTAAATTTTGTCGATGCGTTTCGAACCAGCTAGTGTGGTTCATCATCAGGATCACAAAAGCCAAATTCCTAATAATATAAATATTGTTTATATATATATATATATATATATATATATATATATATATATATATATTTCTTTTATAATTTATATTAATTATTATTAATGAATTAAACTCAAGGATTTATATTTAACCCAAGGATTAAGTTTAAAAACTCTATGAATAACATTATACCCTACAAATATAAACCCTTAGAGTAATAAACCTAAGGGATTGATATTATAAACCCAAGAGATTTACACTAAAAACCCAGGGGATTATAAACCAAAGGAAATAATATTTAAACCCAAGGGATCAATATTATAAACTCAAGGTATATAAACCCTAAGATAAATATTATAAACCCTAAAATAGTCATGGTTGACCATGGTTGATTTTCATATTGAGACAATATTTGTCACAATGTGACTTTGGACCATGGTTGACCATGATTGATTTTCATATGGAGACAACCTTTGTAACAATGCAATGTTGGACCATGGTTGATTTTCATATTGAGAAAATATTTGTCACAATGTGACATTGGACCATGGTTGACCATGATTATAAACCCAATGGACTTATATTAAACCGAAAGGTTAATATTATAAACCCTATGAATAATATTATACCCTAAGAATATGAACCCTTAAATTAATAAACCCAAGGGATTGACATTATAAACCCAAGGGATTGGTACTAAAAACCGAAGGGAATGATATTAAACCCAAGGGATAAATATTATAAATCAAAGGTATATAAACCCTAAGATGAATATTATAAACCATAAAAGAAACATGGTTGACCATGTTTTACCAGGGCTGATTTTCATATTCAGACAATATTTGTCACAATGTGGCATTTTACCATGGTTGACCATGGTTGATTTTCATATTGAGATAATCTTTGTCACAATGTGACATTGGACCATGGTTTCACATGGTTTACCATGATTATAAACCTAAGGGATTTATATTAAACCCTAGGATTAATATTATAAACCTTATGAATAATATTATCTCCTAGGAATATGAACCCTTAGATTGATAACACCATGGTATTGATATTATAAACCCAAGGGATTAATTCTAAAACCCCAAGGTATTATAAATCCAAGGGATTATAAACCCAAGGGAATAATATTAAACACAAGGCTAAATACTATAAACCTAAGGTTTATAAACCTTAAGATAAATATTACAAACCGTAAAATAAACATGGTTGACCATTGATCAGGAGTTCATAAATTTTGCTCAAAACGCAAAGTTACATGATTAAGTTGAAACTAGGATGGTTGTGTAGATCTCGTCTTCCTGATTTCGAGGCTGTGAATGGTTCGAAAAATCGATGTCATATGAGGAAGATATCACATTCTGATTGAAATTCCAAACAGGTAAAATTGCAACAATTTGACCAAGTTTGGCTAGGATGCACAGTCAGAAAAAGGGAATATTCTAAGGAATATTCCTTCCTTAGAAACAATCGTAGGTTGAAAAGTGTCCTTGTACTTTTTGGGGTACAGTTTGGATGGCCAATGAGAAGCTGCCACATGGCCAGCCCTGAGGCCACCACTTGGCAAAATATTCCTTCCTCAGAACCAATCGCAGGTTGAAAAGTGTCCTTGTACTTATTGGGGTATGGTTTGGAGGGCAAATGAGAAGCTGCTACGTGGCCAGCCTTGAGGCTGCCACATGGCCCTGCAATCGCATCATAAAAACTTGTGAGGGTCTGCAGGAATCGACCCCCAAACCTCCCTCAGGGCATGCGCATGCATTACCATTCGAGCTACATGAGTTTCTTAACCGTATTGCAAGGCAGGTTTGTATTTTGTTGCATTGAAATTGTGTATGGGGGTTTGCGAACCGCTAGCGGTCCCAACCCGCCAACGATTCTCGTCATATGGTCACATTGCAATCATTAACTGTAACAATCTCCACATGGTCAGCGATAACCAACACTTCAACCCAGAGTTCAAACCTTTCAACCGCGGCTTATGCAACGAGTTCCGCTAACCACCAAAGTTACCCGCGGTTTGGGGGTGCATGTGCCCAACTGTAAACATTTAATGGAAATATTCAAGTCAGAGGACAGTTAGCGGGTGTGCCATTTTTGGTGGCCTGTGCTTTTTTTAACTTCATTTGAAGTGGAGTTCTCCACTTTTAGTGGAGCTTTCATAGGTGAAACTGGGAAAAAGTGTAGGAGGCCCAATTTTCGACCATTCTGAGTGAATGAATAGTCATTTTTGACTAATTGGAGAATTATGGAGCCATTGATGCAGAGAAAATATCCATTAGAGCATTGCAACTACATGTAATAGCAAAAGTTTAAGCGTAATGAAATATGGACAAGCCATTGGGAGCTGGACCAGCAGATGTACCCTAGGAGGGGTGAACTTCTTCATCATGTCTGCTGTGTAAATTTCATGTGGTGACTTATTTATCTATTTTACACTGTTGTTCAGTGTATTTTATGCTTATTTCATGCTTCTAATTCACTAAAAATCATGTACAATTCATGGAAAAACTCTTCAATCCTTATGCAAACTAATGAACCAATTACGCACATGTTTTTAAACTGAAAAGACACTTAGCACAACAAAACTAATACAGTCATTTCAGATGAGATTGGTATTCGAGCTAGAGCTTATTCTCTGGTGTTGTTCAGTGCAAAGAATTGTTTAACTGTTTGCAAGTTTTAGATGCTTACAAGGCTCAAGCTCAAAAGAGGAGAAGGAAAATTGGTGGAAGTAGAAGGGTCTTAAAAGGAGCCAAAGAAAAGGAGATAAATATTGCCACAATATCCACCACCTACTTCACCTCCTAAAGAAGTAGAAGATCCATTAAGCATGCCTCATGAGGAAGGAGAAATCCATGAATAAGTTGACCCTAAGGAGGAATAAAGAGTGTTCAAGAGAGCATTTCTTAACATGACTGAGATGGTAGAATCCTTTATCAAGAAAGGAATGAGAGACTGGAAAGAGAAGGATCTAAACTCCAAAAGGATGGATAAGGATCTTCAGGACGTCAACATGATGAAGACAAGTCAAAGAAGGGAAATGGAGGAAATGGAGGCAATGGAGAGCCACCATCTTCACCCTCATATTCATCATCATCATCCTCTACTTATTTTTCGATACATCAACCACACAAGTCCAAGAGCACTGGTAAAAATCCTTTCTTAAAACTTGATGTTAAGTTTGAATTTCCAATGTTTAATGGTGAAGTAAATGCAGAAAAGCTTGATAATTGGATTAGACAATTGGAGGCCTATTTGAGAATACAGAACCTTCAAGATGCTGATACAAAATTTCAATTAGCTTCTTTGAGAATGGAAGATGCAACACTTGTTTGGTGGGAAGCCAAGAAAAAGGAGAAAATCAAGAAACATGGTAAGATTATTCTATCATGGTAAAATTTCATTACTTCTATTAAACACCAGTTTCATCCATTGGCTTATATGCAAAAAGCCATCATGAACTAGCAGAACTAATACACCCAACAATTTAGGAGAAGAGCTCTCTTATTAGGGGTGGATTTATAGAGCCAAGATACTTTGCTAAAGTACATAGGAGGCTTACATAGCTACCTGAAACATACTATTCTCATGTTTAACCCCACCACTCTAGATGAAGTATGTGTTCAGGCCATAAATCTAGAAGCTAGAGGGAAGAACATTTCTAAAGAGGGTAGAAAGAAACCTTTTAAGGTTAAAGCCAAGGAAAAGACCTCAAAAGGTAAAATAAAAAAGAATGCATCTATTAAGAAAGAGGGAGAAAAAGTGGTTTGTAAACATTGTTCAAAAGAAGGCCACGATGAAACTCATTATCGGAAATTACATCCTGAATTGAGGCCAAAGAAACCCAACAACAAAGGGAAACAGAAAATTGTTGCTAAAAATCAACATGATTTAGGATCTGATTCAGGTGATGAATCTAAAATTAAAGCCATGGGATTGAAGAACATGAAGGGAAAATAAATTAAAACTAAACTCAGTACTAGTACATCAAAATGTCACATAAACACTCCAAATGAAGAAGAAAGAATATAACTGTTTCATGTGAGGGTCATATCCAAGCATACCAAGATTGACACACTATTTGACAGTGGGTCAAAATAAAACTTGATATTTGAAGATTTGGTCAATAAAATTTACCTTGAGACCATACCACATCAAAAACCATATCCATTGGGTTGGATTTGCAAGGATGCAAATCTACAGGTTTCAAAGAAATGTATATTGAGGTTTGCAATCACTGCAAGCTTTGTTGACATAATTGAATTAGATGTGTTCCACTTGACATAACTAGTATTGTATTAGGGATTCCTTACTTGTATGACAGGAAATCGATCTTCTATCACCATGAGAACAAGTATCGTTTATTCAAAGATGGCAAGGAGTTCATTGTTAGAGCACATCGCAAGAAGTCAAACATTGCTTTGGTAAATGCTGGACAGGTAAAGAGGCTGGTAAATTCAAGTGAGAATTTTTTTCTTCTTATGATTAAGCCTAAAGCTTATATTAATCATGAATATTTTTAAGGATGTGATCCTAAGTTGAAATCAGATTTATATGATGTGGTTAATGGGCATCATGAGATGTTTTAGGAGCCAACAAGATTTCCTCCAAAAAGGGAAATTCAACATAAGATTCAGTTGCAGCAAGATTGTCCTCTTCCAAACATCGGTATGTATTGCATGTAGATAATGGATAATGCTGAAATAAAGAGGCAAATCAAAGATATTTTGGATAAAGGAATCATAAGGCCAAGCACCTCACCATGTGGTTCACCCATAGTCTTGATACCAAAGAAATATGGGACTTGGCCCATGTGTGTATATTTTTGAGCTTTGAACAAGATTACGGTAAAAAATCATTACCCACTGCCAAGAATAGATGATTTTCTTGATCATATGAAATAATCAATTTTTTTCACTAAGTTAGATTTACAAAGTGGATATCATCAAATAAGAATTGCAGAAAGTGATATATGGAAAACTACATTCAAAACCGAACAAGGACTCTTTGAGTGGCTAGCTATGCCTTTTGGTTTGTGTAATGCACCAACAACTTTCATGCGAGTTATGGATATTGTTTTGTGAATATTCCTTGATGAATTTGTTATTGTGTAATTATAAGACATTTTAATTTTCAGCAAAATAGGAGAAGATCAAGTCTTGCATGTAAATAGAGTGTGATATTTTGAAGAAAGAGAAATTGTTTCTTAAGATGTCAAAGTGTGAGTTTGTAAAGACTTCTTTGGTCTATTTGGGACATTTTCTAGGAGGAGGAGAATTGAGGATTGATCCTTCTAAAGTGGAGGCCATTGTGAATTGGCCCAGACCCAAAACAGTTACCAAGGTAAGAAGTTTCTTAGGTGCAGATCAATATTGGAGGAATTTTATTGCTAACTTTTCTTCCATCGCAACTCCTATGCATGCAGTGACAAGTGTGAAGAAAGGCTTCCAATAGGGAGGAAAAAAACAACAAGATTTCGAAGCTTTAAAAGACAAGATCATTTCAGCTCCAGTCCTTGCATTACCAAATTTGAGACAACCATTCAAGATACAAACTGATGCTAGTGATTATGTAATGGGCGCATTACTTTTGCAGCATGGTAAGCCTATCGCCTTTCATTCTAAAACTTTTAATGGTGTTGTGACTAATTATCCTACACATGAAAAAGAACTATATGCATTGGTACAAAGTGTTAAGAAGTGGAAACACTACTTGATGGGTAAAGAGACTATTGTACACACCGATCACCAACCATGATTACACTACTTCCAGTCGCAACCAAAATTGCAGAAATCAAGACATTTCAGGTGGATGGGATTTCTTCAACAGTTTCACTTGGTTATAAGGTATAAAAAAGGTATTTTCAATAAATTTGCAGATATTCTTTCGAGACCAATCATTAGTTCTTCTAATTTACTAAAAAATGATTATATTGTACTTGAGAGTTACATAGAACAATATGCACATGACATTGATTTCCAAGATGTGTATGCTAGTTTGTGTGAAGGGAATCAAGTGGAAGAAAAATATTATCACATGCATAACAATTTTTTCTTTCATTTGGGCAAGCTATGTATTCAACAAGGAGAGAGGCTAAGTGTAATGAGAGAAGTGCATTCTTCTCTTATTGTTGGACACTTTGGGGTAAGAAAAACAATGGCTCATCTACAAAGGTATTGTTATTGGCCTCACATGATATATAGTGTGTCACGTTTTATAAGAGGTTGTTCTATGTGTGTAACAAGCCTAGTAATAGGAAGCTTGGATTGTACACGCCACTAATGGTACCATCAAGGCCATGGGAGAGTGTCTCCATGGACTTTGTTGGAGGTCTACCTATGTCAAGAAAGAAACATGATTATCTTTATGTAGTTGTGCATATATTCCATAAAATGTGTATACTTATGCCATGTAAGAAAACCATTACTACTGAAAAAATGCTAAACTTTATTTTCAAAATGTTTGGGTTCATTTTGGATTTCCTACTTCTATTTAGTGATAGGGATTCTAGGTTCATTGGGAATTTTTGGTCAAATATATGGAGAATGATGGACACATAGTTGAAAAGAGTATCACTTTTCATCCAAAAACAGATGGACAAACCGAGGCGGTGAACATAACCATTGTGCATCTATTGAGAGGATATTGTAGCAAACATCCTAAGTTGTGGGATGAACAACTACATTACATTCAACACGCTTACAATCGGGAAAAACTCTCTTCAACAAAAACCTCACCTTTTGAAGTATGCTTTGGGTGTTTTCCAAAGTCACCATTAGACTTAATATTTGAGAAGGATGTTGCAATTTATGGCCATAGTGACACTGATAAAGCTCGAAAGTTCATTGAGAAAATTTAGATTATACATCAACAATTTCAACAACAACTTGCGAAAAGTCAAAGCAAATACAAAGAGAGGCATGACAAACATCGGGTTGATCACAGGTTTCAAGAGGGAGATGAGGTATGGCTGCACATTAGCAAAGAAAGGATGCAAGGGGAAGGTAAAAAGCTCAAACCCATTCGCTATGGTCCTTTCAAGATCATAAAGAAAGTTGGTAATAATGCATTCCAACTTGACTTGCCTTCTTACATGCAAATCTATTCAGTTTTTAATGTTGAAAACTTACACTTGTATGAGCCACCTTTGATTGATGATCAAGGAAGTGATGTTCAACTACCTTCTATTGAATATTTCTTGCCAGAATTTCTAGATGAGCTCAAATAAGATGCAATTCTTTACAGGAGGATAAGAGCATCAAAGAGGGGAAGAGTTGACTACCTTTGAGTTGGGCTCAAAGGCACTAAACGAAGCAAGAAAAAATTGATGGAGGTTGTAAAGGTGAGGGAGTTGTACCCTCATCTACTGAATAGGTAATCAAGTCTTTTGGGGTCCAAAAGCTTCCTAACGGGGAGGAATGATCAGGAGTTCATAAATTTTGCTCAAAATTAGAAGTTATAGGATTGGGTTGAAACTAGGATGGTTTCGTAGATCTCGTCTTCCTGATTTTGGCGTCGCAAACAGTTCGAAAAATTGATGTCGTATGAGGAAGATATCGTGTTGTGATCGAAATGCCAAATAGCTAAAATTGCGAAAGTTTGACCAAGTTTGACTGGGATGCACAGTCAGAAAAAAGGGAATATTATGAGGAATATTCCTTCCTCAGAATGAATCGCAGATTGACAAGTGTCTTTGTACTTTTTGGGGTATGGTTTGGAGGGCCACCCTGCAACCACACCATAAAATTTTGTGAGGGTCCACAAGAATCGACCCCCATACCTCCCACTAGGCACACACACGCATTAACATCCTAGCTACATGAGTTTCTTAATCGTATTGCAAGTCGGGTTTGTATTATGTTGTATTGAACTCGTGTATGGGGGTTTGGGAACTGTGGGCGGTCCCAACCCGCCAACAATTCCCATCATATGGTCACATTGCAACCATTAACTGTAACAATCTCGGCGAAGTCAACGCTAACCAACACTTGGACCCGGAGTTCAAACCTTTCAACCACGGTGTATGCCATGAGTTCCGCTAACCACCACAGTTACCCACGGTTTGGGGGTGCATGTGCCCAATCACAAACATTTAATGTAAATGGTAAAGTAGGCGAATAGTTAGCGGGCGCGCCATTTTTTGTAGTCTATGCCTTTCTTAACTCTAGTTAAGTGGAGTTCTCCACTTTTAGTGAAGCTTTCCTAGGTGAAACTGGGCAAGAGTGTAGGAGGCCCAATTTTCGACCATTCTGAGTGAATGAAGAGTCATTTTTGACTAATTGGAGCATTCTGGAGCCATTGGTGCAGAGAAAAAAGCCATTAGAGCATTGTAACTACATGTAATAGAAAATTTTTGAGCATAATGAAAGATGGACAAGCCATTGGGAGCTGGACCAACAGATGTAGCCCAGGAGGGGTGAACTGCTTCATCATGCCTGCTATGTAAATTTCATGTGGTGACTTATTTATTTGTTTTACACTGCTGTTCAGTGTATTTTATGCTTATTTCATGCTTCTAATTCACTAAAAATCATCTACAATTCATGGAAAAACTCTTCAATCCTTATGCAAACTAATGAACCAATTATGCACATGTTTTTAAACTGAAAATACACTTAGCACATCAAAACTAATACAGTCATTTCAGATCAACCATGGTTGACCATAGTTGATTTTCATATTGGTACAATATTTGTCATAATGCAGTGTTGGAATATGGTTGACCATGATTGGTTTTCATATTTAGACAACCTTTGGCACAATGTGATGTTGGAAAATGGTTGGTGATGGTTTACCATAGTTGATTTTCATATTGAGACAATATTTGTCACAATACGACATTGGACCATGGTTGACCATGGATGACTATGGTTGTCACAATGTGATGTTGGACCAAGGAATTGATAAAATCAAGGGATATGAACCCTTGCATTGATAAACCCAAGGGATTGATATTATAAACCAAGTGACTAATTCTAAAACCTCAAGGTATTATAAGCCTAAGGGATTAATATTATAAAACCAAGGCATATAAACCCTACTATAAATATTATGAACCCAGGGGAATAATAAATCCAAGGGATGAATACTAGAAAACCTATGAATTATAAACCCAAGGGAATAATATTAAAACTAAGAGATAAAAATTATAAACCCTAAAATAACCATGGTTGACAATTGTTGACCACCATTGATTTTCATATTTACACAATATTTGTCACAATGCGATGTTGGAATATGGTTGACCATGGTTGTCAGAATGTGATGTTGGACTAAGTGATAATATTCGTCACAAAGTGACCATGGTTATTGACCATGGTTGACCATGATTAACCATGGTTGACCATGGTTGATTTACATTTTGAGACAATATTCGACACAATGTGACGTTGGAAAATGGTTGACTGTTGTTGATTTTTATATTGAGACAATCCTTGTCACAATGTGGCACAGGTTGGTTTTCATATTGAGAAAATATTTGTCACAATGTGACGTTGGAACATGATTCACCATGATTATAAACCCAATGGATTTATATTAAATCCAAATAGTAATATTATAAACACTATGAATAATATTGTACCCTAGGAATATGAACCCTTAGACTAATAAACCCAAGGGATTAATACTAAAAAACCGAGTGATTATAAGGCCAAGGGAATAATATTAAACCCAAGGGATAAATATTATAAACCCAAAGTATAAAATCCCTAAGATAAATATTATAAACCCTAAAATGAACATGTTTGACCATGGTTTACCATCATTGCTTTTCATACTAAGAAAATATTTGTCATAATGCGATGTTGGACCATGGTTGACCATGGTTGATTTTCATATTGAGACAATATTTGGCACAATGTGACATTGGACCATGATTGACTATGGTTTTAAACGCAAGGGATTTATATTAAACCCAAGGTTTAATGTTATAAACCCTATGAATAATATTATACCCTAGGAATATGAACCCTTATATTATTAAACCCAAGGTTTAATATTATAAACCCTATGAATAGTATTATACCTTGGTAATATGAACTCTTATATTAATAAACCCGAGGGATTAATATTATAAACCCAAAGGAATAATAAACCCAAGGAATTAATTCTAAAACCTCAAGGTACTATAAACCCGAGGGATCAATATTATAAGCGTAAGATATAAAAACCCTAAGATAAATATTATAAACCCTAAAATAAACATGGTTGACCAAGCCATCATTCAATTTTATATTGAGAAAATATTTGTCACAAAGCAACGTTAGACAATGGTTGATCATTGTTCAACATGATTAATTCTAAAACCCCAATATATTATAAACCGAAGGGAGTAATATTAAACACAAGGTATCAATATTATAAGTGTAACGTATATAAACCCTAAGATAAATATTATAAACCCTAAATTAAACATGGTTGACCGTAGCTAACCATCGTTCATTTTTATATCAATGAAATATTTTCCACAAAGCGACGTTGGACCATGATTGATTATTTTTCAACATGATTGATTTTCATATCAATGTTGTTTCCAAGGAAGGGATAATAGTGGACCTCGAAAATATTAAAGCTATCATGGAGTGGCCAACTCCTAGTAATGTGGATGAGGTGAGATAATTCGTGGGACTAGTAGGTTATTACAGGAGGTTCATCAAGAAATTCTCACATATTTATTGTCCTATTACATCTTTGGAGAGGAAAGGAAATAAGATGTACTGAGGAGTGTGAAACTAACTTTGACTAGTTGAAGCATTTGCTTACAAATTATTCAGTCTTGAAGATTGCAAATCCTGATAAGGAGTTTGTGGTATATACAAATGCTTGCAAGAGATGACTTGGTGGAGTCCTAATGCAGGAAGGACATGTTTCATGTTATGATTCAAAGAAGTTGAATGCGCACGAGAAGAACTATGTGACTCATGATCTTGAGTTGGCAACTATGATACATGCATTGAAGATGTGGAGACATTACCTTCTTGGTAGGAAATTCATTTTATTGAGTGATCATAGTGGACTGAGGTACTTTTTTAACCAACCCAATCTAAATTCCAGGAAACCTAGTTCATTGGCTACCCTCATTGAGTTTGAATTCAAGATCATATACATTAAGGGCAATGAGAACAGTGTTACAGATTATCTCAGTAGGAGAATGCAAGTGAATCATATTTCAGCTATGAGTTCATTTGTGACAGATTTGTATTAGTAGATTTTGCAGACATGGAAACATGATGAAAGGTATTGGCAGTTGAGGCACAAGTTACATCAGTAGGGTGAAGGTGATAGGGATGAGGAGTATCATCTCAAAATAGATGGCTTGGTTAGATTTAGGAACATGATCTATGTGTCATATGACAATGAGCTCAAGAAGCTTATCTTGAAGGAGTTTCATGTCAAGCCATATTCAAGTCACCTGAGATATCAAAAGACATTAACAGTTGCTAAGAAGTTATATTATTGGCCAAATTTTAAGTTCAAATAGGTAACTAATTTTGTTGCGAGATGTCTGGACTGTTAGTAGGTGAAAGCAGACTGTAAGTATATAGCTAGCTTTTTGCATCCTATTCTGATTCCATAATGGAAATGGGAGGTAATTTCCATGTATTTCATTACAGCTTTGTCGAGGACATCTAATCATCATGATTCCTTCATGGTTGTGGTTGAAAATTTGAATAAGGTAGTTCACTTCATTGTAGTGAATTCTACTAATTTAACTAGTGAGGTAGCTCGGATCTTCATCAAAGAGATCATGATGTTGCATGGATTTCCCAAGAAGATTATATCAGATAGATATGCCAAGTTCATTTCCAAGTTTTGGAAGGAGTTGTTTGCAGGTTTGGGGATAAAGTTTTCTTTTAGTATGACTTATCATCCGTGGACAAATGGAAAAACAGAGAGGGTCAACAAGATTCCTGAGGACATGTTGAGGATGTATGTTATGCATCAAAAAAGGAATTAGTGGGAGGAATATCTTCCTCTAATAAAGTTTACATATAATAATGGGTATCAGGAATCCTTGAATATGAGTCCTTTTGAGGCTCTTTATGGACATATTTGTAATAATCTTATCAATTGGAGTGATCTAGTCAACATGGTGTTGATTGGACTAGATACGTTGGATGATATGGAGCGGTAGATGTCAGTTATCAAAAGGAATTTGAAGGTAGCACAGGAAAAGCAGAAGAGTTATGCAGATCAACATAGAGCATTCAGGGAGTTTCAAGTTGGGGAGAATGTGTACTTGTGTAGTATGGGCAGTGAGTTTTTTTTTAGTGATTTTTTTGTCATAGGTATCATAGAACACTAAGGATAGTGATCCCCCAAGGAGGAGGGGTTTGCAACAACCATGGGTTAAATTTTCATGTAATAAAGGATAATAAAGGAAAAATAAGACCAAGGTCATGGGACCCATATTCCAAGTTAATGTTGGGAAAACAATTTATTGCGCATCACTTGTGATTTATAATGGATATGGAAATTGACAAAGGAAAAGAGGCAAGCATTCCTAGAAAAGAAAATAGATATTGCACAGCTTCAAGAAAGGAAGGAAAATACTTGAACTGAAATGAAACCTTGTTAACACACATAAAAACTCCTCTATCTGAGATCACGCAAAAAAATAAATACAACAAAAGAATTTCATCAAACCTGCATGCTCAAACTTAAAGAAATCACCTTGCTAAACAACCATTCATCTACGTAAGCACAACACGATAAAATGGGGAGAACGAGATGGGTTGGCTGGGCCCTAGCCAACCAGCTCGTTTCCCTTTTAGGAAAACTTTGATCTTATACTAATGAAGATATCATTACAAATAATATCAGGAACAATGGATTAAAACCGACATTAACTCCTTTTTATTAAGAAAATCAAAGGTCTCTGCATATATACATGATGAAATAGTAGATCTAGTCCTAGAGGTTTATGGTGATACAAATCTAAAAATTACAAAAGGATGCCAAAGTTATTTCAAGGTATATCTAACCTAACCCATTACAAAACCCTAATTTATATATGCTCTTTCGGCTCTTTTCCACAATAGGTGACTTAATAGGAAAACACAACAAACACTGACTGACCTCCATCTTTAGCATATTCGCAATGCTCCAAGATCAATACAGGAAGTGGAATAAAACTCCAGCGACGGGTGCATGCCATTCATATTAACAATTGTGATA
The DNA here is from genome assembly GCA_034641835.2 of Pinus albicaulis. Taxonomy (NCBI): domain Eukaryota; kingdom Viridiplantae; phylum Streptophyta; class Pinopsida; order Pinales; family Pinaceae; genus Pinus; species Pinus albicaulis. The sequence continues at coordinate 78,440,876 of CM076574.1, read as the reverse complement.
TATTTGGATGCTATCCACATTGAATCAACCGGTTGTCCATTCGGTGCAAGAACTACGGTGAGTACAGGAATATTAGATCCTGCACCAACCAATTTGACTTCGATTAATGAAAAATTCTCATCAAGCCTTAATGAAATGTAAAATAGATAAGTTACATGGAAATAAAAAGCTATTTAACCTCTTTAATAATTAATAAGATTATAGTCCATATCCAAGAAAATCATTAAAAGGGACCATGAATCATATGTAAAAGGATTAATTCAATTGTAAAACAAGGGTTAAGGTAACATGATGTAGGGTAAGGGTAGTGGTAGAATAAGAAAATTACGGAAACCAACATCCCCCAACCTCATTTCGTTGTGTGTCGTCACACAACCACTAAAATCTATTAAAAACAAAATTAGAAATACCTTCCTTCACTTCTGAATCTGGATGTTGATCCCTGATCCTTCTGCTTTCACTTTCTTGATGTAGGATTTCTTCATGCGCTTGACCAATTTCCTCATACATATTTTCAAATGGGCTGCATGGAACTTCCATTTCTTCACTTTTCTTCTCCATTTAGACACTGTCCCCTTCAACTCTTCATTCCTACCTTTTAATGCAATGTTATGTTCTAATATATATTCATTAAAAACCTCTAGTTCATAGACCTCCTACTTCAACTCTCATATTTGACTCATTCGCTTACCAAAGACAAAATCCCTCTCTTCGTCCTCTTTCTGCACTGTCACTTTTTCAGCCACTGATTCATGAGGAATGCCATTTTTCTCCAGCTCCTGTGTTTCGAGACTCAAAGGAACATTATCCTCATATTTCTCTATTGTCTACTCTTTTATCACCTCTTTCCCCATTTCCTGTTCATGAGCCACCTTTTTCTTTTTATCACTCTTTATAGAAGAAGAAAAAGTAATATCATCTTATTATTCATCATATCCTAGACTAAAAATTGAAGCACCCATAGCTACCACATTTTCTAACATCGAAATATTATCTTGCATTGTTAAATTCTTTGTAAGGGTTTCCATAGGGTGGTTTTCTGGAGAGGCAAACTCCTTAGAGTCCTCAATTACCTCGACTATGGCAGTCATCATAAGTGGTTTTTTACTTGAAGAAGCATGGTGTATCTTCAGCAAACCTCATGTAAACCTATGAGAAGGTCCTAAATTTTCAACATTACTATGTTCCTTCTTCCTCAATTTAAATATGAAATCACTATTGATAATGAGATGTTAGAAAATGTTGAGACTCACACATATGGAGATAAAAAACTTGACCATGCTATACGATATCGTGTTTAATGCATTTTTGAAAAGTATTTCTTAAATGAGCGGGTGACAGTTCATGCTCAAATGTTGAAAGGTCTCCTATCATTAAGGAAATTAAAAGAAGCTACAACACTACTGGGTATTAAAAAATCAACCAAAGATAAAAAAATGAAGGAAGATGTGATAAAAAAATATGAGTAGTGCTATAAAGTCGATTAAGAGATCTAGAGAGAAAGATGTTTCAATTGTACGTAGAGGAATACAGATGGAAATGGTTTCATCAAGTACTCAAGAGAATCGTTTGATAACATCTATGGCATGAGCACTGGGAACCTCGCGAAAAAATTTGCACAAACATTGGAAATTTTGGCTTCATATAGATGTAAATGATGAACTCGCTTGTTGGAGAGCTATTTGTAGGCAACCATACAAAGATAGACTTGGAGAAAATGTTAAAAAAATAATATATGAATATTGGAAGAACAATTCGCGTGTTTCACCAACTGCAAGACATGTGATGTGAAGAAGAATAGCACGAAATCAATACGAAGAACATGAAAAACATCTCTTGGAAACCACTCAGATAGAGTTATTCAACAAGTTCAAAGAAGAGAATCGTCAAATTCATGTTTCACTCAGTGCTTTTGTTCAACAAAACCATGGTATGTAAAACCTATCACCGTACGCGACACTTGTTGCCGTTATCATGTGGAATTTGAGTTATATTATGACACATTCCTTGATTTCGGTAGAACATTATGGAAGGATTCACCTCCTCCTGCCACTATCCGTGATTTCATATCTCAAATTATATGTGAAAGAGAAAGTGATGAACTATTTTACAAAAAGAAATGTGTTGGTGGTAAAAAATGCGATGATTGTGGAAATTTGACTAAATTTCAAAACAAATATCGTATTGATATAAATGATCAATCATTTTCCAACATGAAAGTGAAATGGAAGAGATATGAATATATCGATACATAGATTCAAGGTGCAAATAGTGTTAAAATAATTGAATTAATAGAAGACGAAATTTTTGTGATAGACTTTTTGAGAAAGTTTGAGGCAAAAATTTACAAATACACCAAGCATTCCCATAGAGCTCGATGGCAAGACTTGCAATTAAAAAAATCTCGTGAATTTTTTCCACCAGGGACCATTTTGTCAGTGATTGATTTTGCAGAAAACTACACATTTTTTCCACAAAAAGAAATTCAGAGTGAATACTATCATTCTGACCAAGTCTCCATGCTCGTCCATATTCTATATAGACATGCTGAACAAAATGTTGATCATATAGAAAGCACGAGTGGAAATCGACATATCATTAAAGAATATCACTTTTATATCAGTGACGACCGTACACATGATACATATTTTGTACATCATTGTTTTGGAAAAATTTATGATTCCTTGAAAAATTGCGGAATAACATTCAATGAACATTGGATATGGTCAGACGGATGCGCAGGTCAATTCAAATCTTCACGATCATTCTTTTGGTTGTGTTGTATTCATAAGAAAACCTGCATTAAACATTGTTGGAATTTCTTTGAGACTAGCCATGGAAAAGGAGAACATGACGGTGCAGGAGCATGCATAAAATGAGCATTTCGAAGATATCAAATGAACCACTCTGCAAGCTGACTTGTGAATGCTAAAGAAGTTGTTCAATGGTGAATTGCTGCTCTAAGCCATGAGACTAACCCATCAAGGGAAGTGCGAAGGTACATTCAATTTAATTTATATTGAAAATCTAATTTCAAACATTGTACATTTCTCATGCAATGATTATCTTTGATTTTATTTTGATATCATATTTACAAATTCTTCTTCTAATTTTCCATATAAAGGTTTTTCTGGCATATTGGGATCGAAGACATAGATAGATCAATTGGAAGTGACGTTGAAACAATAAAAGGGACTCGAAAATTGCATTCAATTCAAACAAAGTCGTCCATAAATGTGTTTGCATTGGTAAAATAAAATATTATTGTTTTTGTGATGTTTGCATAGACAACACAAAATCCAATGACGTTTGTGAAAACAAAATGTATGTGAACGATTGGAAACATACAGAGCTAAATACAAAGGGCAAAATTTCTGTTGCAATGTTTGAAGAAATGCAATCAGAGGAAACTACAATATCATCCGATGGTGATCGAGTTTCTGATCTTGTTAGAGAAGGTAACATTTGAATTACTTTCTAATGATTTAAAGATCTAGAAATAAATTTAAATATGTATAATTTTGTTAATTTTGTTTTATTGTGCAGGAGATGTTTTTGCTGTAATTGCACCTATTGACAACGATGAAAATGTGAAGTATCATTTGATGCATTTCACTGAATGAAAAATGAAATTATTACAAAACTATAATGATCACGGATTTCAATATGATAGAGGGTCTATTATACTGAAAGGTTATTTTTTCAGAAAAACTCATCAAAGTGGAGGATTTGTTTACTTTGAAGACTATGAACCTAATTCCATAAGTTGCCAATATAGTCACTTGGTGTGTGCAACACGCATAAAGTTGAAAGAAGTTCAATCAAAGAAAAAATTGAAAATTAAGAGATGGAAAATGTCAAAATCCGATCATGAACAGATTATTGAAGATGGAATTCCATTAGAATTTTTTTGATTGAATTGTCCAACAATTTATTCTCTTTGGATTAAATATGTTTTAGAACTTCCAGTACTCAACTAAAAATTGAGCTGCTTATGTTATTTGTGCAAGTGTTTGCACATGTACAAATTGTTTTGGTACAAGCACGTGCTCTAGTATCAACTGAAAGAAGCTTTTCTATACATGTGCATTGATGAAAAATGTTACATGTATTGGATATATATATATATATATATATATATATATATATATATATATGTTCTGGAATGAAATTAATTGTTCAAGTAGTTTTACTATGTGCATTGATGAAAAAATATTTACGTACTCAATATATATGTTCTAGAATGCAATTAACTGGAACTAGTTTTTCTATGTGCATTGATGAAAAAATAGTTGGATTTTATGGTAAAAAGTATGGACACAATGTAAATAAATCATCTGCAGTATAGTTTTGTACGAAGATTCCTTTTATACAAGAGACTCGGAGCACTTCTCTAACTTTTGGTGGGATTTGACCCACATCTCTATTCCTGATTGAAAATCTTGTACAAAATTTGTTTGTACAATGGTTGGATATGTTCAATGTGCATTGATGAAAAATGTTACTTTTATTGGATAGATATGTTCTAGAATGCAATTAATTGTTCCAAGTAGTTTTTCTATGTGCATTGATGAAAAACTAGTTGGATTTTCTGGTAAAAAGTTTCCACAATGTAAATAAATCAACAAGGCTACCTATTTGAGTGCATTAATGACATTGACCCAAATTCAACAAACATATTTATGTACTAGACTTATATTTCCAATCAAAATTAAATGGATAATTTGTACATATATCTACTTCTTTAAACTCTTTTTTCACTTAGAGCTCAATTGATACATGGTTAGTTGCATTGAAAAGCTATGTTCTTCCTATTGGAAATTTTTTCATTCAAACAAGACTACATGTAGAGATCAAAAGCAATCTTAAGATTCCAAAGTAATTCAACCATCCAAAAGGGATTTGTGCAACATTACTTGACATGCCATGCCAATTATAGTGAACAACTATCCAATAGAAACATTTAACATTATATACCACATGTGCCAAATGTAGATTGAAACCATCCAAAACTTTTTGATAATATATCGTGCAACATTAAAATATTAAAAATTTAAAACATTAAATATCACATGTGAAATGTAGATTGAAACCATTCAAAACTTGAGTTTTAAAAACTTTTTGATTATATATATCGTGCAACGTTACTTCACATGCCATGCCAATTATAGTTCAACTAGATCCAATAGAAACATTTAAAATTATATACCACATGTGCCAAATGTAGATTGAAACCATCCAAAACTTTAAGTTTTAAAAACCTTTTGATTATATATTGTGCAACATTAAAACATTAAATATTTAAAGTTCATTAAATATCACATGCAAAATGTAGATTGAAACCATCCAAAACTTGAGTTTTAAAAACTTCACATGCCATGCCAATTACAATTCAACTATCCAATAAAAACATTTAACATTAAATATCACATGCCAAATGTAGATTGAAACCATCCAAAACTTTTAACTTTTAATTTAACAAAAAAATATAGATAACAACATTACTTCACATGCCAAATGTACTCCAAGCATCCAAAACTTCAATTTTAAAAACAAAACAAATTACAACACATGTCATTACATAACATGCCAAATGTAGTTCAGATGACAACATTAATTTATAGATGACAACATTACTTCACATTCACATGCCAAAAGTACTAAAACCATCCAAAAATTAAATAAAACAAATTATATTAACAATGTAATAAAATATGTCCAAAAATTGTAGATCTCACAAGTATCAAAATGTATCAAGTTTAACAAATTTTAAGACCATCTAAATCTTGAAATCAAATCTACAAATCATGTCCATCAAATAGAGACAGATCTAGCGTCTTTCCTATCCGGGTCTCAATCCGCGCTCTATCATGTGAAGCATCATGGGAAACCTACATACACAATGCACATGTACTTGAACATTAAAATTTGATGTTTTAAAAATGAATGAGAATATATATATCTAGAACTTCATGTAAAAAACAAAATATAACAAATAAATCATGCAATACCTCATAAGGTTCCCTCTCCATTTGATGAACAGGTTCTCCCATAGGAACATCTACAGTGGTAAACTGTACAATATACATGTACAATTATATATATATATATTAAAAACTTTCAAATGAAAATGCACGTGTACATATATAAACTTATTTTCAATAATATTAAAAAAAGGAACTAAAGACAACTTGTTCAAATGTTGTGGATGTTCCTATCTCTGTCGCTAGAGTCCGCGGATTAAAGAAATCTTCTATAGGAACCTAAATTCAAAAAATTTTAAATAACTCAAAATATAGATCTCTCTCTCTCTCTCTCTCTCTCTCTCTATATATATATATATATATATATATATCTTAATTTTTAATGGAACTTTTTGAGGTGGAATATATATATATATATATAATTTTTAAACATAAATTTTAAACTTGTGGAAAATTGTCTATACTTGTGGCTCATCTCCTCAAGAATACTCATCTCCCAAGGAAGTAGAAGGTACATCTCCCAAGGAAGAAGAAGGTACCGCCATCCCAAAAACATCGGACGGAATCGGTATCTGTTAAAACATTTTATCAAATTATATATACATACATGTACATGTGTGCACAATTATTTATTTTAAAATCACTTAAAAAAAACTAACATTTGCCAACATATCTTGATGGTCAGACCCATCTGCATTGTTTGAACCAGAGGTCCCGAACATGATATTAACATTTTCGTCACACATCATGTGTGAGAACTGTAAATGGTGTTTTAACATATAATCATACATTTTTGTTAGAGTAATGTACATACAAATAAATGTATACATGTACATACACATGTATTTATTACAAATTGTACACATGTATATGTATGTTAAAATAATTTCAAACCCTAAGGTCACTAACACATACCGTTCCGGTGCCCTCTTCCTCATGAAGAATTAAGTCTTGCAAACCATTGCAACAATTTTTTGCATAAATTCGGAGATCTTCAACATTCATGTTGTCAATCTCCTCATCTGTACAATACAAAAAATTGGCACGCGCATTTTCACGTGCTCTTTGTCGATTTAAACAAACATTGACTCCACCCAATCCGCTATAAACATTGTCAATCATAACATCCCTTGCTTCTCGACTTATTTGAGAAGTCGCATCCATCTCTGACCGTAGAGTTTCGACCCAAAAAGGTCGACTCACCAATGGCGGCTCAGGGCGAGGCAACTCCACATCTCACTTAGCGCCCTTACGGTCATATAATCGACCTTTCCCCGGGCCAAAAAATTCTAACGGGAGGTCATTATAGTTGGGTTTCATACCCAAAAAAAATTCTGCATAAAACATTTGTGCAAAATAAATAGGAACCCCATCGTTCCATGGGAGCCTTCCATAGGCCGAAAGGTGCCTATCATACAAATAACGAGCTATGTTTGGGTGCTTGAAATACTGCACCTTCAACATTTTTATTTTTGGCCCTTCCTTGAAATTAAACATTGACTTTGCCACTTCTTTTGTAACTTTTTGTTTTACATCCTCCCATTTATTTGGACCCATTACTGTTTCTTTTCTCTTTCTCATCACTTCTACAAATGTATCAGTCGTTGGCCCAAGATTTCTGTACACATTTACAATTTCGCCCAATGAATGTGTAACTATTTCAAGGCTTTGTCGACTCTCAGCAGGTAGAGACAAAGCCACAAGATCTCTCTGCAATTTTGCATAAAGTCTTTCACACCTTTGTAAGGTGCATTGCGCCATTTTGTTTTCCCATGGTATATCAGTAATGTCGGCCAGATAAGTTGTGTTGGGTAGACAACCTTATTCTTGAATGTAACGGTCTTCCCTGCATCTATTTTTAGCACTAGTTGGAACATTTTCGGCCTCTGCATCAATATATATAAAATTTCATATATTATAAAAAAAACATGTAAAAAAAGTTGTACCAATTTAATGAAAAAAATATTGAAATTGATGGCAACCTTAACGTTATTGGTTAGCATCTTCTCCAACTTGACCCTGCTGAGAACCAGACCCAGAATGACCTTGCTGAGAACCAAACCCAAAATGACCTTGCTGAGAACCAACAGCCGTTTATTGGCCTTCGGGGGAATAAATATCACCCTCTTCACGCAACCTACTACCACTCATTAATGGCCCTCTAGGTGGATTTGAACCACCACCAACCTCTCGAGACGAGGGAGAAGCTTCATAAACAAATATGAATTTATAATCAATTGAAAAATACATTCATGTGTACATATAAATACATATACATATTCATTGATTAAATTGCGTGAACCATACCACAACTGGTTGAACCATAGGCACACTCCATGGATGGAGTAGAAACCCTTGTCCTCTTACCTCCTAAAAATTAAAAAATGAAACTTATCAACAACTAATTTAACTCACAAAGTTAATAAAAAATCAATTCCATATGTACACACATATATGGAGATTTAATATTTTATTTAAATACCGTGAACATCCCCCGATCCCTGAACCTCTATATGGGATTCATCTGATCTTCGTCGTTCATCCTCCATGATATATATATCTATTGGTGGACATTTACACAAAATAGATTTCAAAAAATCAATTTGTAATTTAGTGTACACAAATTATGTAGAACACAACTTTCAAAGCAATAATTGATGTGTGAAACTCAACTTAAGAAAAAAAGAAATTATAAAAATGATAAGTTCACCAAATTGCGCTTTACATGGTGGGAGCACACTTGGTATAAAATTTACCACTTATACACTTTAGTTTGTGGGAGAAATGACACATCTACATAGTTTACCTTAAAGTTGTTGTGTTTTATGGATATTAAAATGAAGAACTTCTATTTAGATCCATTCCAGAGATTGAATGTAGGGGCATTTACTAGATATGTCATCTTTCATAAAAGATGAGATCCAGAGGCTACCTAGCCCTTTACAGACTCTACCTATAGAACTTGTAGAAGTAAACTCTAGAGGCATTAACAATATCAAAGAACGTTTTCATGCTCAGACATGGGAATGTGTCTATTTCCCTACGCAGAAAAATAGTTCAAGGTAGTTAATCTTCATAGACATGTCATCAAGCAGGTCAATGTGATCATCCCTAACTTACTTTTCATGAAATTAGGCTTGGAATCCTCACAACCTGGTGGATGGAGTTGAATGGGAACTAGGTCAAGGCCTTTACAAAATACATGCTAGTGAATAACACTTACTAGGTTATGCCAACAAATAAAGTGGGAGAAATGTTTTCTCCTCGAGGTTATCCAATTGGGTGTGTAATACCAACTTCACCCATTTCTAACAGGTTTCTCTCTTAGGTTACAAAGTGTCTTAGGCCATTAACTTCCATAGACCTCAATAGATTATTAGAGATGGAATTCTATTTCTCAAGTGTGTAAGAGAAGAAATAATTCTTGTTTAGATTTTAACAATGGCTAAGATGGTCAAATTTTTATTTCGGAAAACAAATAAACTACATATGTAAGACATCATTATTTAGATGCAATTTTTTTTTCAAATGCAAAATTTAGTAGGATGTGCAATATCTATGCCAATTGCAAGAATATTTAGGGGATCTCTTTGCACTATGAGCAGGAAACAATTTATTGGTTCTCATACTCCCGAGCTGCTTTCTCTATGGAATCACAAAATTCTAGTAGAAGGCCAAGTCATGAATCTAATTTTTTTGATTTCTAAAGGAGAGAATCACCATAGGTAGTCCATGTAGTCCTCCACCACTACCCCAGATTGATAAGTTGTTAACAATTTTCCTCATTATTTCAAAGAATAAGAAGCCAACCAAATATTTCTATCATGTTAATGATGTTTGAATTTACATTATCACAATTTTTTAGGGAAATAATAATGGTTGTGTTCCATTCCTAAAAACAAATAAGGTACCACTTTAATTGCAAGTTTCATCATGACAGTTAGTGAATTGTTTGGAAATCTATGAAAACTGCTTTTGTGCCTTTATGGAAAGAATTTTGGTTTTTCTTCCTCTTATTTCAAACAGATTTAAAGAAATTTTACTTCTAAAATTTATGTCCATCTGTCAATTTTGATAGGCCTTATGTTGTTGGGCAAATTTTTATAGATACAAGGGATTTTCACATGACTTTTTTCAATTGTTGAGACTTCTCAACTGGGAACCATTTTGTGTGACATTACTAACATGTAATATATTTTATTGATAGTTAAAGGAAGCATTTTATATTGAAAATGAATTAGAAAAAAAACTTTCAACATTGAAACTAGGATTCATCATGTTCAAACATTCTTCCATAGAACATCCATCGCATTAGAACTATAGAAATGAATAGGAAAAAAGCTATGGTAGGACATGATGTCATGATCCTCATGATGATTGAACACTGAAATTGATGCACACTAACCACCCATTACTAACAATATTCATGATGTTAAGCACAAAATGTGTAGTATTATGCCAGATGTCATCTATTATTTGGGTAGCAACTAAATGGCACAAATTATTTCCTATCTTGTGGACTTTTAGTTTGATCTTATTCAAAACCTTATTAGTTATATATTTTTCAATTTCCCGTGGATTCCTTGAATTTTTTCTCCTACCATCTCCCTCTCTCACTCCCCAAATTATTGTCATCAAACATGCCCCATTGAGGATCTGGAGCAATGTTTGCACCATACTTAGAACTATCATTGCTGCTAATTGAAATTGGAGAGTCATGTTTGTACTAGAGTGCTTGCTTAAGTGGCTCTTACTTGGACAATATCCTGAGATGAGTTTGACATGATAGTCATATGAGGCTGGAAGCTACTTGGTGTAATTTTCCTTAAATCTTGAAAAAAACAGAGCAAAAATGTCATTTTCGATCATTTTTTATTAAAGCTTCTGCATACATCAAATTTTATCACAATTGCAACACAATCATGTTCCATGAGCATGAATTATGAATTTTGCAAGACAAATTGCAAGGAAATTTGCATTCATTTTAGGCAAAAGAAGGCTATGACATTAAGTTCCATGCTAGAAAATATTATGCAAATAAGGTTGCTGAGTCAATACTTACCATGTGTTTCAAAGCCATAACGAAGGTTGGCTTTGAGAGTGTCCTCCCAAAGCCTTGTCTTGAGATGAAATTTAATTCAATGTCTCTTAGAGTTGCAAGGTGGAATTGATAGAACTATTTGATTTCTTTACCATAGATGGATATCTCCTTTCATCTATACTTTCTCTACCATATTATTTCCAAGTGAAATGGGAATTTTCACATTTTGAATGCCATTACCATGTAGTTTTGTAGTCTGCTAGCTAGACCTATCACAAGTAAGGTTGTCATACCATACTATTTCTCTTGCTCAACTCAGTGACCATGACTCTCTTCTCACACTGCTTACCATAGGATCTTCAGTTTTACATGTCACGCAAAGTTGGGGGTTCTAGGTCTACACCTATTAGGTAAAGTTGTATTTTATGGCATTGTGGTCCTTAAATTTGGAGGTGTTTCACCTGAAAAAGTAGGCATTAAATATGGATGAAAAGGATTTGTTTTAACTTTGATAGAATTTCCTTGTGGAATTACTGAATTTCTCGACGACATGATGCTAGCTTTGCTCAGAGAAGAAGGTTTTGGAGGATAAATTGAATTCTTTTGACTTATTTTTGGCATTGAAGTTTGAAATAATAATTTTGATGACTCCATTGATGACCTTGCTGAGGAATTTGATGCACACAATATTGAATTTGAAGATGGTTTAGAAGACGTTGAAGAAGTTGTAGATTTTGGTGTTGTCACTGAATATTTCTTTGTTGTTGGACTTGATCAAGACACAATTTAACTTTACGAGTAGATTGAAGACCTTGAAGAGGTTTTAGATTTTGTTGTTCTCACTAAAGGTTTTTGTCTGGTTTTGTTTCTTAAACCATCATTTCCACAGGAAATTTTTGGTGAATAGATTCTTGACCTTGATGAGAGGATATGATACCTTGAAGAGGCTAAATATTTTGGTGACGCCACTAATTGTTTCTCTGTTATTGTGTTTGTTAAACTTTTTTATCCCAGAGGAGGGTGTTATCCAATGTGAATTTTGAAACCCCCCTCACATTTTTCAATTAAGGTTCTATCTGAATGTTAGGGAGCTACAAAGTATAGAAATTCAATATGTTGTGCCAAAACTTTACAGACATCCCAAAAACAAAAACCACCTATTATATGTCAATTAAATCTACATGGAACCAGCAAGAAAAATGGTAAAATATAGAATTACGAATCCCTTCAATTAGTAAAAAAAAAAAATATGAAGAAAGCACCCAGAGGACTAGAAATAACAATATAGTAGAGAAAAAGAATAGTATCTCAGCAGTTATAATTGCAAGTCATAAATTAATATCATATTTTCCAATTTCAGCACTAAAAGCAAACTCAAAATAACATAAAAGCAGAGACAACATTGTTTTACATGTAAGTAAACATTGTTAATGGAAATATGCAACATGGATTGGCATAATCATGCCTTTATCAATGAAATTTCATCAGACCATTGAACAATTGTGCGCTAACAATATTTAAATAAGTTAAAGGAAAAAATTGACCTATATTGTACAGTTTATGGGACAGAAATCAATATGTAGAAATATTCACTTGGTTTTTATAATTGGATAGAGGAACATGACTTAAAATGACCTTGTATGTCTTCTCGTTTTAGAGCTCAAATTTTTAGGAAGGATTTAAGTATCCACATTTCAAGAATCACTAGAAGAGGTTGATAAAGAATATAGGAAGACAAAAAACTAACTGGTGGTGTAATAAATGGATTTCTTGGGAGGTAGATTGATATATGGACTTTTGGTAGCTAGAACTTTTCCAAATAAGTGAATGTATTTGAAAACTGAACCTCTATTTTATTTTGGTTTAGACAAGGTCTAGAATTTGAAAAGTGAATTCCCTCTTTCTTCCTCTTACATGTCCAATGATCGTAATCTGGATTGAGGGAAAAAATTTCCAAAATAAAAATTTTGCATTTTATTTGCTGTACACATGAGTTTTTAAAAGCTAATTAACTCGACTTGGAACTGCGCGCGCTGCCTCTGCAACTCTTGGCCTCCGCTTCACTGGGCTCGGCGTTGCCCCTCCGTTCTGTGGCACTTTGGACCGTGTGGCTTTTGCCCACGGGTGAGTTTTTGCACCTGCGCTGTGTTCTGCTTCAGCGCATGGGACTCCGGTTCCGATCTGGCTCTTTTGACAATGGAGACAGAAGGAGATCCCTTACCTCCTGCTCTGGAGGCTTTTAAATCCCTTGTTGCTGCATCAGAAAAGAGGCCGCCCTCAGTCTCACAGCAAAAATTTGTCAAAAAGTTGGACAATATCCCTACGGTGTCCCTCCCGGCGGAAGACGCTTGCAGATCAGCCCTTAACTTGGCAGAGAGAGGCCTTATCGGCCAGTTCACCGGGCTATGGCCATCCCCGAAAGCAGTAGAAGACTGGGCTAGACGAAACTGGATACCATTGGTTAAGGAAGGAATAAAAAGTTACTTTGTAGGCAAGGGGTTCTTTGTCTTCGTGTTTGACAGTGTGGAAGATCGAAGCCTGATCTTTCGAAACGGGCCATATTTCATGGGCCCCCAAGGGTTATACCTGAATAAATGGTCTCCAGATTTCGATCCTGCACAAGATGTGCCCACAGCCGTTCCCGTTTGGGTGCGACTCCCGCATCTTCCTCTTCACTGCTGGAGCCAGAGCTCGCTACAATCCATCGGCAACGCCCTAGGCAGGTACATCGATCAGGCCCCAAGGAAGGATCAGTTCTCTTGCGCCCGCATCTGTGTGGAAGTTGATCTGGAGGTAGGACTCCCTGAAGCCATCAAACTATCAGTGGCCGACTGGACGCATATTCAAGAGCTCGATTACGAGCAACTGCCTTTCAAGTGTCGGCATTGCGATGAATATGGGAATTTCGCCAGATATTGCAAAAAAAGAAATGAGGAAATGACAGAGAAAGAGAAAGGTGAACAGTGGAAACAAGCAAAGAGATCAGCAAGAAGCAGACAGAACAACAAGAGCAGAGCAAGAGAAATAGTTGCCAATACTGGGCAAGGAGATTCAAGCCATCAAAATTGTGGAAGTAGGGAATCAAATAGCATTGCAGCAGATAAAAACCCCTTCGAATCTCTTGCTCCAGCATCAGACCCTCCAGAGCTCGAGCAGGATGATCCACCACAGCTGAGCAAAGCAGACAACGAAGAGCCAGGTAACACTCCAAATCCGATCCCTAGCAACACTCCTTCTCCTTCATATGCTGATATTATTAAACACAAGAAGAAAAGCCCAGATAATATGGGATCTTCTGATGAAGAAACCTTTGAAAGGCCCTCCAAAAAAGTAGGGAGAAGAACAAACAAGGAAACTAGGGAAGAAGAATCAGAAAGACAGAAAACCCTAGGCAGTCAACCCACCATTGAAATGACCATCGGGAGAAATACAAGACCAAGGGCGCCCAAGGGGGGAGGCCCCACCCCATCAAGTGGTAAATGATGCAGATGGTCTCTTGGAACTGCAGGGGTCTGGGAAATCCCAATAAGGCAGATGCTGTCAAAGACTTACTGAAGATGGAAATAGTGGACATCCTAATGCTCCAAGAGACCAAGATAGAAGGGGAAACCCTTCTAAATACCAGCTCTATGAAATGGAAATATGACTCTGGAAAGGCAGTCAGTGCAAGGGGCTCGGCAGGAGGCATAGGCACATTCTGGTCAAAAAACTCCTTCACTTTAGAACATTGCTCAGAGACCCAACATTGGATCTATACCAAACTGCGCCACATTGCAAGCAATCTCTCCCTTGCCTTGTTTAACATGTATGTCCCAGTCCATTATGATGAAAAGAGAGAGTGCTGGAGGTCACTCTCAGATTACATAGAACATAACAATCTCTCCAATATAGTCATAGGAGGCGATCTGAATATAATCCTAGATCCTAAAGAAAAAAGAGGAGGGATCTATGCCAGGGACCCTTTCATCAACACAGTGGAAAATCTGATTCAGCAGTGGGATTTGGTTGACTACAAACCAGTGAAAGGAAAATACACCTGGACCAACAACAGAACAGGAGAAAATCACATTTCAGCCAGGTTGGACAGATTCCTTATCAGCAGCTCGCTAATGATGGACAATAGAATAGTTTTCATGAAAATCCTCCCAAAGCTTACATCAGACCATAAACCGATTCTACTATGCTTGAAAGAAGAAGAAGATTTGGGACCCCTCCCATTTCGCTTTAGCCCTCTCTAGGCCGGAATGGAAGGGTTTACTGAAACAGTCCAAACATCATGGTGGATCGAAGTCTCTGGATCTCCTAGTTATGTTTGGGAGCAAAAAATTAAAAACACAAAAAAAGCCCTCAAAGACTGGATAAAGAGATCTATGAAAACCCCCACTAGACAGAGGAAGGAGGCTGTTCTACTGTTAGAAGATCTCCAATTGGAAATGGAGGAGAAAGATCTCTCATCCACAGATTTAGCCAATGAAAAAGCCGCTCAAAGGAACACTTATAGCTCTTTCAGAAATGAAGAAGAGCACTGGCGATTAAAGTCTCGAAGTCTGTGGTTGAAATCCGGGGATAGAAATACTACTTATTTCCATAGACAGTGCAGGGCACGTCTCTCACGAAACTACATTGCAGAAATCACTTCCTCTAACGGACAGGTATATAAAGGATTTGCACAGATTAAAGAGGCGGCAGTAAACCATTTTCAAAACTTACTTAGTGCAGATGGAAATGGGAATGAGGAGGATGCTTTAGAGCTTCTCTCCAACATTCCAAATCTGGTCAGCGAAGATGACAACGACTCTCTATTAAGCCCAGCCACAGAAGAAGAGATAACTTCCATAGTCTGGTCCATGGAACCTGACAAAGCACCAGGACCTGACGGATTCTCAGTGCACTTTTACAGAATCTGTTGGGAGATAATCAAACATGACCTCTTCAGATTGATAAGAGGAATATTGAGAAAGGCGAAAGTTGGAGGAGGAATCAACTCCACCTTCCTCGCCCTGATCCCTAAGGAAACAAATCCTGGCTCCTTTGACCGATATAGACCAATCTCTCTTTGCAATACTTCATACAAGATCGTGTCCAAGCTTCTGGCCAATAGAATTAAGGCACTTCTTCAAAAACTCATCTCTCCGGCTCAAGGGGGATTTGTTCAAGGCAGACAGATCCTGGACAATGTTATACAAGTCCAAGAAGCACTTCACTCCAGTCACGCTCGGAAAGAACCAGGTATGATCATAAAACTTGACATGTGCAACGCATTTGATAGAGTAAATCGTTCTTTTCTGTATAGAGTGCTTGCTGCCTTTGGATTCAGACAGGATTTCATAAACCTCATCAAAGCCTGCATTGAGAATGTCTGGACCGCCCCAATGGTGAATGGAAGACCAACTGATTTTTTCTCAGCCACCAGGGGATTGAGGCAGGGTTGCCCTCTCTCTCCCTTTCTTTACATACTGATGGCTGAGTCTTTGAGCAGAAAGTTAACTCATGAGAAACAAACAGGCAACCTTCCAGGGATAAGAATAGAACAGGGTATCACTCCAGTGAACCATGCACTATTTGCAGACGATTCACTTCTGTTAGGGGGTGCATCCCTGAGAATTGCCAACAATTTCAAGTCCATTCTCCAAATGTTTTGCAACGCTTCTGGTGCGCTGATCAGCGAAAGGAAGAGCGCCGTTTACGGATGGAACACAGATCAACATTCAATTGACAGGATTGCAAATGTCTTGGGATTCAATGGACACGCTGCTTGGGAGAAAATAAAGTATCTCGGCCTTCCATTATCGCTGCCCAATCGAAATCATATGTGGGAGGAGGTGATCTCTAAATTCAAGAAAAATATCAAAGCATGGGGCGGCTTCTGGCTTTCAACTGGAGGCAAGCTCACCCTTATTCGAACAGTGCTCTCAGCGTTGCCAACATTCCAATCCTCATTGCTGATGGCCCCAAGACAAACAGCGGATCGAATTTCTTGTCTCATGCGGAATTTTTTATGGAATGGCGGACGAGGTAACAGTAACCGGTTCCATTTAATTAACTGGGAAACAGTAATGCGCCCCTTGGCTGAAGGTGGTCTTCAAATACGTGACCCCCAGAATGCCAACTTAGCATTGGGGTTCAAGCTGCTGTGGCAGCTGATAAACGAACCCTCCCACCCTGTCAGCCAGATTCTTAAGCTCAAGTATCTTAATAACCAATCGATCACCACCTTCAATCCAGAGAATTCTGCTAGAGGAACGCAGGCCTGGAAGCTCTGCAACAAAGCAATCACCTTCTTCAGAACACACCTGTACAAAATCCCAGGAAATGGCAAAAGTATTTCGCTGTGGAGAGATCGAATCATGGGCCATCCTGCTCTTGAAGCCAATAATGAAATAACAGAATTAAGAGAATGGCTAAGTTCAAAAGGAGTTCGGAAAATAGAAGACATTGCAGACTGGGACCAAAATGGCAATTGGCAGAGATGGTCTTTGCCCAATATTCCATCACATTTAAATAACCAGTTAAACATTTTTATTGCTGCAATTACAGAATTTACCCCTGTGCACAAGGATGAGGAAGACTCATGGGGTTGGGGAAAGACCAGGGTTTATACAGCCAGACAGGGATACTTGCAGCTACAAGGAAAAAAGGGCTCTCAGCACTCAGAAATTGTGTGGAAACAGATCTGGGAACATTTCAGTCTGCCCAAGATCAACTTCTTTTTTTGGACCTTGTTTCATAATAAAATCCTTACTGGTGAAAATCTGTGCAGAAGAAACATTGCTGGCCCCCACCGATGTGTTCTCTGCAAAAAGGCTCTGGAAACCTCTGATCA
Source organism: Pinus albicaulis (assembly GCA_034641835.2). Lineage (NCBI taxonomy): Eukaryota > Viridiplantae > Streptophyta > Pinopsida > Pinales > Pinaceae > Pinus > Pinus albicaulis. The sequence continues at coordinate 78,423,028 of CM076574.1, read as the reverse complement.
TTTATTCATTGACTGTGAGTTTGCGCAGAAGGCCTGGTCTATCTTCTTGACAGGTCTGAATGTGAGAATTCCTGCTCACTCCTCGATCATAGACATGTATTCGTCATGGAAAGCCCGATATCGCTTCAACATTGCAGACAAATCACTTTGGCATAAGGTATGGAATGCAGCACCAAAATATGTATGTTGGAAGCTGTGGCTTGCCCGGAACGAAACTATTTTCAATCAAAAAGAAATAACTGCAGATACCATAGCGAACCAGGCCAAGAAGCTTCTTTTAGAAACCTTGAGACAGTCCACAGTCACAGATGATAGTTCCCTTCGAACTGAAGAAAAGGCTTGGTTGGATGGCTTCACCCTCATGCTCAGATCTTCAACAATCACACGTCCAGACTTCAAAGGAAAATGGCAGATCCGAGACACTTCGGACAGATTTAAGAAGTGGTGGAAAACACAAGGAAAATGCACTATTTTCTTTGATGGAGCTTCAAAAGGCAACCCAGGCAGGTCAGGAGCCGGAGGGGTCATTTATTTTCCGAATGGGAAAAAAGAGGACTTCAGCTGGGGACTTGGGATAAAAACCAATAACCACGCTGAAATCCTCAGTCTTTTAAAGGCCTGTCAACTGGCCAGGAAAGAGAATCCAAGTGAAATTATTGTCTTTGGAGATTCTGAGCTGTTGGTAAAATCTCTAATAAACAAAAAAGGGCTCAAAGATCGAGTGTTAAATAAACAGCTTGCAAGAGTGAACAGACTCCTGAAGGACTTCCCCTCAGCTCAATTCTATCATATACTCAGAGAATTAAACACAGAAGCTGATAGTCTGGCAAATAGAGGATGCACTCTAGAAAAGAGCATGATCAGCATAAATGCAGGGGCAGTGAACATGGCAAACATCCCCTAACAAGGCGCCCAAGTTAAATCAGAGATTTGTAATGCTTGATGCAGGGAATTGTAATTCTTGATTTGGCTTTGGCCACCCCTCCTTATCAATAAAATTAACCGTTTCAGTTAAAAAAAAAAAGCTAATTAACTCATAAATTTCTCACAAAATACACTTAAAGCTTGACACATAAACCCCTTCCCAATTGGCTAACTTTAGATGATCCTAAACACATTTTTATTTAACGGATGAGGGAGATAGCCCAACAAAAGTAGTTTTTCCATATTCAAATCAAGTTGGTATCAAAGTACAATTTAGCTCATTATAGTCAAGGTAAGTTATAAGAATTAGCTATTGGTTTCTGTCTTCAATTTCCTCTCAAAATGAATGTGTATGTGCTTTTGAGAGACACACTAGAGGAATAAGGTCCAAATTTTTGATGAAAATGGGCTATGAAAGTAAAGGGTTAAAGGAAAACATGTACAAGGCATAGTTGAGCCAAATGTTGTTGAGGAAAGGCCTAATTATTTGGGTCTTGGTTATGGAAAACATGATGGAGAATGCTCCAAATCCAAGGAGGCACATGAAGCTGTTCCAAGAAGGAATTTCATTTCGTGTTCATTACCTCAAGCTTGTGAAGTTTTTGTTCATGATGAATGGAAAATTTTGACACCCACTTTGCAAGAAGATGTTAATAATCATGCAGCTAATGAGAATGTAAAAGAAGAGGATGTTGAAAGCTCTAGAGTCATTGAATTCATTGCTAGTATTCAAAGGAGAGCCACTACCTCATCAAATTCACCTCCTCAAGAAGGCGACAAAGGTGAATGTTCAAGGTATAAATTTTCCTTTAATCAAATTGCTTTTGATTATGATAAACATGGTAAATATTCACATAAGATTTGGAAAAGTTTGCATGTTCCTTTTGTGGTTTGAATAATCATAATGTTTATAGATGTTGGAAGAAGATATCCATGCACATGAAAATTTCTAAATAAATGAGGCAAAAATTCAAAGGCCCATTGGACAAGGAAAATGATGTTGAAAATAAGATGCAATTGTTTTGCACTCATTGCCATAAGAAAGGTCACCTTGTAGACAAGTGTTGGACTTTGTATCTAACAAGTCATCCACGACATTTGAAGAAGGTGGAAAGAGATATTGACAAGAATGTAAAAGAGGATTCCATAATCGATGAGGGTCAGGATGATTCACATGATGATGAAGTGCAGCTGAAAGAAGCGCCATTGAAATGGTTTGGTAAGGGATGGTTAGATTTTTTATCCAATAAGGCCTTGCATGTATTTTGATGTTTCATGAATTTCTTTGCAAATTCAAAGTATGGTGCATGTTGCATGAAGCAAGATGTTGAAAGTAGAGTTATGTTGACACACTTAACTGCAAAAAATATGGAAATTTGCACATGAGCTATTATTTGACTTGAGAGTCAGTTGTTTGAAGAGGCATGTTTTGTCGACTTGTGTTTGGTTGATGGTTTTGTACACCAATATGTAAGAGTACATGGAGATATTCACATGATGTGAATTTTTTTTCTTTGAAGGAGAAAAATGATATGTCAGCGAGCTATGTTTCTTGCATGATGTGTTTTTCAGTTTGATGGTTTTTTTTGTGACAAGACGTCACAAGATTTTGGGAAGGTCCACTCTTGAGCGAGTGCCTCATGATTACAACCTAATCATTAGAATCAAATGGGAGTGCATCCTTATTTTGAAAACAAACCTCTAGATATGATTCTAAGCTACCTAGGACTCAAACCATTATTTTTAAATTTGAAATATCATGGTGTGTTGTTTCAATGCCTAAATCCACAACCCTAACATAAATTGTTTTATTCATTTTTTGCAGGATTTAGTTGGTTATATTAAAAGTCAGTTGAATTTAAAATTTTTGGCTTAGTGGCATGAACCAAACATATTGTGTATTAAATGAGGAATTTCACCCTCCCAATCATTTCTAAATCACCCATATCACCAAGAAAACATGTTTTAAAAGAACATACTTTGGTATGGGAAAGACCTTAGGTCCTTTGACTGTGCACATGTGGTGTGAAAAATTGAAATTGACAATGCAAAAAAGTGAAATTATGAATGAAACCACGAAAACGAAAAACCCAAAAGTGGTAAATGATTTAAATAGACCTAATTAATTATTTACCAACATAAATTCTTAAACTTTTAGCAACTAAATGATAAGTAAAAAAATAAATAAATTTGTAATTATGGTTCGAAAGTTACATAATCTTAATAAGAATTTTAAATTAATTATATCTCATAAAAAGTATCCCTCCTAACTTAACAAATACTATCTCTTATCCTAAGGTTCACAACCTCCCTTCCGTAGCACACAAGACATAAATACAATTAATATTTCAATATGTTAATACCTATCGAAACAAATGAAAAGTTGTATATAGATGGTTTCAAATATTGTAAGAAGGTTTTTGATATGGTTGAGAGAATGTGGAAAATAGAATCCATAAACAAATTATTTTTCAAAACGTATTACTTTCAAAGTATCAACAAAGAATGTACAAGGGTGTTCAGTGAATTAACGCTATTTATTTAAATTCCATGATGTATATCTTACTCATAATTTTAACAAATTATTAAATAATGATCTAGATTGGATAATTATATTATTTTTCATATATTTTGATGCTTATAGAGTGAAAAAACTGAAAGAATCAACTTGTAGGGTCATTTTAATGGTGGGTGGAGAATTGGGGTCTAAAACCTTTTGGAGTCATTTTGAGGTATTAAATGACATTTCTGGGGTTCAAACGATTATCCCTTGTGCGGAAATCTTGACCATTATTCTACACTTAAAGACATATCCAATGGTGCAAGAAAAACATCAAATGAAGTTCATTCAAAATTTATGCCTTTAGTAAGTTGACCTATCATGTTGACCACAATGGTACGAGAGAATGTCATTTTAGCCCCATTACTCATGCATAGCAAGCTAGCTACATGTGGAATTTTAACAAGACTCTAAAAGGTCTAAAATCACAAACCTCATTAATGGTTGACGGAGTCAAATCTTACACCTAGTTGGCTATCACGCTTTGTTAAATACTTGGCCATTAGGAGGAATAAGAGTTCCATTTTGTGTTATTGTATTTTGTTCCATAGTTGAAAATACAACTAAGAGTGTGAAGTTAGAGAGAAAAATGTATGAAGTTAAGCTTTTATAGGAACCTTACACGCCAAAAGTCTAAGCTAACTCTAGAGAGATTACCTCTTTCTTTGTACTTACATATTTTGCATACCAGAAAGAGAGAGTAGAGCATGTTTACATTTTAGTGTTTTTTTTCTCCCATAAGGATTTCCTAGGGAAAAAGGAGTAGAGCATCATTACTTTTTAGGGTTTCTTGTCTCCCATAAGGATTTCCTAGGAAAATAATTGTGTTGATTGTCTAGATATGTATGTGTGTGTTTCATTATGTTCTCTATTTCTTACATTGTGTTTCATTATGTTTTATATTTCTTACATTTGATTGTTTTATTCATTTAAGTAGAAATTTTGTTATTAAAAGATCTAAAAATTAAATACAAATTAATCTTCATTATATAGATTTCACTTATTTTATCAAATTTGTTGTGAGAAACTATTTCATTATAATAACTATAAAACTTGACTATTAAATAACAAAATTTTGTATTGATAAACATCTACACTTCTCCAACCTAAAAAAAATACATATAACTCTTAGATACATTTAGACATGTGTTTTATTTTGGGCGTTCAAGTCCAGTTTGTAAGCAATAACCTTTAACACTTTGGGAGTTCAAGTCCACTTTGTAATAAATAACCTAACACTTTGGAAGTTCAAAGCAGGTTTGTTTAAGTAATAACCTACCATTTTGTATTAGGTTATGCTAAATACTTTAGAAACTAGAAGTTTCATTATCACTTGAGGTTATTCATTATTCTAAATACAAATATGAATCCATGACTAATTATGGCATTATTCTTACTTTTTAGTTTATACATCTAATTTGATATTTTAAAATGTAATATGTCCCATTTTGTTTTTGTTTTTTTTTTTCTTTCAAGATTTTGACCAAACTGAAGAATTAGTGAATGATAGCAGTTGCATATACAAGACATATATTGTAATACTTTTTTTTTGATTCTCATATTTTGTAGAGACAAGTCCAGCTGAATTGTGAAAGATTTATGTAATTGTACTTTATTTTCTAATAAATAAGAAAGACTATTTTTTCTATTGGAAAAAAAAACGAACACTTCTTTTATTAGGTTTTCTGAAATTAATGAAATAATGAAGCCTATTACAGCAGCACCGATTAATGGTGTTCAACAGCAGCACTGGTTATTGAAACAGCACCGGTTATGTGGAATTTTTATACAAAAAGAACAACTAGAAATAAACCAATAAACAACTAAAAAAACAATATGAAGCATAAAGACTCAATGCAACTGAATGCAACTAAGATCCCTACTATTAATTAGTAGTTTCAATTGAATTATTAGTTTTCTATGAAGTTCTTTAATGAAGTTAAAAGTTAATTGTAAATTAATAGAGCTAACTTACAGTTAACATTAAATGAAATATGGAACTATTAACTATCAATTGAAACTAAACCATGGGGTGGATAACAGAAAAAATTCTATGTTAAGCTAAGTTAACTTCAACAGAAACTACTATAGCTCCCAATCAAAAAACAGTCATACAAAAACATAGCATATTTTGGTTGCCTCTAAGTTAATAACAAGCAAAATAGTTAACTTTACAGTAAATTACCTATATGTTTAGTTTCAACTCTAATATCACTTTTCGTGGGTACTCTTTTCCTTGCAGGATTTTCCCTTAATGAGATTGACATGACTTCTTATCCAGTATTCTTCTAGTTATTTTCATACATTCATGGCCTACCAGGAGGTCAAGTCTAATGTCATAGTTCTTTTCATACATCATGGATAGCCTCAATAGAGACCGTGCTACTAAAAAGCATCAGAGAGACTGAGGTGATACTAAAGTCAACTAAAAAAATACAAACCAAAGCATTAAATTGGACAAGTGATATTGCATAATATGAGATTATGCCATATTTTCAAATCTATCCAATAATCTGAAATATGCACTACGAAAGTATGTCCCAATGCTATGCCACATAATTACAAGTTGAGCTGAAGATTTGAAGGTTTCATACATCAGTTAAAAAAAAAATCAAAGTTTGAGGTTCAGGAGGAGAAGCAGTGTAGTGAAGGGGAGCAGTAGTGTAGAGGGAATTCATGGAATAATAAAGATTAAAATCATCCTATGTTTTTTTTTCACAAGAGAAAAAACACTATTTTGATTATATAATATGAAGAAAACGGTCCATGAACCAATACATTCTCACATCTGATGATTGGGACCCAATTTGTCCATCCAGAGAAAAAGGTTGTCCCACCCCAGACATTGATAAGTATCCCCATGTCACATACAGAGGCAGGATATAAAAACCAGTAATGAACCTCATGATAATGCCGAAATATAAGTAGTATCCAAGTTTTCCTGAGGCATCTAAAACAAGGTGAAATAGAAACAAGTAAAATATAAAAGCAAAGTATAGTGTACCGACATCCATTTGATATCAAATACATATCAAGTACCCAAAAAAATTGACCAGCAGATCATATCAAGAACCCAAACAACATTGACCAACATCGCTTAATATGAGAGCAGTGTGATAAGCCGAAAAACATTGACCAGCAGACCATATCAAGAAACCAACAACATTGACCAGCATCGCTTAATATGAAGGCAGTGTGATAACCTGTCTACATGGAAAAAAAGTATCATATTGTGGAGTCAGGTTTATTGTGTGAGAAATTGCAGTGTTAAATACGCCCCCCCACTCATCCTATGCTAAGATAGACCAGCATTACAGAGCTGGTAAAATTCAACAGACACCTAATGATGGTGTGTCCAGACAGAGAGGACTGCTTAAACTGATATCCAACTCCTTAAAATGATATCAAACTGATACTACTATGATGATTACTTGCTCGTTAAAAAAATTATGCATGAATACATTTAATGAAGAGTTTGAACCACTTGTGGTGTTGGAAAAAAATCCTAGGTCCAAAATCATTGATTTAGAAACTAACTCGATAATATATTGGCCAATTCAGAAAAACAACGAAAACCCACAAACTCCAAACCAAAAATGATCCGGATTATACTAAACATGAAATGAAAGCTAGAAATAATACAAAAAAAAATTGAGAGCTACAATGAAAAGCAATTTCTATTAATGAAACAACCATGACAAACCTACAATGACCAAAATGGTGGTAGCTATGTTTAAAAGAAATGTCTATTACACTCATTCACAAAAAATGCCATAACAAGAGGACCATACACCATTTGCAGTAGACCATACCGCGCGGACGGGAGGAGCAACATACCTGGTATTGCAGTAGACCAATAGTGTCGACGAGACGAGCAACAGTGCGGATGGGAGGAGCAATAGCATGGAAAAACAGACCTGCAGTAGACCAACAACGTGGACGGGAGGAGCGAAAACGCGCGAAAAGACTAGCAACATCAGTGACAAAAATACGCGTGAATCAAGAGACCGGTAAACAAATCAACTTCGCAGGCGATTTATTTATATAAACTAGTTCGGCCAAACTATTTTAAAAGTAAAAGTTCGGCCAAACTCAAAGTTCGGCCGAACTTTTGTTGGAAGTTCAACCGAACTTTTGTTACCAATTTTCCCATCTCTGGAACAAATTCTGTTTTCCCGCGCCGTCAGTGTGCCATAAATCTAAATGGAATCACGAGTTCGGCCGAACTTTATAAAATGTTCGGCCGAACTATTGCCGAAAAAAGTTTTCGGCCCCCGATTCTCACAAAAGTGTAACCCAGCTTCACGTTTCCGCCCTTCTTGGACTGGGGTTCACCAGTTTTCAATTTTCCATCCTTGTCACCTTTTGAGGGTGTTTGTTTTTCCTCCAATCACTAGATAACCTTCAGTTTAATTAACAACCCTTTTACTCCCTTTATTTGATTGAATCTTACTGAGAGATATTCTTACAGTGCCTTTACTTTGAAACAATTTCAAAAACTCTTACCATGTAGTTCCCTTATTTTCTAATTCTTTCTTAACCAAATTCTTAATCAAGCCATAACTACAAATTTTGAATCCTATTTGGTCTTTTCAACTCTTCTGTACACACTCGGACATTTTTTCTAGACTCTTCAATAGAAATTAAGAGAAGTTAATCAACTTACTTGATTCAAAATACATCATGAGCTAAATGTGATGTAGATAAGTCAAGGAGTACCTTCCTTCACAGGTAAGAAATTTTTTAAGGATATACAACAAATGTTGCCACTTTTCAACCACCACATTAATTTTCAGTCCAATCTTCCAATCCACTACATATTCATCTTCAATAAAAAAAACAATGCCATGAACCCTTCTCTACCTCTCCTTTCTTAAGTCACTTCTCCCCTATAGTTGGTAGCTATGTGGCTTGAGAAATAAAGTGTTATGTCACCTAAAATTGCAGAGAGCCCACAGTGGCCATCCTTCCATCAAAGGTTTGTGCGAATTCCTCCATTATTAATCCTAGTTCGGAATTTTGGTACCGATATCAACCCCCCCCCTTCTCGTTAAACATAAAACATAAAAGTTCCCCCATGTTTTCTTCTGACCGTAAATATCCCATAGTCGATTGTTGATCCGCAATGGTCATTAATGTTACTACTTCTCATTGTACCTCCCTTCCCATTAAATTTCAACCAGGGGGGGGGGGGGGTAGAATCCATAAACAAAGTTAGATCTAGTTTCATTGTGGATTAGTAGTTATCTATTATATTTTGACCATTTTCCATAGAAAAAATAGATTCCTGTGCGCATTTTGTCAAATATTTTTTTTGCATCTTCCATACATTATCCCCTATATGAAATATGTTCCTTGAACTTGTTAATAGTTTCACCATGTTCTCTATATTTGTTCCATGCAGTCCCAATGCTATAGTATGAGCTCTGTAACACCTTGAATTCAATGAAATGCGATTTCCTAAGATAAATTTTTTCCATGCATGTTTTATAATTCATAAATTTGACCCATTCCAAGCTTGAATTCATTTAGAAAAAAAATTTAAATTTTTAAAATTTTAACCCTTTTTATCAATTTTAACTCTCTACCAAACCATGGGCACAACTACACTTCAATTTTCATGCAACTAGCCACTCCAAGATACATCCAATGTTTGAAGGATGCTTTAATAAGGGAGTTTCAACCTAATTTCATTTCATGGTATAAAGAATGGAAGCCATTCTCATTCACTCCTAGGAAACAAGGATGTTGATAATAATCACTAAGTTTTGGACTAATCACATAGTAAAATATTGTCTCTAAAATCCTACACAACACAAAAGGATATGGTCCCTCAGCAATACTCCTTCTCTTCAATGCTTCATGTACACAAAAATACCAAATGGCCAAGTTCCCTTCAACCCACTTGACTGGGACTCCTCCCTATTTTTCCAAGCTAACACAATTTGAGTAGCCTAGCATCCAAGCATAGGTTACAATTTCTTTCACATGATGGCTCACAAAGCACTACCACTCTATAACATGTGACGAGTTGAAGTTCACACACATAGTCTCCTCGTTCTTATGTCACAATGGAAATTATCTATTTCCTAGTACTGCCTCACACATGAGAGCTTCAGTGTCCTTACTTGGGCTATGGAGTTAACCAAGACTACCACATAGTACATAGCCCATGCTTAGGCTACCCCTTCTCTCTCATAACTGCACAAAAGTTGGGTGGTTTAACTAGAACATTAAGGGTAAAAAACTTAAATTGAAGGAAGATAGGTAACTTCCCAGTATCCCTTATTAACTTCCTTAAGAAAGCTATCCTTTAATAAATTGGGATGTATATAGGTTGGTCCTTCTTCAGCTTTAGAAATTTATAATTTAGTCAAATATTCTTAGCTATACATCCATGTTGACCCTCCAACATTATCATCATTTAATTATGTTTACAGATATTGGGGATTAGAAAAGGGATACTATAATTCCAATTTCCTTCAAGGAACATCGCCCTTGGTGTTTTACTATTTGTAGAAATGAATTTAAACATAAAAAACAAAAAGGGGTATTCCCTTCTCATGTCATCCTCTGGTTTCCATGTTTTTTCATCTAGTCCAAAGTGCTTTCATTTCACTTTGAACTGCACTATGACTTGATTTGAAAGCATGGTATCCCTCCTGTTGAGTATGCATTGAGGTTCTGGATGGACTTATAGTTCCAATTATATCATCGTGTTCTTCTAGTTCCAGTTGTATCAAATCTAAATTAATAATATGTAGCATCATGTATGTATCTTTTAAACAAGGATATATGAAAAAAATCACATGTTCCCTCATTATGGGAGGAAAGGCAGGTCTCTGTGCTATTAGCCCAACTCTCTCCAAGATATTTAAGGGTCCACAACATCTTTGTGCTAACTTATCACATGATCCCACTTTTAAAGAAATTATTTTTTGAATATGGATTGATTTGGAGATATACATGCTCTTCTACTCATAATTCCCTATGATTTATGTTCTAGTCTACGTAACCCTTTTGTCTATATTGAGATACCTTCAATTTATACTTTATTTTGATTGCTTCTTTTTCCATTTCTCTATCTAGAACTAGTACACACTATCTAATATATTCTCCCAATTGATTGGGATATTACACTTCCCTCCATACAAGACTTCAAAATGGATCATATTCCATGATCCTCGATAGCCATTTTGTAAGAAAATTATATCAGAGGTATAAAATATTCCCATATCTTTGGTTGGTGCATAACATAAATCCTGATGTTTAATTTTTATATATGTCCATCAATTTGAGGGTTATATGTTATGCTAAATGCTAACTGACTTCCAAAACCTGAAAAATGAGGATTTCTAAAAAATTTAGGTGAACTTACCATTCTAATTAGATAAGATCTTATTGGAAATAATATTCAATATAAATTATCTTTCATGAAAATATGGGCAATATAAATTTCCTTATACGTATATTTCATAGGTATAAAGTGAGCTTCATTTCTTAGCTTATCCACCACTAGCATGTATGTGTCATGCTCCTTGGGGGTTCTTAGTAAACCAATGATGAATTCTATTGATATAACTTCCCACTTACATTCTATAATTGGTATTGGAAGAAACAATGCATTTGGGTGTTTGCATTCCACTTTATATTCTTAGCATTCTAAACATTTAGCAATATATTCAGTGATTTCTTTCTTATTTCTTGGTCAATAATAAACTTTTCTATTAGTTGTTTTCATCTTTTGATATCTTGGGTGGCTTGCTTACGATCATATTCTATGAAATTAAACCATTATGAGCTTATTCAAGTCATCTACATTGGGTATGTATAATCTACCTCTGTACATAATAATCCATTTCTAGCCTGCTCATTGTTTTCTCCCATTATCCCCTTGGGCTATTATTGCAAGAATTTACTTACATGTTGGAAATTCTTAGATTTTTACTATAATGATTATTTCATTATTTATTTGTTGTATGTCTCACATGTACTAATAGTTTCCATGTGTATCACTTGTAAGTTGTTATTGAGTGCATTTACCACTCAATTTTCTTTGCCCTTGATGTGTTTGATATCAAAATCAAACTCGCTAATAAGTTCCATCCACCTAGATCTCTTAGCATTCAATCATGGTTCACTAAATAAGTACCTAAAACCATTTTGATATATTAGTAATATGGTATTTTCACTGATAAAGTAATTCCTCTACATTTTTAAAGCATGCATAATGGTCGCAAGCTCTAAATAATGTCTTATATAGTTCCTTTCACACTTAGTTAATTTCCTGGACTCGTAACATATCATATGTTCATCTTGCATGAGAACTACATCATGTCCATCTTTGTAAGAATTTGTGTAAAACAAGAAGTCTTTATTTAGGTATACAATCTTTATAATAGGTGAATGTGTAAAAAGATGCTTTAGGCGAATGAAACTTTGCTCCCTTCTTTACAGTGTTGTAATTTTGTAACCAATCTTCAAAAACCCTTGAATTAATCTCTTTTAATATCCTAGTAGCCCCATTAAATATCTTCCTTCTATTAAATTCTAGTGGATAGGACACTTTAGCATGGCCTTGATCTTTTTATGATTAATTGATACTCATTCCTTTGAGATAACATGACCCAAGTAGTGCACTTTTAATTGGAAATGCATAGACGATGAAGGAAGACAAAGGCTAATATAGGGATTGAGAAAGCTAATATATAATCATTGCCAACTTATATCTAATGGAGTTAGGAGCATAGAGGAGGATTTTCTACATCAATGCATATGTAGAACCAATAAGGGGAAGTACATGTTGGAGCAATGAAAATGCCATTTTTTTTGGAAATATTCCCACACAAAATGGGTTTCATGGTTAATGAAATTCCATTAATCCTTTGGCCAAACTAGAATGAGACATCCAAGTAAACCTTTACCACTCACCTCCCTAGCCTCTTATAATAGAGTATTTATCTAACCCTTTAAAAGATTCATTAATGAACCCACAGTCATAAAACCATGAGAAATACAAAATCCATGGACCCAAAACCATTATTTTTGACCTAATAAAATTTGACTCTTTCCCCAAGCTAGGTTTACCTAACACCAAAAATTTATCATAATATTCCAACTTGGTTCTATGCATTTTCAACCAATATGTGCTAATTAGCAGGTTATATGACCCCAAGGTAAATACACATAAGTGTATTGTGTAAGTAGGCCAATAATCTCAAACAAACATTATTCAATATATTTAATCACCTTCCTTTTGGTCCCTGTGGTTAATTGAAGCAACCATGACTTGGCATGTTATGTTCTTTATAAAACATAAAATTAAACAACTTTTGGAGTGACATAATTGAGATTAGAACTAGGGTCAATTAAAATTGAAAAAGGATGGTTTGAAATTGTACCTTCCATCTCCACCATTGAGGCATGGTGGTTTGCTTGTCTATTTTCTATAGCTACATAAATATAGGGTACAATCCTAACCACATTGTTGATAGTAGTAACCTCTTGGACTTTATACATCCCTTTTTTATATTTCTATGAATGTGGACAATCTCTTAATTAATGTTCTTTCCTGCAACCCCAATACTTTATTGGTTATTTCCTTAGTTATTAAATCTCTTCTTTTGTTGTTCAATTTGGCTTATACCCGCTTGGAGAAGGAAAATTATGTTGGAACTCACTCTTAGTTGGTAGGCTAAACTTGAAATTTTTTCTAGCCTATGTGTAGCGTGAGCATATTTATCCCTTCTTTCCAAAGTTTTCCTTTTCCTTCTTTTTCCATTCTATCTAGAATTCATTCTTATTATTTGAATAGTCATAATAATATTTATGCTTTTAGGATAGTATCCTACATAATTTTCGGTTCATTGAATTCATATTCAGTGTTGATAGGATTATGGTATTCCATTGGGGAAGCATTATATTCTTATCTTTTAGTATTTTATACAAGGTACATACCTCAATAATTCTATGAAATTGTTATTATAAGCTTCCATAGTAAGTTATCTCAACTTTTGCTCATGGAATTCATTGGTTTTTCCATCATAATACATTTCATACAAGTAATTCTCCCTGAAGCACCCCTCAAACTTACTCCACATTATCCTATTATCTTGAATTCCTTTGAAATTATTGAGGTATTCCCATCATGTATTAGCCTTTCCTATGTTCCTTCATTATTTTAGACTCATTATGTACTTTGAAATATGTCTTTAGTCACATAGGCCAAGCTTCAACCTGCATGTTCTTTCTAATTTCCCCATCAATGGTAGGAGGTTATTCCTTATTAAATTCTTTAGGAAATAAAATATTTTCCGTCTTATTTTTATTATGAAATCCTAATTTAGATATTGTGTTAGACAACTTATTAACATATTAAGCTACCTTGGATACACCACCACTACCTTAGGCTTTCCTAAAATAGTTATTTAACACATTCAATCATAAGTTAAAAAAATAGCAAGGTTTAAAATAAACAAGGTCATAATAATAAACATTCATATTAATTCTCTATTCAAAGCTTATTTAGTACAAGTTTTGAACCTTAAGCTCTAATATCTCTTTGGAGTGGAGCTCCAAATTTTATTCCTATATTGGTGTATCTCTCTCCCTCCAAGATTAGTGTTTGAACCATAATTCTAATACCACTTTGTAAGACACCCAACCCCTAATCCTTTATTAGGGAAATGGGGTGTAATTAGACCTGATCTTCAAGGTTTGTTATGAAGATGGGATTATAAAAATTTTCTTTTTCCTCCATCATGTCAAATCATATTTCTAATACCACCATCATTGTTTTCTTCTCAATATCTTTGCAATGATATAAATTTCATCTCATTCTGATCATCTAGGCACAAAGTTAGGCCCATTTGAATATTCACCCCTTAAGGGCCACCTCATCATTTTTACATGCCATATGGATAACATGTGTTAGTAATTTTCCATGTGTCACCCCCATATAAATCCATTTCCTTGTCCTACCTAGCATATCGAAACCCTCCATGTTGGCATATTCCATAAAATTTAATTTTTCCAAATCCTTGGGGTTCCAATATCTGATATTCGAGTATAACAAAATGCACCAATATACCAATATCATGGTGGTGGTCACCTCCTCTAATACACTAATATATGATATGATGACATGTCCATTCCATAGACCTATGATATGAAGTGTCGAGATACTATCCATTTCCTTATAACTGAAAATAGTTGCAATTCATTAATAGGTTGATGGTCCAATGGCTAGCTCATCGTGTCACCTCATTTTCTATCATCCAATCAACATTAAACCTATGGAAGATGTTTATGTGCCTAACACATGGAATTGTCGATGTGTGTATTGGGATATTGTGTTATTGGACATTTGTAGGGCACAACTCACATGAAAATATTGATACGTCAATATTAAATCTCCACTTTCCTCATCATTCCCCAACATCTAGTCGCCTCCTTACAAATGTTAGTTGCTGACATGTCCCCTACCATATGGCACTACTAATCCATTCCAAGTGTCACTGGAAATTGCATAGCTGGCATGCTAAAATGGCCTAACCTATGTGACATGTGGCATTTTCATGTCATCTTTCATGATGTCAAACTGACATCACCCTATATGGCTTCCCGATACTCCATGTATGAATTCCATATATTGATGTGCTCGATCAAAAAAAAAAAATTCCATCAAGGGACGGTCCATCAAAGCTATGTCATACCAACGTTTCACCAAAGTGTGTTTCCTTACATTCTTCTAAGACTTGATATCTAGTAAGATCTTTCTAGCTAGCTCTTGTTCCTAGCTCCTGTTAGTCCATGTGACTAGGGGCTAAGGCCAAGGCCTTGAAACTCCAAATTTCTAAGGTAAACTTAGGGATTTTAGCTCAATTCCACCTTCATGCTCTTCATTATTTTCCAAGGCCAAAACAAATTTTCCTCCTTTAACTCGGAATGCCTTAAATTTTACTCATTTATGTCACTTATGCATCATAAAGGTTTCATGCTAGCTTACCTCTAGCGGCCTATTGAGCCTTGGTCTGCTGGCAACATACAAGCATTACTTCACAATTTTAGTGTACACAATGATTTAGCGTGGTAGCATTCATGAGAAAAAAAAATATTCAAATATATATACATCCATTACAACCAAATATATCATATTCCATTTATAAGCATACATCACATAGAGGTCTCACATAGCATAATAGAAGGGCCTCCATACATACAACATTCAAATTCATAAAAGGAAAGTATATCAATATTCAAGGAACTATTTTTAGCTACTCAACACATTGATCATACATATACAATATGGAAATACAACAACTTTTAGTTTACCATTGCATGCATACACATTAAATCCAACATAGCATTCAAACATGAACTATTTAACAACATAACATTTAATTTACAAGAATGAAATACACTTACTTTTTCCACTTGAAGTTACTAGAAACTAAAGAAGTGACATCCACTCTCCACCCAATTGTAGGCACAAATATATTACAAGTTTATTACAACTAGCCAACCTTGATCTAGATCCAATGTTTGAAGGATTATTTACTTAGGGAATTTCAACGAGATGTCAATTCAGGGTATACAACATGAATGCCATTCTCCTTCACTTGCAAGAAACATGAATGCTACCTCTCAGGAACTAGGTATGGACTAATCAAAAAGTAAAATATGGCCTTTGAAGGCCTACGCAAAATAAAAGGATACTCCTTCACCACTTCTTGTGGTCCCTTGACGATACTCCTCTTCAATTCTTGCATGCACAAAAATACCAAATGACCAAGTTCCCCTTAGCACACTTGACTTAGTTTGAGAGAATCCTCCCTGTTTTCCTAAGTTAAAATAATTTGAGCAAGGACTCCTTGGTCCAACATCCAAACATAGGCTATATTCACTTGTGCATGATGGATCAAAAAGTGCTACTACTTTTTAACATGCAATGGGCTCAAGTTCACACACGCAATATCCTATTTTTTTTGTCACAATGGAAATTCTCTATTTCCCAATGCCTCCCCATCCATGTTAGGTTTGTGGTCCCTCCTCTAGCTATGGATTCAACCAACATTCCCACATGGTATTTAAACCGTGCATGTGTATTTTGATAACTCCTCCCCCATCTCTCTCGTAACTACTTGGAAGTTGGGTGGTTTAAATAGAATATCAAGGGTTATAAAAATTAAATTCATAGAAGATAGGAAACTTCAAAATCTCCTTTACTAGCTTCCTTAAGAAAGCTATCCTTTTGAACACTGGGATTTTTATAAGCTATTCATTCTTCACCTTTGGCAATTGATAATTTAATCAAATAGGATATTCACATTAGATTGTCTTGGAAAGATATATATGTTGGCCCTCCAACTTTATCATCCTTTAATTACATTTACAAAAAATAGTGATTATAAAAGGGATACAACACACATAACAAAAAAAGATATGTTGCACTATAGGGAAATGAGACTCACAAAAAAAATTGGAAGGTTTGTGAGAAGGATCCTTGGATGTACACAACAACATGCTGAAGTCATTGTCCAAAAAAACCACAAGATTTGTTCTCATATAAACCCAAGAGTAAAATTCATTTATTTTTAGTCTCATTTTGGGTGGAAAAATAATTTTTATTCATAAGGCCTGTTGGTTAAATTTTATATTGGCATTTGTGTTCAACAATCAACATGAGGGTAGAGACAAATGTGGGTACGAGGTTGAAGATAATAAATGATTTGAAGATTCTAAGCATTTGGGTAGCCAAGGATTGGAGAATTTTATAACAATTTACAATTTTTAAAAATAGAATCATTGAATATATGCAAATGGTTCCTTTTAATTTCATTGTAAACTACCTTCATATGTTAATGAGAAATTATGTTAATTGTTGGACTTACTCTAACAAATTTGTGGTTGGTTGTAGCCTTTTATCTCTCTTTTTCTTAATGTTTGTAGGTTTGGATATTGCAATATGTAGACTTTGTCATTCTTGTAATGGTTGTTCTTATGTATATTTATAATGCTAACAAATTGATGTGAAGCAGTTTATCTATCAACAACTTGTAGTCTTGATTTCTTATAGTTATTTTTAGGTTTTGCACAAGCTATTGTTGTGGATTGTCCCCCCCTATTGTTTGTGTTTCACTAATTGTTTCATGTTAATTGAGTCTTAAAAAATCTTAGCTAGGACTATATTAGTTTCATTTTGCATTTACATTCATAAGCACATTTTTTTTCTAGTTTAATAAACTAAAATAACTATACTCAATCCATAACCAAGGGGTTTACCCTTTTCAATAGAGGGAGGTATAATTGGGAACTTTTGTTGGGTGAACATATGAGTATGACAAGCGACATTTTCCTATTTTAATATTTGGAAATGTAAGGAGGTCCATAGTCTTTTATGGTTGACACTCACATCATTTGCATGAAATTTTTGTTAGTAGGAACAACTTTTCGAGTTACATCCCAATTGCCCAGTAAATGAGATGGATTTCATGTGAAAGTGTAAAAAATAATTCCACAACCAAATTTTGGATACACTAAGGTTCTATTTGAGAATGAGGTATCATTACAACCTAAAGTTGAGTTTCATTTATGTACATATCTGCCATTTGAATTTTCATATTATTTTACCATTTTGAATAATAAATTCCAAACTTTCACCTAATAACCCATATTTGTGATAATCAAATACTACCTTTCTAATTGGCATGAGTTACCCCGATGAATACTACCTCAAATAATTGCAACTTACAGTAAGGAAGAATCCCACATAGGTAACCTTCTAGATTTTAACTTCCAAGCCATAAAATAAATGACTTAGCCCTTAGATAAAATTCCACCCTCTCTTTCTTCAAATTATTCAAAATAATATAATTTGAATTTTCCCATACAACTAGCCTATATATAATATTTTAATAAGCAACATGGATGAAAACCAATTGACTTAGTTGGCTCGAGATGCTTTTACATTTTCTAGTTAGATTCATGATTTTCCAAAGAACATATCTAGATCATTATTACAATTTTATCTAAAGATGCTAATTATATCAAAAGATCATATGAATACAATTATGCACTCTATTAGAGTTATTAATCTCATATATGAAGATGTGGTATCCCAGTTATTTCCTTGTAAATTTGAGAATAAAACATCCACTTGGTAGTAAACTTAGACATTGGATCTATTACAAGTTTGGTGGATTTTGAATATATTGTTAACAAATTTTGGTAATGAAACAACTCCTCTTTCTTCATTCTTAAAACTGTAAAGAATGAAAATGGAGTTGAAGGAGAGGACAATAAGTTTTGATCAAATATTGCTAAATGTATTCCCAATGACACAATTGAGGCAAACTAAAGGTATATTGGTGGATTTTTATTCCATTGCTATCCCATTTATTCCTTTTTTGGCTTGACCCATGAGGGATTTGAGCCTTGAATATCATGGTTTACATAATACTTCATAACATGATGATCACAAATTGAGATACCCCATAGGATATTGTTATCCCATTTCTTATTTCCATGTTCATCAAAATATTAGGAAAGGATATGTTGGTAGATTATTTGAAGAAGCACACAAAACTAAGAGATGGTGAGTTTAAAGAATAATCAAATTTCAAGAGGGAAGATTAGTTCTCCCATAATTTGCAAAAATAAATAAGTCCTTATTATTGACAATTTCAAACACTAAGTCTAAGGACAAATATTCAATTACATACATGGAAAATTTGTGGCAAGTGATAGAAGAACGTCAAATCATGTTGTTAATTTAAATAAGAAGATAAAGGAAACATTAAGACATAATACTTTTAGGCCCTTCCAAAACAATGCCATAGTGGTATCTAAACCATTGGAAACATATATTATGAATAACACAATGTGAATATATGACCAAGCCATGGGTCATTTCTATCGAGACAATTTTAAGAAATAAATGATCTATATCATTGGTCACATCTTCAATGAAGGAACAACAAAAGATTCTACTATTTAAGAAATTGTAGATAAGGAATTAAGCATGATAATGTGTTATCAAAATGATATTGTGGGGCATATTGATAATTATGAAATGGATATATAATTTGAAGAGGAAGTAATAGAGGTGATTCATGAGACACAAACCACTAAAACAGATTATCCCTCCTTGGAGTAAACAAAAATGCCACATTTTCTACTCGGCCCACTTTTTCTTCTATCGATACAAAACCTTTTACAATGAAATTTTTTAGTAATGTTACAATAATATATTCTACCAATACTTCACAACAATAGCAATAGAATATAATATTTTTATGACATGAGGAAGATCAAGGCAAATATTTCCATGCATGATTTAGGAACAATTATACAAAAATATAAATTCTTTCTAAATAGTTTGAATGATCTTATAGGTATAAAGAATAATGTATTAGTAAATGCAACTAGTGGGAAGAAGTCAAAATCTCAAACTCCACCCATTATTCTAATTTTTGAGATTTTTAACCATAAAATGCATAATATTCAATTGATTTATAGGAATAATTTAATTTCATGCCTCACTTAGTAGGCAAGAAGTTCAATGTGAAATCCCTCGAGTCATACATGCACATCAATACACTTGGTTGATCATAGGTAAAGCTTATAACTAAGTGTTATAGGTAAATTTGGGCATCATCCAAAAACACAGATTACTATCCATTATGGTATATCATACTCTAAATTAGTTGCTACATGCCCTAAACAAGTCATCCCATTGGTGTTTTTCCTTCATGAAATTTTCACTACTTAGATGCTAGTTAAAGTGCCCCATTGAGCAATCAACACACACCCAGACTGCAGTAACTACTTTACACATCATCTAATCCCATGCAAGGCTACGTTGCAGAGGATCTAGGCCTGCTTTAGAGTGTGTTGTTTGACCGGGAGCAAATTTTTCATTGGATTTTGGGAATCTTCCCAACCTCTAGTGGCTTCTAGAAGTTGTTCCAGCTTTCACCTCATCTAATATATTCGAATATGGACACCATGGAGTCATTAAACCTCTTATCCTTCTATTACACAACATTTTTTCACTGTCCCTGCAATTCCCATCTCGCCCATTGAAGGTTCATTTCTGTGCTCAATAAGTAGTGTCATGCCTTGCAAATACCATCGTTGCATCCCTTGCCATGAGGAAAACATTCCTTTTGTTGACCATTTCCTAAGCAGACCACTAAAAACACATGTTTTTACCTTGGCACTGGTAGCCCGTTATGCCCTCACACCAATGAGGTAGATTGACACTGGCCCCCACGCCAGCTAGTGCTCTGTCTCAATTATATGCCCACGCCAATCTGTTTATGGAATTTTTTTTTAAAATAGAGGCGAAGTTTCGATCACAAACAACTTTGTGGATGAGTCATAGGGAGTGGTTCGACTGAATAACCATGACCTTCCTCCCTTGGCCTCTTGTTTCCACCTTATGGGGAAACCTCCCAAGGGATAAGGCCTCCCTTCCACTATTGTAGGTATCCTAACCTCCTCCTCTCCTCTATAAATATAGCCATCTTCCATTAATGTGCTAGTTGAACAGATAGCTGAAAAAGTTAGCAATCATAGAGAAGAAGCAATCATAGCTTTGGGAGAATAGTGCAGAGTGTGATTGTTTGTGTGTGTTGAGAACATAGTGAGATCTTGGACCTTTGTTCATGAGGGTGTGGAAAACGTGCTTGGATACAGACCTGCCGAAGGAGAGCCTCAACATCAAGGCTTGGTTGTAAAATCCCCTTGTATTTATCATAATAAAATGCATCTGATGTTTATCTTCCACTCTTGTTTACACTTATAATGAGATTTCTAACATTCCTTGATCAGTTAGATAGGTTGTAATTGTTTTATGTTTGTCATCGTTTTATGCTTGTCGTGGTGTCTTGACTGTCTGTACAAGTAATCGAACGTTGGTAGCAGTGTGTATCGAGCTTCAGAAGAGCGACAAATCAAGAAGCTTCGATGGAAGATGACAACATAGCATCAGGACAAGGTAGGTCATCTTCCTTGCTCTGAATTTAATTTACAATCTACGAAGGTAGATGTTAGTATGTTCCCGTAGTTTCTAGACCCACCCTAGGGATAGAGGGATCGCCTATGTCCGCAGAGGGGATTTACCTGGACAAACAATTGGCGACTCCACTGGGGATCAGTGCGAGTTTTTCGTTCCTTCCTGTTGGGTCAGTTTCAATTATCGATTTCATTTTCTGTCTTTTTCTGGTTTGTTTACTTAATTTCCATCCTCTGTTTAGCTCCAGAGTGTCAAGGTTGACCTCTGCTCTTTAAGTTTTTGTTTTTCCTCTTTTTCCCATAGGTATCTAGCTTGGTGCGGCTTTTGTCTGAATAGTCGCATCGATTGGCGCAAGTTTCTCTCTGTGCACTCGCACCAACCCCTGTATGGCGCGGATTACAGCCTTACAATCGTGCCAACCCCTGTAGGTTTTGGTTTGACCGCCTTAATGAGTCTTTTGGTCAATTGTGATTGCTTCTGGGTTATTTTCTGGGTGTGATCTAGCATTTGGAACTGTGTTGACTTCTGTAGACTTCTTTCTTTTAGTTGTTTGTCCATTTTCCTGTCAGTGTCATTTAAAGGCCTTAGGTTTTCTGAGTGTTCTTGTACGTTGAGCCTTCTGTTTGAAATGCAAGTCTTTTTTATTGTCGTCAACCTTGTTTCGTTTTGCGCCATTACACTGAGTTTTCCTCGATCCTTTTGAGTGTTTTGGTTGAATGTATTTTCCTTTCATCGATTGATCTTTCCCCTTAGTGCTTTAGGCATCAATTACATTTCTTGTGTTGGGTCGATTTGGGAAATTCTCTCTATTTGATCGAAATTTTGATGCATTAGCTTGAATGTTTTGTGTTTTTTTTGCTTTGGTTGAATCATTCAATTTTAAATCCCTACATTTGAAAAACTGAAACTAGTGTTCATTTTGTTTTCCATTTGAATTAGTGCATTGTGTGCTTTTTTTCATTGAAAAAATAAAAAAAATATTTTGCATTCTTTTGTTGCATCAAAATTGAAACATTCCTTTGCATAACTAGCCTTGTCATCTAGGAAGGAATTTCGTTTTCAATTTGTTTCATTAGAGGCATTAGAAGTTTCTTTGTATACTTTGTTTGTTTTTTGTTGTTTGAAATATTTCTATCCTTCTTATAACTAGCATTCATCGAACTGAAATGATGTTCATTTGCATATAGTTTGCATTTAGGAAGTTGAGCTCCAAATTCGTTAGGGCCTGGAAATTGAAACATAATCCAAGATCAACTTCAAAATTTATTTAATTAATCTAAGGAAGCATTGAAACCTAACGAAACATTTTTAGTGGTCTAGGCTTCCAGCTTCTTAAAACCTAGTAGTTGTCGTTCACCATATGGCTTTAGATAGAACTAATACGGACTTGTGTTCCCCGTACCATCAAGTATAGAAAGGGAGACCCCTCTAGGTTGTAATCCTTTTATCCATAGGAAGTCGCGTCTGCCACCTTGTAATTGTGATACACTGAACACAACATTCGGGGAGACTACATGCATGTACTTCAAGTCTTTGGTCATTTATCTTTCATTTGATCACCAAGGTGTGTATGGCAGTTCACAGAGACTTGGTACACCCTCTTGCTTAGATTACCTGAGTAGTCATTTTGGTCTTTTCTTGAATCTCTAAAAGTGAAAATATCATCGAGCTCTTGTCCTTTCACGCTCGTTTAAACCTAAAAGTGACAGAGTCACCTTTTACCTGTTTCTCGACTCTTAAAATATGAAACGACAGAGTTTTGTTTCAATGTCTTAAAATATTAACTGCTCACGAAATATTCCTGGTTAAATTTATATTCCTTAGCGTTTTTTTTACGGTTGTTTCCAATGGCAACTTTTCCAGAGTTTTTGAACCAAGGAATCCCCTCTGAAGGGAATCTTGGTCCTTTTCCTGCTTTTGGGAATGTTGGTGCTCCTTATATGGAAACATTGTCCCTTCCTGGGTTAAATATTGGTTTTCCCGTGTGGTTATTTTTGACCTCGGTGGTCCCAAGTGTCCCAACCTATGTTTAACCATCTCCTTCGCTTGAACAACGTCATGTTGATTCTAATGTTGACCCCTCACCCTTTTCACCTATTTCTTCACCTCGTTCTTCCTCTTCACCTGGTGAAAGTCTGGATTCCAGTAACCAGGTGGCTAAGAAGAAGAAGAAGAAGGAAAATAAGCTAAGGGTGAAATCGACAACTATTGCTATTGATACAGCTATTATCGAGAAACCTCCCACCTAGTCTCGCAAAGTCAAATTTCCTTGCATGTTGTTCAAAGGTGACCACTTTCTTAGAGATTTCCCTGGCATTCCCAAGGTACTTGAAGCATCGTCTGATGGTCTTCTACCATTGTCTTTGGCTTCTGGAAATCATGTTGGTAACACATCTTCGACTAGTGTTGATAAGACTCGTAAGAAACATGGTAAGATCATGAATCCCTGTACGTTGTGTGAAGGGCATCATCCCATTCACCTTTTTCTGTACATGGATGAAGCCATGAGAGTGTTGGAAAACTCTAATATTTTTGCACCCTCCCTTACAGTTGGTTACCAGAAGCTTTCTTCAAGTCCTATGCTAGTTGATTCAATGATCAGTCAAGAGTTATCTTCGGTTGATCCCACTCCCTCAGAAATTCAAATTCATGAATCCGTTCCCAACCAACCATTGGTCAAGGAATCGGTTGACCTGATCCCGTCTACAGTTCATCAGGTCTTTTCTATTGAGAGTGGATCTCATCCCCCTCACGTTCCTCTTGTTTCTTCAGATTCCTCAGACTTGGAGAAATATTCTCCCGTCCCTATGGTTCAAGAAGCTGCTTCTCCTACTCCCATGTCTGAGGTTCAAGAGGATGCTCCTCTTGTTTCAGTAACACCAGGGGATGACCATCTCAGCTCAATGGTACCCTCTCCAAGTAATTTGGTCACCTCCTTTGATTGGAGTCGATTTGTAGGATACTGCCTTCCTTCTTATATGCCTTTGAGATCACGGTACAAGTATTTGATATGGTCATACCTAACATGGTTATAGATGAAGGTGCGTCTATTAGTATTCTATCTTCAACTACTTGGCAAGCTTTTGGTTCTCCATCGCTTGTGCTTGTTACGCAGAATCTGTTGGCTTTTAACAGAGGAACCAGTCAACCATTAGGAATCCTTCCGAAGTTGCCTGTTAATTTGGGAGGGAAAACCATCTATATATACATTATGGTTGTTCCAGGCCCCTTGGATTTCAATTTACTCTTGGGGCGCGACTATTCTTATGCCATGGGTGCACTTGTCTCTTCTCTCTTTCGTGTGATCTGTTTTCCACACAAAGGTCGGATCGTGACCATTGATCAACTTTCATTCTTTGGTCCTAATTTTGCAACTGGCCCGCCATCGTCTCTTCCAGATTTTTATCAGCCAGTTGTATCTTCCCCGCCGTAGGTTAATTATGTGGCTACCTGTCCCGTGAACGCATTCAGTGATAGTGTCGTTGTGCGTCGTGTGCTGGGGGCATTGGATCGTGATTTCCAAGATGTTATTCTCCCATCAGATGAGAACCTCTTGGAAGCCATGACTTCTTATTCAACATGATGAGTTGGCGTTAGAGCATAGTTCATTTTCTTGTGTCAAGCTCCTTAAAAAATGAAACAAGCTCATCAGAGCATAGTTCATTTTCTTGTTACAAGCTCCTTAAAAAATGAAACAAGGTCTTCGGAGCATAGTTCATTTTCTTGTGTCAAACTCCTTAAAAAATGAAACAAGCTCTTATGAGGATGGTTCGTCTTCTATGTCAACCTTGTTAAAAAATGAATTAGGTCATGATGATAGTTCTTTTATTGTTTCAACCTCGTTAAAACAATAAAACACGTTCCTGTTCAATTCGAGTCTTTGATATGATCTCGTAAAATCCCAATTGAGTCTTTCTCTTGATCTCGTAGTTTGAACCTTCACTCCATCTGCCTTTCCTAGGAATTGAAGCTTAGGGGGGCATGTACCTCGAATTGAGTCACCATGCTGGGGGCATGCCCATTTTCCCCTTTTTTCAAGCATATTTTGTTTCCATTTCAAGCTTATGTAAAAATGAAACCAATCCCAAGCATAGTTTATCTTTGTTTCAAGCTTGTGTAAAAATGAAACCAATTCCAAGCAAAGTTTCCCATGTTTTCAATCTTGTTTAAAAATGAAACCATTCTTATTTTTACCTCTCGTGATTTCCATTTTGTCAGCCTATTTTGCTAGATAAACCTTGGTTTCCTCCCTCCATCATCCCCATCTGCTTGGCCAATCATATGCCTTGACTTGATTGTTTTACCCATTCCTGAGGAACGGCGGAAATGAGTGGTCTTGTTAGCCAAATTCTTGACCTTTACTTGTTCTGAGTAGTTCCACCATCAACAGAACCATTTGATACCCTTTATACCACTCGTTCCTCCAGGAGGAGTCACCTTTCAGCTCTTTTCTGACTCTCGAAAATTGAAAAGATTGTCGAGACTCTTGTCATTTTGAACTCATTAAATGTTTGCGAAGCAATATCTACCCAATATACGTTTACCCCTTTTTTAGGTTGGGATAGATTATTTATGAAAAAGGAATACCTTAGCCTATCGCGACTAAGAGGTTCTTTCAGATATTGTTTTCTACTATTTTGGATCTGAGGGACTATTTAAGAAAAGGGAAATGCTGGAGTTTTCTTTTCCGCTTCCTTTCAAACTCTCTAAACATGAAAAGTTGTCGAGTTATTCCTTTGTCAGACTCGTTAAAACTAAATGACATCGGATACAGTCGTCATGACGTTACCAAGTTCCTCCTTCCTAGGGCTTGTAAAATTTACTAGGATGGATTTTCCCGAAGGACAAACTTATCTGACAAGCATATGGTATTCCCTTCAAGCTTGTGTAAAAATAAAGAGGTACTCGCCAGAAATGATGGGGGAAAATGGAAGTTATTCATCAGTTGTGTCGGTAGTATCTCACTCTTGAACATGACACTTGTCTGTAGTTCGTGTCGGGTTAGGAATATCTTCACTCTGTCACTTTGCCTCCATGGGTTTTGGAAATCTGTTTTCCTCTCATTCGATTACAAATATTGTCAACATGACCTCTAATCCTATTTGAGTCAAATGCTGCCAAATTCCAGAGTCGTGTCGTTGATATGTTCAAGAGAAAATACTTCTACAGTTTGTACATTCCTTGATCCTATGTTTCAGCCTTGATTCACACTCATATTACCTTCTTTGTTTCGTGTCGATGATGTGGTATTCATTATGACCCTCCTTCGATGGATCGCTTCCTGTCGACTTCAGCTCATTATCCAGGAAGTTGATCTAGAGACTCATTTCTGGTACCTTAGAGCTTGCATGCCCTAATGGAAATTTCTTTGCATTCAATGACAGGTTCACATCATTGGCCTTCGATCGAGTGATTTCATGGGTGTTTGACTTCAACTCACTATTCACATTCTGTGGATTGTACTAGTAGTACCTTAAGAGCCATTGACATTATGGGTGGTTTCTCTCGCACTTGTTAATGGTTCACATCATTAACATGTAATCAAGTGATTTTCTAGCATGTTCGACTTCAACACATCTATTGACATGTTGGAATTTGTACTTTGATCGGGTGGTGTTGGAGCGCAAGACCCTAGGCTTCAACCACAAAAGTCTAGGTTGCGAGGATTGATGAGTCATTCATGATTATATACATGATTCTTTAGACGGATGGCTGCGACCATACCGTGGGTCCTCTCGTTTTGATCCTCTCTACGTGGATGGATGTGCCCATGCCGTGGATCTATTTCATATGATCCCTTCATTAAGATGGCTACGTCCATGCCTAGGATACATTCACATGATCCTCTTCTTGATGGATAGTTGAGCCTATACCATAGATTCATGTATTTTCAACAGAGATTTCAGTTATGTATATGTATCTATGCTTTATTTGTAGGTCTCTTGAAAACAGCGTCTCGTTCCTTGCACATACTTGTAAATCATTTCACCCCTCACTCATGTTCGGACTTCATACTTTAGGGGGCATCCATTACACAAAATTTTGTCACTGTCCCTGCAATCCCCATCTCGCCCATTGGAGGTTCATTTCTATGATGAATAAGAAGTGTCAGGCCTTGAAAATAACATCATTGCATCCCTTTCCATGAGGACAACATTCCTTCTATTGACCATTTCCTGAACAGACCACTAAAAACACCTGTTTTTGCCTTGGCACTGGTAGCCCATTATGCCCTCGCACCAATGAGGCAAATTGACACTGGCCCCCACGCCAACTGGTGCTTTGTCTCAGTTAGCTTCCTGCGCCAATTTGTTTATGGAAATTTTTTTAAAAATAGAGGCGAAATTTCGATCACAAACAACTTTGTGGATGAGTCATAGGGAGTGGTTCGACTGAATAACCACGACCTTCCTCCTTTGGCCTCTTGTTTCCACCTTATGGGGAAACCTCCCAAGGGATAAGGCCTCCCTTCCACTATTGTAGGGATCCTAACCTCCTCCTATCCTCTATAAATATAGCCATCTTCCATTGATGTGCTAGTTGAACAGATAGCTGAAAAAATTAGCAATCATAGAGAAGAAGAAATCATAGCTTCAAGAGAATAGTGCAGATTGTGATTGTTTGTGTGTTGAGAACATACTGAGATATTGGACCTTTCTTCATGAGGGTGTGGAAAATGTTCTTGGATACAAACCTACCAAAGGAGACCCTCAACATCAAGGCTTGGTTGTAAACTCCCCTTGTCTTTATCATAATAAAATGCATCTGATGTTTATCTTCCACTCTTGTTTACACTTATAATGAGATTTATAGCATTCCTTGATCAGTTAGATAGGTTGTAATTGTTTTATGTTTTTCGTGGTTTTACACTTTTCGTGGTGTCTTGACTGTCTGTACAGGTAATCAAACATTAGTAGCAGCGTGTATCGAGCTTTAGAAGAGCGATGAATCAAGAAGCTTCGATGTAAGATGACAACATAGCATCAGGACAAGGTAGGTCATCTTCCTTGCTCTAAATTTCATTTACAATCTAGGAAGGTAGATGTTAGTATGTTCTCGTAGTTTCTAGACCCACCCTAGGGATATAGGGATTGCCTCTATCCGCAGAGGGGATTTACCTGGACAACACCTCCTATTCCCATGAATAAGGAAACCTCTTCGCCCATTATTGGAAAATCCATTCAATGATTCATTTATGTAAAACTACCTTCATCTACTTATAAATAGAGCATTGACCATAGTGCACAAGAGAGAAAGAATTTGTATTAAGTAGAGTTATGTTGGTGAGATAAAAAATATTAGAGGTGTCATGCATGTAATGTGATGAGGATGGGACTGAAGCTGGAGGAGTGACATCAAATCAATCAATTCGTTGTACTTCTCCTTCTACTTCATAATAAAGACATTTGTTCCTTTCTTAACGCATGTGTCAATGATTTTATATGTGTATTTACAAATGCAATCGATTCAATTTGTTTAACTTGAATATATCATATTTCCTTTATGTTGTTTTCTGTCCTCTGTTTTCCATTGCAGGTACAAATCAAGCGAGTTCAGTTCGATTGAGAGCGATGGAAGCGATGAATGGAGGTGAGGAAAAGCGAACATATTACAAGTATGTTTTCTTCTCTTTATCTATTCATTTTAAGGAAAAGGTCAGATATATTTCTTTCTGTTGTTCTATGTGCACCACCACACTTAGGGAAAGCATACTTATTTGTAATTTTTATTTTCGTAAAAAAAATTCATGACCATACTGGGGATCAACAGTGTATCCTTGGTGGATTTATTCTTATCCATCAAACTCTAGTAGACTTTACCTGCTTAATTTCAGTTATTTGAATGTGTTTTTAGAAAAAGTAGTGTGTTTCACTAATTTTTTAGAGAGTTCTCTAGCACCATGGAAAATTTTAGGGGCTAATATTCGCAGGCAGGCTAATTTTCCATGATTTTCCAAAAAAAATATTCGCGAATTTCCATTTTTTTATAAAAATGATTCGCCTAAATTTTACAATATAAATTATTTTACCTTAAAATCGACAAAATTATATAGGTAATATATATAAATTCATTACAAATTTGAATGATTTTACAAACACATCAATAAACGTTTTATAGATTGCATATTAGGGACTAATGAGATTTGCAAATGTTTTTAAACTTCAAGATAATTTTCCATCCTTAAAATTTTCCCTGTCTGGCACCAACACACTGTTAGTCTTGACACATTTCTCTACATAGCACTACTGGCTTAGGGACAATACTTTGCAATGCATTTTCTCCCACTCAGGGGTGTGTTTCCCCCGTGACCAACCAAAATCTATCATATTTTGTCTTTTGCAAATTCATTTCAATGTCTTGCTTGCTGAAGTTTCAAGTGATTGATTCCCTCTAGAGACCAGATTCCCTCTACTGTTCTTGCCTCACTTTGTATTTTTTTTATAGATGTTTCTTTTTGTTTTCTTTGTCATTTTCAAATAGTTCCAAATTAAAAATTTTCATTTGATCAATTCATTATTTTCGAAAAGAGGAATTTTCATTTTAGTCTTCGTTTCTCTTGAAAGTTTTGAGTGATTGTTTGTGCATTATTTTTATTTTTTGTTCATCTAAAATTAAAAGAAATTGAAAAGAAAAACATGCATTTTCATATAGGGATTGTGAGTGTTGCATAGGAATAGTTTATGGAAATTTCATTTAGATATGCCCATTGTTGATTGCTTACAATATGACTGCTATATCCCTTGTAGCTAGTTTTTCATTGTCGAAAATCAAATCGAACGAATGCTTCTCATTTTAATTACATTCTAGGAATGTTCAATACATCACGCGGTGAACCTGAAAGACAAACTGATAAAGAAGATCAACATAAAAATTTTCTGAATTTATCTAAGGAAGCAATGCAACATTAACGATAACATTTAGAGGCCTAGGCTAGAGACATGTTTCAACATTGTTAAACATAGAAGCTTTCTTTAATTGTCTACGATACATTCCAAGTGTGATACCTCATCCCATGCACGTAAGTATATCAGAGCTCGTCCACGTACTTTCGGTTATATCAGGCAGTGTTATAGGTTAAAAAGTATAAGGGGATGCTCTCACTGTGCAGTTTTGCATTAGACAGCGCTAACACGGATTGGGCCTCCACGTACCTTCGCGTATATTTGGGAGGACAACTTTAGGTTTCTTACCATTCATAGGTAAGCGAGTCGACCACCTTTAGTGAAGCGAGTCGACCGCCTTGTATCTTTTTGTGATACTGCCAAGACACAAAATTCAAGGAGATTTCTGTTACGTACATAAGTCCTTGGTTTTAAGAGGCGGTATGTTGTAGTTCACGGTTGCTTGGTAGAAATTTTTCCTAGCGTTACCCTCATTTTGTTTTTTTTTTTGCATTAAAATCAATCAGAAATTGTGGAAGAAGATTATCCCTTTCCCCGTCATTCTCATAGGACATTGAATAAACCACCTTTACCGCTAGAAGCTACACCTAGTAGACGAAGGCACGCTCGTTCTACTGATTCTGGTACCTCTGGAACTCTTGGTGCTACATCATTTGATACACTAGAGACATATGAACCTTTGAATACCGATTCTCGAGTCGTTTCGACTGATCTCGGTTTATCTGCTACTATTGAGACAAAACCCTCACAGTTACTTAAGGACACTGAAATTCAATCCAGTGAAACAGGATATCCATAACCCAAGCTTGTTCAACTAGAAATTGATCTGAAACCCACTGTTCTTTTAACAGAACATCTTGATCTCGAAGTTGATGATCAAGGGTAAAATATTGATACCCTTAACCAAGACCTTTTACTTCGGCTGATAAATAGAATTGAATTTAATTAAGATGTTAATGAAATGAAATAAACAATTGTAGTTGTAAATAAGAGGAACATAAATGAACAATATCATCAATCATAAGAACACGTCGTTTGATGACAGAGTTCGTCTAGGAGGGACTACATCTCTGGGCCTCGGTGTCAAGATGGTGTAGGCCGCTGCATTATGTGTTGTAAGAAGAAGATGTACATGTATGTGTTTTCCTATGACATACAAGGAAAACCTACCCTCACGTAGGAGTGGCTTCACTTCTTTAAGAGATGTTCCATTGCGAAACTCTCATACATAAAGAAAGACTCCTATCAGTATGACCATAGCTAACATGTATTAAATAAGAGTATCCTGCCAATCCTAGCAAACAAGGGATCTCAAAACTACACACATGAAAAAAGAGAATCCCGCCAATGTGGCATAAAAGGGATCTCATACATGACACAAATCCATAGCTGAAAATACATCAATAACAACACATGGCAAGATCCCACGACTCATGTATCAACCGGGATCTGCAATACATAATGCATCTCAAAGAGAAATAAATGAAGAAGTACATCGAATCCACATCATATACCTCATGCTGCCATTTTCTAAAGGCTGAGTTGCTTTGCGGTTGAATCTGAAAACAACATCAATATTGTGGCGTCAAAAACGCTGAAAACGACTGCTCACTTGTGGAAATCTAACACCTGCATAACCCACTTCCAAAAGTGCCTGAAAAATAAAAAACTCAGATGACGAAACTGAGCACGCCATCAGACTCATGGTGTCGAGTAGAGCAGAAACGACATAAAATTTGTCCCATTTGGACAAAGTCAAAATTTCGCCCTCCTCAAAGTTGGCCTCAATCAAGGTTCCACTTGCCTCTTTTCTGGCTCATGGTTCCACATGACCTACAATAAAAATTATAAAAACCTCGATTTGTGTGCACACTCTCCGCTCTTCCATGGCTTGGGCGCACTATGCAAATTCTGGGTTTAAGTACAGAGACGTGGGCGGACATTTCCAAGAAGATCCGTTTGGCTTAGTGGTTAGGATCCACATCATGAGGGAGGAGGTCGGGTGGTAAAATCCCGACCCCTCCAAATAAAGGCGGAAATCTATTTTGTAAACCCCCCATTTAAATTTTTAAAACCTGTCATTCAAAATATCGCGCCATGTCGTTTGAATTTGCATGGGACGTTGGGGCACTGGGTCCGCATTGGGTTTCCAAGCCCAGTATTTCCATTGGCGGCACCGTGGTCGTGGAAACATTTAATGGTGGATTGGAACATACGTTGGAACGCATTTAAGGGGATAAGTAACCATTGTAACCATTCCCACCATGACATATAGTTTAATATAGTCATTTTCCTTTTTTAACCATGTTATATGGTTTGTTAATAGGCCACCGTTATTGCAACGTATGGCGTAGAGCTTGGGGGCGGCAAGGTTCAACACCCGCCCCCCATCCATTAATGTATGATGGGCGTGAACTGGGGTGGGGTCTCGAATCAACGAAACCCTCCCCACCATATATTTTAATGGTGCCAACGGCGGGGGTGGCGGGGTTGACAGCCCGCCCCCCAAATAAATATAATATGGTGGTTGGTGCTAACCGAGGGTGGTGGGGGTCACAACCCCCACCCCTTTTTTTAATATATTTTTTTTATATAAATAAACTGTCCTTTTTTAAAAATCCTAAATTTGACCAACGGGGACAAATTAACAGTCCCATAAATTTGCTCAGAATCTGGCCCAAGCTTGCCAGAATTCGGTGGCCGGGTTTGGTCCAAATTGCGTCCTCCTTAAGGCTGCCCAATCACCAATTCAACCTGGAACTTTGACCGCTCCTAACTCCTTCATACGGACTCAGAATTTAGTGCAGTCTGTGTCGTTGGAATTAGAAAGACGAGATCTACAACATGAATCTGATTCGAGATATTTTTGAACACTTTAATTTTTGAGCCTTTTACTTAGGCCACTTGTACTTGTACCTATTTAATGCACCTGGATCATTCCTCCCCAGTGAGGAGCTTTTGGTCCTCCAAAAGAATCAAGTTTTACTTATCATCAATTATCTGCAAATGTCATTGAAAGGCACATCCCCACATGACTCCTTCATCTGGCGTACTTCATAATCAAGATGCAAAGCCATCATCTACAACTGCTGTAATGAGATGTCTGAAAAGGCACATCCCTTCAAGACTCCTTCACCTCTCGTACTTCGGAATCAAGATGCAAAGCCATCATTTGCAACTGCAGAAACAAAAATGTCTGAAAAGGCACATCTCTTGAAGGCTCTTTCACCTCTTGTACTTCGGAATCGAGATGCAAAGCCAACACCTGCAACTGCAGAAATGCAAATGTCTGAAAAGGCACATCCCTTGAAGACTCCTTCACCTCACGTACTTTGGAATCAGGATGCCAACACCTACCTAAAGCTGCAACGAACATTATATTCTCAATGTTACCAACAATGACCCAAATATTTCCATACTTGCCTCGAGTTTATAACATGTACTCGGTGGTCAAGCTTACAGCAAAATGGAAATCATACCTCAAAACAATTACAAGACCAGACCTCATCATTGCATTTTGAAGTGATGGAAAAACACCTCATCACTTTTACATGAAATAAACGCATCAGACGACTCATAGAACATGACCAAAACATAATCGTCGTATCTCAAAGTGATGGCAACACATCATCACTTTTACATGGAAGAGATCCAACAAACGACTTATAAAACAAGGCCAAAAAAATATCATGGTCACTTAAACGAGTGATGGAAACACATCATCACTTTAATAATAAAAATGCAACAAATGATTTACAAATATGGCCATGAAAAGCTTAACATCTCTAGAAAAAAAACAATCTAGAAGAACCACTTCTCATCTATTAAAACGAGTGGATCATTTCCTTGTGGCGAACTTTCTTGTCGATCAGCTCTTTCAACTTGTGTATGCACGAGCGCTTTGTCTTTAAGGCACTGCTCTGGATGAAGTTTCCAGCATGTGGCTCTTTGGTGGCTACTTCGTTTGCAATGGGTGCAAAATTTATTTTTCCTCCAAACCTACTTAATCGATTTCTTTTCCTGTTGGGGAGAAGGATTTTCATGCCTCTTCCTCCTTTGTGCTGCCATCCTCTTCCAGCACTCATAAATCACATGGTTATTTAAACCACAAAATAAACAATTTTTACGATGCCATATTTTATGACCGTGGTTATCAACATTCTTATAATTAAAATGCACTCCAAAATAATGAGACTTAGTATACCTTCTGGGGTGGTCTCTGGTGTGATCATGATGATGGGAGCTCGCCTCGGTTCCTTCACTACAACATGCACTACCATGGAACAATGGCGAAGTGTCCCCACCATTCCTCTTCCTTGGAGAGTTCATCATTATCTGTTTTCCCTTGATGTCCTTCGAACATCCTTTGTCAGTGTACCCCAAACCTGCATAACGAGGTAGTTGCACAATCTCCAATGGTTCGGTTATGCCTTGGACAGGAATGCCAAGTCCTCCTCCTCTGTACCCCATTTTGGTGAGGAGTCTCATGCCGGTACCTGTGATGGGTATCTCCACACTTCCAACTGAAATTATATCATGTGAAGAAATTGAAGCAAAATCAACATAGTTTACCTTAGGTCTTGATTGCGAATCAGATGAAGAAAGCTATTGTAAGCCCTCGTTGTGCTTCACTTCCGTCAATGCCTCTGACACAGCTTGTAGCTGAAGTTGCAACTGCTACATATCATCCTTCTCTTTTTGTAGGAATGCTTTTAAGTCATCATGATCTCTCTGAAGAATTTCATTGTTGCGTTTCAAATCTTCCCACGCCTCTGTCGTGGCTTGCAACTGAAGCTGCAATTGTTGCTTCTCCTCCTTCTCTTCATGTAGGAAAGCCTTCAAGGCATCATGATCTTCTTGCAGAATTTCATTTTTGCGCTTCCAGTCTTCTCACGCTTTTATTGTGGCTTGCAACTGAAGCTACAACTGTTTTTTGTCCTCCTTCTCTTTGTGTAGGAGGGTCTTCAATTCTTTGTTCTCTGCTGCTTGTTTTTCATAAGCCTAGTACAATATGTCTGCTTTCTCGGAAACCCTAAGCATGGTTTCATACATGTCCTTGACATTCTCCATGGCTCAACTCAGCGAACATCCAATGTTCATGCCTACAATCCAATCAGCAAGAATACCTGCTTTGATACCACTTGATCGAGGGTAAAATCTTGATACCCTTAACCAAGACCTTTTACTTCGGCTGATAAATAGAATTGCATTTAATTAAGACGTTAATGAATTGAAATAAACAATTGTAGCTGTAAATAAGAGGAAAATAAATGAATAAGATCATCAATCATAAGAACACGTCGTTTGATGACGGAGTTCGTCTAGGAGGGACTACATCTCCGAGCCTCGGTGTCAAGATGGTGTAGGTTGTTGCATTATGTGTTGTAAGAAGAAGATGTACATGGATGTGTTTTCCTATGAAATACAAGGAAAAACTGCCCTCACTCAGGAGTGGCTTGACTTCTTTAAGAGATGTTCCACTGTGGAACTCTCATACATAAAGAAAGACTCTAATCAGTATGCCCATAGCTGACATGTAGTAAATAAGAGTATCTCGCTAATCTTGGCAAACAAGGGATCTCAACACTACACATATGAAAAAAAGAGCATCCCATCAATGTGGCATAAAAGGGATCTCATACATGACACAAATCCATAGCTGAAAATACATCAATAACAACACAAGGCAAGATCCCACGACTCATGTTTCAACCAGGATTTGCAAGAAATAATGCATCTCAAAGACAAATAAATGAAGAAGTACATGCAATCCACATCATATACCTCATGCTTCCATTTACTGAAGGTTGGGTTGCTTTGCGGCTGAATCTAAAAACACCATCAATCTTGTGGCATCGAAAAACCTGAAAACGACTACTCACTTGCGGAAATCTAACACCTACATAACCCACTTCCAAAAGTGGCTGAAAAATCAAAAACTCAGATGAAGAAACTGAGCACGCCATCAGACTCATGGCATCGAGTAGTGTAGAAACGACATAAAATTTGTCCCATTTGGACAAAGTCAAAATTTCGCCCTCCTGAAAGTTGGCCTCAATCAAGGTTCCGCCTGCCTCTTTTCTGGCTCATGGTTCCACATGACCTGCAATAAAAATTATAAAAACATCGATCTACGTGCACGCTCTTCGCTCCTCCATGGCCTAGGCACACTGTGCAAATTTTGGGTTTAAGTATGGAAACGTGGGCGGACATTTCCAAGAAGATCTGTTTGGCTTAGTGGTTAGGATCCACATTATGAGGGAGGAGGTCGGGTGGTCAAATCCCGACCCCTCCAAATAAAGGCGGAAATCTGTTTTGTAAACCCCCCATTTAAATTTTTAAAACCCGTCGTTTGAAATATAGCGCCACGTCATTTGAATTTGAATGGGACGTTGGGGCGCTGGGTCTGCATTGGGTGGCCCAACCCAATATTTCCATTGGCGGCGCCGTGGTCGTGGCAACACATAATGGTGGATTGGAACATATGTTGGAATGCATTTAAGGGGATACGTAACCGTTGTAACCATTCCCACCATGACATATAGTTTAATATAGTCATTTTCCTTTTCTAACCATGTTATATGCTTTTTTAATAGGCCACTGTTATTGCAACGTGTGGTGCAGAGCTCGGGGGTGGCAAGGTTCACCACCCGCCCCCCATCCATTAATGTTTGATGGGCGTGATCCGGGGTGGGGTCTCCGATCAACGAAACCCTCCCCACCGTATATTGTAACGGTGCCAACAGCAGGAGTGGCGGGGTTGACAGCCCGCCCCCCAAATAAATATAAAATGGTGGTTGGTGCTGACCAGGGGTGGCAGGGGTCACAATCCCCACCCCTTTTTTTTAATATATTTTTGTTATATAGATAAACTGTCCTTTTTTGAAAAATCTGAAATTTGACTAAAGGGGACAAATTAACGGTCCCACAAATTTTCTCAGAATCCGGCCTGAGCTTTCCAGAATCCGGTGGCCGGGTTTGGTCCAAATTGCGTCCTCCTTAAGGCTGCCAAGTCACCAAGTCAACTTGGAACTTTGACCGCTCCTAACTCCTTCATACGGACTCAGAATTCAGTGTAGTCTGCGCCATTGGAATCAGAAAGACGAGATCTACAACATGAATCTGGTTTGATATATTTTTGAACACTTTGATTTTTGAGCCTTTTAATCAGGCACTTATACTTATACCTGTTTAATCCACCTGGATCAGTTATCCCTTTGGATCAGTTAATTAAAAGATTTCTGTTATCATAGATTCGTTAGAGTATTTGCTAGGTTATTTAACCATGGCAGAGACAATCCCATACTGTATCATCTGTTACAGTTGTGACAACATCTATTGTTGCTTCATCTTCGATGTTTTTGATGACACCCAAGTCTCATTTTTATGGTGGTCCATCCATCCCACTGGGTTACCAGGTTTTAAATGGAACCTACTATGGTGTCTCCTCTAGTACATGGAATTTTCCCATGTCATCATCTGGAATTCTATCTGGTTCATCTTTTATAGGTACTGAATGGCCTGATCCTTTATTGACATCATTAGCTCAATATCAAACTGGTCCATCCAATTATGGTCGATATCATCTAGTATCTACTGGATACCCATCATATGAATGTTAGAATGTGTAATATCCTTATAATCCATATGTTGGGGGGCCACAAATTTTCAGGCCATATGGCAGTACACCGTCGTTTTTAGGTCAATCATATGTTGGAATTCTTGTTTGTCAATGGCAGCCTACTTTTCCTGTTCAGCCGCAAACGGTTGTGTATTAATATCAGCCAGTTCAACCTGTTGCATCTATGCCTACTATGCCTATTATTTCTTCTATGGTTGTTGCTCAGTCTACTCAAGCGGGTCCTTCAACCCTAACCCTCAAGTTTCAGGTCTACAAACTTCGTCTTCCTCGGCTGGTATTCAACAACCATTTGTATCGAGAATTTCACAACGATGGGTTAGTTTACCTTTGTCACAGGCTTCTACTAGCCATGTCTATTCACAACCAGGTCTGAATTATCCTGGCAGGCAACCATTTTATCAGATCCCTTGCCAGCCACAACAACCATTCCCACAGTATCAAGCTTATCCAATACCTATTCAAAAAGCCTACCCCTATATGGGTTACCAACAACAGAATCCATTTCTTGGTACATAATGACCTATTTCCGAGACGATTCCATCTTATCCTAGTTATGCTCAACCTAACCTAAATCGATAGTTTTTGTTTGTTGAAACATTAGAGTTACCTTATTTAAACTAGCTCACCAATGATCCCATTCATTATTTTCCTTGGTGGCTTGTGATTCCTCATAAATTACCCTCAAACATTCCAAAATTCAATGGAAACTCTGGAGAATACCCGTCTATGCATGTCATGACTTATCATTTATGGTGTTCATCTAATTCCTTAAATCATGATTCTATTAGATTGTGTCTTTTCTAGCGTACGCTTACTAGTCTGGATGCGAAGTCGTACATTGAATTACCACGAGCTTCTTTTGATAACTTTACAGCTTTAGCAACTAATTTTTTAATCCACTTCCAGTTACCCATCAGATATGAAATTGGAACGGAACTTTTGACCAGCTTTAAACAGACCACTGTTACTCATATATCGAATCATATGCATGAGTGGTGTCATCATGATTGAATGGTTAAAACGTTTGTTCCTGATCAAATTTTAGCTGAGTGGTTTATAAATTCCTTGTTGCCATCTATCACTGAGGATGTGGCCAAAGGCGGTGTTGTCACTGAAGAGAAAGTAACTTATTGTGCCTAGTATTTGGATTTAATTTACACTGGGTCTGGCACACTCTATGAAAATATTCCAAATGCACCACGACCAAATTTTACTGTTTCTCTTGCTCCATCTAGTCAGGAAATTAATGTTGGTGATGGTGTGATTGGTTCTGCTAGCACTTCGGTAGCAAGTCGACCATCTAGTTCTACACTTTCTATTTCAAATCAAAACGCTATTGCATCTGGTCCAGCATATTTTTCTGAAATCCATGTTGTTGCATCTGACAAAGGCAAAAATGATAAGCAACGTGGAAATAAGAATAAGGGGAAAGATAAGAAGAAATAAAATTCACATCCGCAGGAAAAATCATCTGATTCATATGGTTGTTTTGGGAAACCTCGTCACCCTTGCTTGATATGTAATGAGGAGAATTTTACGCGAGATTATCCTCACCACTCAGAAGTCCTGAACCTTCTTAAGACTTCTCTCACATCTGCAGTGTTGAAAAATCCTTTTCCGAACCTGGAAACATGTATGGTTCCTATGGTTCCTGCTTCTAGTTCACAAGTGCTTATTATATCCTCCAATAAGCCCAAAACTAATGTTTTGGTGTCTAATCAAAGTAAATATTATAGTAATTAATTTTCGTCGTCAAATGGTCAGGCTACAAATCAACCTACCACTTCGACTTCGAATTCATCTGACTCGCCTCCACCGCCTATCATTCCAGAGTTAACAATAAAGCCGCCAAAGGGAGTAGTTCATAAGTCGACATTCAACCCTTGAGCTTGTGCAACTCAAAATTATAATGTAGTAGAAGATCTGGCTCAGTCACCTTCTACTATGTCAACGCTTGAGGTTCTTCAGCATTGTCCCTCCCAGAAGCAGGCTTTGTTGTCAATGATTGGTGGAATTGATCCGACGGATTCTAATATGGTAGTCTTTAATCATGCGGGCTATGTGCCACAATTACCATCAAAATTAGCATTCTTGATTCAATTACATGTTTTTAATCACCTCATTCATCGCACTATCATTGATGAGGGTGCATCTACTTGTATCATGTCTATGAGTTGCTAGACATTGCTTGGATCACTGACATTGTCACAATCACCTACGTCGTTTAAAGATTTTGATGGTCGTACATATAACCCTTGTGGAATTTTTAGTAACCTGCAAGTCGAACTAGGGGGAAAATCAGTTACTATTGAATTTGAGGTCGTTGACGGACCCCTTGACTACAATATATTACTTGGAAGACCATGGGTTTACACTATGGTGGCGGTAGTATCTAATTACTTTTGTATGATCATCTTTCCCCATAAAGGAAGTATCACAACCATTGATCAAATCTCTTTCTTCGCCTATGGTTCCCAGAAAACTGGAAGCGTTCTATTTGTTCGCGGACCCCCACCTTCTCTTCAAAACATTGGTGGAGGACTCTTTAGGGATTCTTCCCTAATGGGAACCTTTTCGTTATCGTCGCCTTCTACATTGGCGGAAATAAAAAATATAGAGACGTGCAATATGATATGTTCCACTTCATTTGACTTAAGAAAGATTCCAAATGTTTCTGAAATAGATATGGTGGGAAATATTATGCCTCTAAGTCCAATTGAGTTAGCATAGCAATCAATGTTTTTGGCTTATGCGGCCAATCCAAATCATTTGTCGCCAACCGTTTGGGTTGATCATTCTTTGGATTTTGATACTTCTTCTTATCATTTTTCATGTGTATTCTCGACTGATGAGAGCATTATGGAATCCATGATGTTGGAAGAAGAACCATGGGAAGCATCACATCAATGATCCCATCTTCCATATTACAATGAAGATAATCCAACTGAACTATATCACCCTACAGTCATTGGTTTCTTGATGAATTCTATTCCTATCCACGGCATCGATTCTAAGCGAAACCCATCAAATATCGAAGAAATGATTTCAATCAATATTTCAACCAAACCTGGAATTATAGAAAACATTCATATTGGTGCGTCTTGTTCTTGATCTGAACTTGACACTTACCGCGCTCTTTTTTTTTTAATAATGAGATGTATTTTCTTGGTCATATGAGGAGATGCCAGGCATCTACTCCAGTATTGTTGAACATGAGATTAAAATCTATCCTGATGTCAAGCTAGTACAACATCAAATTCGTCTTGTTCACCCTAATAAAGTTGTTGTTGTTAAATCAGAGGTTGAAATATTTTTGCGTGCTGGATTCATTTACCCTATTCCGCTTACCGATTGGGTTTCTAAGACTATTACTGTCATAAATAAACAGGGGAAAATTAGAGTTTGTGTCGACTATCGAGATGTTAATCATGCTTTTCTGAAAGACAAATATCCCACTCCCTTTATCGACCAAATTATTTATGAATGTGGCAAATGTGAAATATTTTTTTTCGTGGATGGATTTTCCAGTTACAATCAAATAAATATTCTCCCAGAGGATCAATATAAAACCACTTTTATCTATCCCTGGGGCACATTCACTTATCGAGATATCCCTTTTGGTTTAAAGAACGTTGGGGCAACATTCCAGAGAGCAATGAAATATGCTTTCCATGACATCAAACACATATTTCAACCGTATCTAGATGACTTACCTGCACATTCACAGAAATGGGATGACCACCCGCTACATTTAAGAGCAATATTTTTATGATTTAGTCATTATAAAACATGCCTCAATCCACAAAAATGTGTGTTTGGTGTTCGTTCTGGTCATTTTCTTATATTTCTCGTGTCGAAAGATAGAATCCGACTTGATCCATTGAAGGTCCAGGCCATTCTTGATTTTCCTACTCCTAATTTGCTTTAGTTATAGATACTATAAGGGAAGGCTAACTTTATTAGGAAGTTCATTCCCAACTATGTCGAAATGGCTAAAGGATTTACTCGACCCTTGAAAAATGGGGTTCCCTTCCATTGAGATGAGGTTGCGCAAGCTTCCTTTGGTGTTCTCAAAGATACCCTGATACGAGCATCATTAGTTTATCCCCCAAATTATCAGAGTGATTATTTCTTGTATATCGCCATTGCAGATAAAACCATCGTTATGGTTTTATTCCAAGAATAATATGGGATTGAACATTCGATCTATTATTTGAGTCATAATCTCAATGATATGGAAGTTAAGTACACATAGTTTGAGAAGCTCGCTTTGGAAGCTATTCAAGATGTACAAATATTTTTCCATTATGTCTTGCTCTGAAATACCATTGTCATTTCAGATTGCAACCCTATGACATACATTCTGTCACGTCAATTTCTGGGGGGGGAATATTCAAAATGGATCTTCATTTTGCAGGAATTTGATTTGGAATTCATCAAATCCAAGTCAAAGAAGTCTTCGGTTTTTGTTGAGCTTATCTGCAACCTTCCCTCGAGTAGCACTGAGTCTACTATGGAACCATAAATTCCAGACGAGTCTTTGTTTCTGATCGATTCATCTGACCTGTGGTATGTAGATTTCATCATCTATCTCTAGATCCAAACTTTTCAGCCCAATAACTCTCGCTTGCAACAACGACGTATATGATACCAAGCCAAATATCATCTGATCGTCGGTGATACACTTTATCATCATGGTGTCGATACAATTTTGTGTAGGTACCTCACTCATGAGGAGGCTGAGAAAGTTTTAAATGATTTCCATGCTAGTGCTTGTGGTGAAAATTTGACTAGTTCTACTACCACACATAATATTCTCCATGTTGGTTACTTCTAGCCTACCATATTTCTTGACTGCATTATCATGGTTAGAAGTTTTCATGCTTGCTATATATTTGATTTTAAAACCTGCTTGCCGCTAGCACCAATGCATCATGTCGTCGTTGTTGGACCATTTACAAAATGGGGCATTGAATTCATGACATGTAACCCCTGCTCGGCCGAGGGGAATGGGTATATTATTATTGCCATCGACTATTTTACCAAGTGGGCCAACGCGATGCCTACATTCAACAACATGACATAGACAACTGCATTGTTATTTTTTAACCATGTGGTTACACAGTTTGTTGTGCCACAAGCCATAGTTGCAGATAATGGAAAACATTTTCGCAATCACATGATGGATGAGTTGACTGCCAAGTTAGGACTGTCGCATGATAGTTCTACCCCTTATTATCTGCAAGCTAATGGAAAAGTTGAAGCTATCAACACGATTCTTAAGCATATGTTTCAATGCATGATTGGGGTTCATAAATGAAACTTGAATTTGATCCTATACTCAACTTTGTGGGCATATCGAACCTCAGTGAGAAACACAACTAGATTTACTCTCTTTCAGCTGGTTTAAGGTCTGGAAGTTATCTTATCGATACAATGTGAAATACCATCATTGAAACTCACGATTAACCTACTACCTGATGCTTCTGATGAAGAGGCACGTCTTTTAGTTCTCATCCATCTAGATGAAACGCGTCGCGAAGCCACATTGGCCAATGAAGGGCATAAGAGACGAATTAAGGCACAATATGACCGTAATGTCAAGCCTCGCACCTTCTCGGAAGGAGACCTGGACTTGCTTTATGATCAGGAAGCTCATAAGATA
Source organism: Pinus albicaulis (assembly GCA_034641835.2). Classification (NCBI taxonomy): domain Eukaryota; kingdom Viridiplantae; phylum Streptophyta; class Pinopsida; order Pinales; family Pinaceae; genus Pinus; species Pinus albicaulis. The sequence goes on along the minus strand of CM076574.1, from coordinate 78,379,315 downwards.
AAAACATGGGAATTTGAACCATTATGGCATGACCCCTACATTTTCAAGCACATTTTGGCTAAGGGTGCCTACGAGTTTGTAGATTATGATGAGATTTCATTGTCATGGCTTCGCAATGAGATGCATCTTAAACATTACTGTGCTCGATTTTTTGTAGTAAACACTGTATTATATGCTTTGATTGCGTTTGTGTAGCAGTGTGTCTCTTAGATTTTTTCATGTGGTTAGTAATCCACTTTTCATTTTTTGCAGATGTCAGAATTTTTAGAACCATTTGTTGGATATGTCGATGGTGCTAGTCGTAGTACTCATAATATATCCTCTGTAGCATGGGCCATCTTCGCTCCAAGTGGCAAGTTAGTGATTTTCCAAGAGATTTATATTGGTTGATTAACCAACAATATTGTTGAGTATAGTGGGTAGATCAAAATATTCTCTGATACCATTTCACCCTGAATTCACTACATCATCATAAGGCTAGACTCACAACTTGTCATACTATAACTTATTGGCATTTATACTGTTCGAAATCCAACAATTCATTGCATGTTCCTTAGAGTTCGTCTTTTGGAAAGAGATTTTGATTACATCCAATATCAACACATTTCCAGAAACTTTAACACTTTGGTTGATTCTTTGGCGAATTATGTGTTAAATAGACATTTGCAACATATGTAAAGATAGCTTTTCAATTCACATATCACAACTGAATAGGATTTCACATAATCATAGAAAAACACTGAAAGTAAAATATATTTATATCGAGTTTTTTACAAAAATTGTGTCCAATACACGTCAGTCATCTGACCTCAAAATGTATACAGACATAGAATAATCTAAGTATACCTAGTGATTCTCATGATAGTAAGTCACTGCTTGGGATATCATGCATAATAGCCTCATCCAACGGCTAGGAACACTAATGGTATGGCACTTCACCCTCATAGGTAACTCCTTGATTCAGATATCTGTTATCCCAAGAGTCATTCCATCCACATGATGCTGCAACTCAACAAGAGTCTTGTCTAAATACAAATCCCGAAGGACTGCTCTTCCAACAATACTCTTTGCTGGTTCTCCCACCTACTATGCACAAACCACTGGTCGAATATCACCTACATATTCATTCATAAAACATCTTTATTTTAGTCTTAGAAACATCAAAAAACACAAAAATATGTAAAAAACCCAAAAATAAAAAACATGGTCAAATATTTTACCTATAGCACCCCATTGAGCGCCGGCTAGTAAAATCAAATCTGGATCTTCGCAAAAATCCATCCCTACATATGGATTATCCTCTATGAAGATATTTTGTCTTCGGATCTAAATGAAGAATGTAGTGGAACACGAGATCGATGACTGACTAGCATGTCTAAACATCAACTCGACCCACCGCTGCATCTATGGATCTCTAAGACCAACTAATCCGAGTGTCGCATGTTGTGGCTGCATCAATGGAATTCACTCCAAAATGAAAGTGATCAAGATCGAACCATAGTTGAAATTCTTGGTCTTTCCACTTTTTACCTTGGTCAATTGTTCTTTCATATGAAGGAGTACTGCGTCAGCCCAGTTGAACACGGTTGGATCGAGACACTCAAGCGCATATTGCATGTATGATATATTCACGACATGTAGTGTCACGTTGCCAGCTAGCTTTGCGATAATAAATAGGAGTGTTCACAAAGGCATATCGCGTACATATTTGATACTTATCTTTCCATATTTTCTAGGCTCAGTTCTTGGTCAACATAACTATAGAATGTAGTCCTTCACTATTTCACCTCTACAGATGGAGCTCGCAAGGGAAATGGGGGCACCACGTCTCGACAAACTTGTCAGAAAGTAAATGTCATCAACCAATATTGGGAGCACTTTGTCCCCAATGTGAAATTCCTGTAGTGTTGGGTCCCATGAATGGATCAAGAACTACAATAGTTCCATGTGTTATCGCATCCCTGAAAATCTAAAGTACTTGAGAAACCCACTGTCTCTAAGGGCTATCACAGTGCCAGGATCATTTAATGAAACCATATCCTATTCTTCATGTTCTCTTTCTCACCATGTAATTGACATTATGATCCGATCAAAGTCTTAAATCACACCATAGGCTTAGTTAGGATCCATTCCATGCAAAAAAATGGAGAAATTTTGGGCAGAAAATAAGATGAAATTTTCTTAAATTCACCAAAAGCACTCCTGAGTGGAAGACAGAGCGTTGCAGAGGAAATGGCCTTCTTTCTAGCCCCTCAGCAATGCAATTTTCGACATCCAAGGGTGTGTTGGTCCTTGGGTGTTCTATATTTACCCTAGGGGCACCAAAACCCTAAAAAATTTACATGAAACTGAAGAAGAATTCAATCAATAGAAAGATGAAGGTAAGATCTTCTACCTGGTCTGGATGGCATGAGAAATGATCCACTAAATCTGTCACAATCAGCCGTTGAAGTTTGAGGGTAAAACTAGCTCAGAGCACTGAAATCTCAATGGTAAATGTGAAATGTTAAAAATGACTTGGTAATTTCTTATTTTAAAAGTATTTTTAATTAATTTATGCATATTTAATGAATTGAATATGGTTTTTACCCATTTTTACTATCTTAAACATTTATTGTTAATCCATTTGATGGTTCTTTGAGCAGGTTTATAACTAAATATGGTAGCAAGTTGCTCTTGAACATGACACGTATTCACTTCATCTCCATGAATTTTGGGTTGGGTAATTTTCTTGATGTTCTATCATACCTATGGTCTATCACACCATCCATCACTTTGGTTTTGGGTCAATGCTGCCAATTCATTCAGTGCCATCGATCTTTTCACGAGAATTCACTAAGTTATTCCTAATACTTTGTGATACTCATAAACCTTCATTTCATGACTGCCATCCATGGCATTGTTTCATCAGTCACATTCTGTCTCTAAAATCATTACTCCCATTTTGTGTCGTTGATGGGGGAAACATCAAAGCCCTCCTGCGACAAGTTGCTACATGTCTACATCAGCTCATCATCCAGGAAGTTGACTTAAAAACAACCTTTCAGTACCTTGGAGCTTGCTTACATCAACGACAAGTTTCTCGCTTCCGGTGACAGGTTTAAATCAAATGCCTTTGACCAAAATACTTTGTATGATATTCGACATCAAATCATCTATTCATAACATGAAGAATGTACTGTAGTGCCTTGAGATCCATTATCATAAATGGTGGTTTCTCTTGCTTTTGTTAATGGCTTACATCATTAGCTCATAATCAAACGATGTCTTCCCATGTTTGACTTCAGATCACAGATTCGCATGGTTAGACTCATACTTAAGCGCTCGAGTGAACCATATAGAAGACCTCAGATCTAGTTTCATCCATCCAGGCTGTGATTTTAGGAGAAGTACGTAATCATCCATACATGGTCATTAATCAGATAGTCATCCTATCATGGGTCTATATTTGTAGATGAATTTTTGATGTTATGATAGTTTATGTGCTAAGTATGGGAATGCCTCCCTCAGCAATTCATGTCGAAGATGAAAATATATCATGATGTAATGTATTGTAATTGATGTAGGTCTCCGCCCGCTTCAGATCCTATTCATCACATCATAAATCAAATAAATAAACATTATCATTTTTTACTTCATGCTTTAGAGGGCAGCTGTTACAGGTCAATTTGGGCATCATCCCAAAACACAGATCAGTATCCATTAGGGTCTATCATACTCTAAATTAGTTTCTACATGCCCTAAACAAGTCATCCCATTGGTGTTTTTCCTTCATGAAAGTTTCATTGCTTAGATTCGAGTTGAAGTACCCCATTGAGCCATCAATGCACACTTAGACTGCAGTAACTGCTTTACAGAGCATCTACTCCCATGAAAGGTTGTGTTGCAGATGATCAAGGCCCCACTTTAGAGTGTGTTGGTCAACTGGGAGTGAATTTTTCATTGGATTCCAGGAATCTTCCCAACCTCTAATGGCTTCTAGAAGTTGTTCCAACTTTCATCTCATCTGATATCTTCGAATATGGACACCATGGAGACATTAAACCTCTTATCCTCCCATTCCCATGAACAAGGAAACCTCTTCACCCATTTTTGGAAAATCCATTCAATGATTCATTTATGTCAAACTACCTTCATTTACTTATAAATAGAGAACTGATCCCAGTGCACAAGAGAGCAAGAATTTTTATTAAATAGAGTTATGCTAGTGAGATCATAGCTCTTGGAGGTGTCGTGCATGTAATTTTATGCTGCTAGTGTGATGATGCCGGATGTGATGAGGATGGGATTAAAGCTAGAGGAGTGACATTAAATGGATCAACAGTTTGTACTTCTCCTTCTACTTCATAATAAAGACATTTGTTCCTTTCCTAATGCATGTGTCAATGATGTTATATGTGTATTTACAAATGTGATCAATTCAATTTCCTTAACTTGAATAGATCATATTGCCTTTATGTTGTTTTTTTTCATCTGTTTTCCATTGCAGGTACCAATCAGGCGAGTTCAGTTTGATTGAGAGCGACAGAAGCGACGAAGGGAGGCGAGGAAAAGTGAACAGATTACAGGTAGGTTTTCTTCCCTTTATCTATTAATTTTAAGGAAAAGGCCAAATATCTTTCTTTCTGTTGTTATAAGTGCACCACCACACTTAAGGAAAGCATACTTATTTGTAGGTTTGATTTCTGTAAAACACTGAGTTAAAGGATGTATTAATTAGAGTTTCTTCTAATCCATGTTTTCATCTAGTTCTAGATATTTTTGGCATTGATATTTTGAAATTTCATATTTTTTATTGAGTAGATATTGGTTGCAAAAAGTATAGGTACATTTCAAAATTGAGAAGTCTCACTTATGGTTACCATGGAAGAAAATTCCAAATTGATGAAGCAAGGTATATGAAGTACATGGTATTAAAACATCGAAACAATAATGCGCTAGTCACATTTTTTCAAACTGGTAATTGCAATGATTTCCTCACTTCACCTAATTTAGTTAATAATAATCTAATATCCTTTATATGATAGAAAAAGATAATAAATAATACTAAGTTGTATAACCTAACATTTGGAAATTATTTTTTCATGGTTTCAATCCTTAGGAAGGAGAAAGTGATAGCTATTTGCTTGTTGATCCAAAGGGTAAGCACACCCTAGTTTCTTGTAGGACGTAATTCAAATGCAACAATGATAAAATTGAATATGAAGCCTTGGTCTATGCCAACTTAACAAGGCCCTTAACATGAATGTTAAATGTTTAAATATATTTTCTTATTTAGAAAAAATTCACAAGGCCCGTAGATAATTCTATACATTGTAATTTACCTCATTTTAAAGGTTATTAACAAGTGGTATGGAACTGGATTTATAATTTTGATTATTTTAACATTGATTCCATTCCTTATAGAGACAATGAATATTTGATGCAATGATGCTTCTTGTTTGGCCCCATTGTAAGATTTTACAATTGACAAAATTATTTGTTGAACTTGTTTTTAGACCTTCAACACTAGACACATGAATATTTGATGCATAACTAATGATGCTTCTTATTTTTCCCCATTGGAGGATTTTACGATTGAAAAATTTATTTGTTGAACTTATATTTATACCTTCAACACTAGATGATGTTACAAGATAGAGGTTTTTCAATGAAGATAATCATATTATAGAACTTTTGTAGATGAGTGTATGTTTCAAGATGTAGACTGTAAGATCCCCCTTTTGAACCCCAAATTGTAACTATAATTATGGCATTAATTGTTGAGATACTTCAACATGAATATTTTGTTAATACTTTTAATGTTGTATGTATTTAATATTATTAATGAAAATTTTCTAATAACTAATTGAATGGGTGGAGCACCTACATTGAAAATGATGCCAATAGTGGGAGCCCATGAGTGGAATGGGGAAATGTGTTGCATGAATAAATTGCTTTGACTATAATTTGTATTACTATGATAAAATAAAAAATATTATTTTTTCCATCACACCAAAAAGTTAATCAACAAGGGAATTTTTTCCATCACGTCAAAAAGGAATGGAAAAGTACCTATATGGATAATTTTGATCTTACCCATGAGTTTGTAGATCTAACCCACAAAATCTCATGTGGACAAAGAGACAAGGCATATAATTTCATGAGAAGAGAATGGGGGATGCACACGAAGGGGTTTGGGTGTGATTTATGAGTAAAAATTATGCCGAGAATCATTTTAGTTCGTTGCAAAATAGTAGGGGACCGTTAGAGTAATTTTTCTCTTAATAAAATCAAGCAAAATTTTTCTCATCTAGAATTGTAAAAGAGAGTTGTGTTTTTAGGTGTTTGCTACAAAATCATGGACAAAATAAGAGGGGAGGTAATTAAGGGAATATTGGGTTAGTGAAGGGACTCTCATGTGATATGCAAGCCAACAAAGTAACCACTTGTGACTTTGTGCATGCTACTGGTTCAGTGCATTGAAGGAAAATTTCATTGATTTTATGTAAAGTTGGCACCTATATTTTATGGGCCATCTAAAACCCCAGAGAGGATTAGACTAGTTGCATATGGGATTACATTTCCAACACCCATGCATATTAATAACATGTTTCACATATCATGTAATTGATTGGAATACAATTCAAGTGGAGCCTAAGGGATACTTTCAGGTCTAGCTAGTGAGAATTTTAGACAAGAAAGTAAAGGTGTTATGAATTCCAAATATCACCTTGGGAATGATGCAGTGGACACATTTGGGTCTTGAGGATGCTACATAAGAGCATGAGTATGCTATGAGGATACAATACCCTCATCTTTTTGAACAATTATGTTTTATATATGTATGTGTATATAATGCACTAAGGATAATGCCTAAATAAGGAGGAGAGGAATGTAACACCTCTAGGATGATGCATACATATGATGTACATATAATATTTAAGCTAGTGAGTTGAGGAATATTAAAAGGCTAGTGTGACCATGCACATATTTTTTTTAGACTAAATGTGTCTTTATTTATATGTTTCCGAGCTAGAGAGTCTAGATTTTATAAATATGAAATAACATGCATATTAATATAATACACCATTGCTACAGACCAAGTCAAACTAGAGAGTATGGGGGCTACGACTCCAAAAATGTGAAAGAGGGGCTAAAGGGTAAGTGATAAAATGATTAAGTGTAGGTGGCTAAGACATTATTAAAATAATCCTATGTCAAAAGTGAACATCTTTTTATCCAAGGTCCGTAAAATGACTTTAAAAATTGCTATGTTTCAAGAGAGTGACATGCACATAAAATTGTATTTAAAATCATCATTATTGCTTATTATTATAACATAAATCATCAATCACATTTCAATGCAAGATTTATAGAAATCTAGTTAAATATAAAATATAATTTTTGTGTGAACATCCATTCTATCCCTATAGTTAATTTTCCTTTGAAATCCGTTTGCATTTCATACATGGTTCACTTAGTCTTATTAGTCCCTGCCATCTACAACATGGACTATTAGTAATTTATTATCCCTTTTACATTAGTTCATCAAGAAATTAAATTAATTTATCCAAAGGTTTGAATAGATATTTTTTTAAACATTTTGCTTGAACCTATCAGAGATATAAGATGATTCTTTTAACCAATAGAATTTTTTTTTCATATTATTTGGCCTCTTCCCAAGGCACCACTCTATATTCTTCGTTGATTTCTTAGGTTTTAGATGGTTTCACATCCATCCTATTCTACCAAATGAGAAGTAATTATAGCATTACACACTTAGCATAAAATGTTTTCAAAATTTTTCTTTACCAAATATATATTATGCATAAGGTAGTAGTCATGTTGAGTTTCAAGTTGGCTATGTCTACATGTACTTTGGCACCGACCACCTCTCCCCACTCGTCACTGCTACTCTTCATTGCCTCTACGCACCCGTCTTCCCACTTGTCACTGCCTCCACCCAATTGTCACTAGTCATGTCTTGTGGTTTTCTTGAGATTGACCATACTTGCCTTCCCGCCATGTCCAACCCCAGTTTTTGCTTACATGAGAACTAGATCTTGGAGGGAAATGCTACACTGCTACAAAATAAATTTGCTTATTCTGTATTTTGGCTGGAACAACCATGATTTCTTTGAAATATTTTCTAGTGTCCACACTTAAGAGTTTGGAGGAAATTGGAGGAAATATTCTCTTTTGGCTGGAATAGTCAGAATTGCTTCAATGTTTTCCGGTGGCCACCATTTAAGAGTACAGAGGAATGATAAACAAGAATTTCTTCTACTCTATTTCTTGACTTTCGAAAGCTTTGGTTTTTTGGGTAAATTATCAGTTTCTATTTTTATATTAACTCTATTAGAATTTTTTTACCTAAAAACATTCTCACTTGTACACCCATGTTGGCTTGCAAGGAGATGCACATTTAATGTTTAGTGTGAAAATTTTCCCATTGCAAGCTCTAACATGTTCTACTTGGCTCAACTCCAACACCCTTATACATATAGGATTATATCTGGGAATTTTTTAAGATATATTTGGTATTATGAAACTCCTCACATAGCCCCTTGGATGCTTGGAGGGATCTCGGTGTTGCATAGTTTTTTCACTGAGTGGTGGAAAAAACATAAGAGGGTTGACTGGTGGTAGAAATAGTAGAGGGTTATAATAGTTTTGTGCTAGATAAAAAACAATTTATATACCCCCAAATAACCCCCAGAGCAAGAGCCAAAAGGATGGAAAATAACTACTGTCCGAAATGACCTAAATTCAAATAGTTGGGAAGCTATCCAGGAGGGCCAAAGATACTAAGAACAACTCTCTGGATGGTGGCTAGTTCACTGCATAAACCAAAATGAAAAACTTTGTATTGAAAATATGTTCCCAAAGATGAGTCATAATGACACTACAACTACAACCCTCGACCTCAACTGGCTCTCACATCTTGCTTTGGCCTAACCTAAACTGGCTCTCGTGGCTTTCTTTGGGCTTTTGAGGGGTATGGTCACCTACAACAACCAAAATTTGTTGTTTTTAGTTTGAGCAAAAACATAGACCCAAAACAAAAAATATTCCTAAAAGGCTGGTATTCAAGCTGAAACCATAAACCCAACACAGAATTTAAGCTGAAACCATAGAAATGACATAAATATACCTAAATACTTGTATTCAAACTGAAACAATAGAACAAACACATAGAATTCAAGTTGAAACCATAGACCCAACAAAGAATTGTAGAGAAATCACAATAAGGCATCCACTAAAGGAACTTTATGCACTGACTCTAAAGCCTTTAGATCAAGAGAAAACCCTTGATTATCAAAATACATAGCACTATCGATCCCACTCCTTAAGGTGGGAGAGTTCACCTCTAGAGTCAGGTCCTCAGAGGCAAAAGGGATAAGCCTCAAAGCCAAGTCATCAGAGGAAGAAGGGATAAGCCTCAAAGTCGTGTGTGTAGTTTAAGAAATTCGTCTGAAATCCCCTCTATTGGACTCCTACTTGGGCCTGGAACTGGATATGCCCCTGGGACTATCTGAGTAGGTGTTGCAACTATACCTTTTACTAGCACAACTCCCAAATTTTCACATCTCTAGTCACACTTTTCAACCAACTAGATAAAATACAAAAGATGAACATAGCCAAGGCAGGACAAGAACAATTTTGGTACAATATAGTGTGCAAGACATAGGGGAACACTGCTAATGATTAGACCTCGTTGAGGACCAAGGTTGGGACTCCTAACCCAACTCAATCACCCACTCGCTTTCTTGGCAATGTGGTCATTCAGTATTCTGATATCTACAGAATCGATGGGCATCCCTCACAACTTTTCTCGATCTTGCCAGAGTAAAACATTTCCCTTGTGATGGTACTCAATGACTTTTGCAAATCTAATATCCATAATACAATGAACTATTGTGCTTTGCAAGCCCTTTTGGAGCGATTCAAAAGGATCTCCTTCCGAGTGGAGTAATCTTGTAATGGCCCTGCGAAAGGAGCGAGTCATAGAGGATACAATAGAGGTTATAGGGGAGGAATGGGGTGCGTGAAATTCAGGTGACCCATTTTCCAGTTACCTTTCCTTTGCATCGATTCATCGACAGGTCTCTAGGGGAGGATTTCCTCTTCATCGACACATCACGTTTGTTCTCCTCTTACTTCACCATCTAAGGTGGGTTTGTCCACCTCATAGAAGGTATTTTACTGTGAACCCGAGTAAGGAATGCGCATAATAAACCTGCGGTAATTACAGTGTGGTCAACTGGAAGAACCACATTTGCATGATCGGTTCAGTTCAACCTGTGTAAGATGTTGATTTTGAAGGGAAGTAAGTTCAACTGTTGTATATTATGCGGAGTGCCTTTTATATGCATTTGGCTGGAAAATATGTTATAACTCCCATGCACTGAAGGGATAGGCTAGGGGCCTTGTTTCTATAGAACCAGAAATGTTGGGATATTCATTGGGGCTGCATGACTGGAGTGATATGTATGCTGGCTGGAAGGATGAACCATCTTCATTATTCAAAATTGCTAAAATTTTTGGAAAAATACAAGAATTGCAGGTCATGGGTACAATATTTCTAGAAGGTTCCAGCTACAATGGTATGGGTTGAACTCAGTAGATTGTGTTCCAGCTACAACGGTATGGGATGGACACATTATATTATGTTCCAATTGAAATAGTATAGGTTGAACTCACTAGATTGTGGCTTCCACTAGTCCAATTTGACACAGTTACTAAGGGTGACACAACCATTTATGCCCCATGTAGACAAGATGCAATGTTAAGGGTGTTAGTGTCCTATAATTTATAAGATCACAAGGTGATAGACTGTTTTCTCTCAGTTATGTCAAAATGTAAATAATATTGCATGTTGCAAATGATTTCAAAAAAATATATAAAAATAAAAAGAAAGAAAAAATGGAAAGAGGGTATTTGAAAAGAAAAAATAGAATAAAGAAAAACAAAAGAAAAGAAAAAACAGTGAAATAATAAAAATAAATATGAGAACCCCATGAAAAAATAAAAATAGAACTGAAAGTGATACAAACTTAAAGCCACTACTTGATAGATAGTTTGATTTTCTACAATAAATTGAATATTGTGTGCAACTTGTTAAAAATGCCACAACCCTAACTCATTTTTTAGATCATACAGTTTAATCATGATCGAACAAATTTCAATTTTTTTCAATTAGATTAGAGAATAGAATTATCCAAACTGTCTAATCTTAGCTAATGTCAATTAGGTAGATGAATAAGTTTGATTCAAATGTTTAAGCTGAATAAGTGAAGTAGTTAGTAGAACGGATAGAGTAGGTATTTTTCTCCTTAAAGAGAATAAAATAAGGGCCTGCTAGTCCAAATGAACCCTTTTGTTTGGTCACAAAATAGTCATAGATTAGGAAAAATTGAAGTCAAAGGTATCAAAAGGATAAAATTAGTTAATTATATATCAAAAGCTTTGATATTAAGTATAAGCCTATTAGTGTGCTTCATTCTAAGTCTGAAAAATATTGTGAAATGTGTGCTAATACCCTAATGTCAAGTTCATCATGTTTTTATCCAAAGTTTGGAAGGCGAATGTATTATAACCAAAGTTTTTAAGGTCAGGAAATGACAAAAGTATTTTTCGCATGTGATTAACCCCCATGCTTGAATTAGTCATTCGATCAACTAGCCACCACATCGATGACTGACAACCCTTTTCAGCCCCTCCTTGCCATCCTCCCTTTACCGATGGGGGGGGTGGGAGGGGGTGTTCGAACAACTGTTTCCTCCCTGCCGAACCCACCATACATGTCACGACTATAGCACTTCGCACCGCCCCCTTTTACAAATCATAAACCACCTCGACCCCCCTCTGAAATCCACAAAACTGCACTTCTTTTGCACCATCTTTCCCATGCGCCTCCCTCCACTCACTTCTTGACATATGGCTCAGACCGTTACTCTATTAAACACTTTCATAGGATAATCATTTGAATTGGAAACAGACCCGTGCCTCCAACAAAAACCGCACCATAACCAAAAAAATCCCTCTCGTCAACATTTTCATTCCTTTCTCTTGCATATTGTTCCCTCTACCATCACTTTCAAATTCCTATTTCCATACTGAACCTCCATGGCTGATAAAGGGACTAATAGAGCACAGGGAAAAGACACCATTTCCACTAACATTCGACTCACACAAAAAATTCCTGGTAATTCACCATTACCTTCTTGTTACTGCAATTATATTTGACAGGATGCCTCCTAAAAAGAATAACAATGATGACCCAATCAAACCGATGCTTCCTCCCCTTCTCGATCTCAATCATATCCCAATTTCAGATAGGGATTACAAAATTGTGGAGACTAAGTGCGAGTTCGACCTTTTCAAACTATATTTTTGGCCCGAAGACAAATTCATAGACCAAGTTGATGAAATTGGACTCTGGGAGTCCAATTTACCCCTCTACATCTTCCTTGAGACCCATCATTTCCTCGAATTCATTAGGAAATGTCAAGACTATTATCTACCCAACCAAAGAGCCATTCTAGCCCCAAGTGGTGAAGTTTTAATCACCATTACTTCCAAAACAATTGATCAAAAGATGCAGGTCCCTCCTATTGAAGCCAATACACCTTTTTCTATAGAAGCCTTAAAATAATTGTATCAGAAGTTATATTTCTCCAAAAGAACACATATTTTTGATATTTTTCTTCTTGAAAATGAGAAATTGCCCAAGAAAAATGCACCTTATTCTTCTTCCATGTTCCATGATCAAGCCAAACATATCATTTATGTGCTTTCATGCCTACTAGGTTATTATTCAGATGAGTTGATACATGAACCCCTCCTTGGCTTTTTTTCAATTTTCTCTACAAATCAAAAACCTTCAATTAATTTTAATTTTAGTAGTTTTTTGGCTGACAACATACATGAACAACTCATAAAGTTACCGACTGAAGGATTATTCAAGTATGCTTCTATTATTGCATATATGTTCATTTAATACCAAGAAAACATGTTCCCACATTCGTTGTAGAAATTAGATGAAGAAGGGAACCACAGTTAGTTATTTTAGAGACCTCTTTGGTGAGAAAAGATTCAGATGAGTACAGCTTCAAAGAATACATAGAACAGTTCATTCATCCAGTCATGAGTCCGTTGACTAGAAATGCAGAGCCAAGAATCAAAGAAGAAGTTAAGAAGATCCTTCACCTGATAGAGCAAGCCAAAATAGGAGATTGGTACCTTTACCAAAACTACATAGATATTCGGGTGTATGGGTGTCATCTGCCACCATACAAGCTGCCCAAATACCTCCCAATGAGATTATTTTCCTTGGAGTATATAATACAATTGATAAATTCATATGAAATTCATTTTGTCTCAGCAAAGAAGAAGTCTCAGTTCAGAATAAAGACACTCATTCATCCCTTTATTTGTAACAATGGAGAAACTGGTGAAGAAGCAGACAAACTCCTCAAGAAAATGAATTTTAATCTTAGATTTACATGGTCTTATGATCCTTTGGGCCTAATATTCAAGATGAGGGTGGAACACAAAACCACTCCTTATGTGCATACACAGAGGCCAGATATTGAAAGGTATATGAATCAGTTGGACTGGACAAAGAACACCATACAGGAAGTAGAGGAGCAGCTCATATACATATCTACTCTACAGAATCCTACTCTTGAAGAGAAGACAAAGAAAAGACAAAGGAATTTCAACAAAGGAATTCAAGATAATGTACAAAAAGAAAAATAAAATAAGTCCTAAGACAAATTTAGGAGAAGAAGTAGAACAACAAGCTACCATAGTCATTAAAGAAGCACTCTCTTCTGCAAAATCAGGTAGCAAATTCACAGAGTCCCCAATAGCATCATCAGCGTCACAAGGTCATCAGGACCCATCCCAAACATATTTTCTAATTCAAGGAGTTACAGAGAAGAGTATTTTTGACAAATATAAAGAGATAAATCTCAATAATGAGATCCTTAAAGGAAACACCTACACTCAATTCTGGAAACAAACTCTGATTTCTCAAAGAAGGTTTATATTAGCTTTTGATTCAGAGAAGGGGAGAATGAAATGGAATTCTTACAAGCTTAGATTCCACATCCAAAGACATTTGTTGATTACAATAAAACCTCCTTTGAATTTGACACAAAGGACATTAATCCCATCGATCAGATAGATATGCATAAATAGACATGAGAGATGATTTCTTCTACTTTGACTAACACTTCTATGAATGCTTCAAAGTTGCAGGTGTCTCTGAAAATTTTTCAATCTAATCCTAAGATTGAAAGGATTTCATCTCTGGCAAAGGATACCATAATCAAGTCATTAGAAGATCTAGTCATAAAGATGGGGTATGATCCAGTGAATGTTAAAGCAGATGAAGTGTTAATCAATAAGAAAATTGTTGATATTGAAACACTTGGAAATAATCTAAATATGTCAACAACTGAAGAACCACAGGAAAAAGAAATAGGATATTTAGAGAACCATAAGGAATAAATAATCAAATTGATAATGGAGAAGAATGCACAAATCAGAAATATGGAGACAGAGATGGATAAATTGATCAAGGATAAGGAAAAAAATACAGAAGTTGCCATTATTCCTTTGGATGCAATTCCCCTTACAACAATACCAACTAAAATAAATTCTACATCAACAACACCTCTATACCAAACCACAGATGTTGCAAGAAAACTCACCAAAGCCATGGAAGATATGTCAATAAAAACTGAAGAAATCAAGAAGTTGCAGGGTCAGGTAAAGGATTTGCAGGAGAAGAAGAACAGAAGTGAAGCATCACACATGGCTAAGGTACACAAGTCCCAAATATTGATGGAAAGGATACAACAACTTGGAAAAGATACATGCATGGGCCAAACCTTAGCCCAAGCAAAAGAGAACATATGGTTAAACATACTTAAGTAAATGAATGAGATTTGGCCTTCAGTGCAAATCATTTTTGAACAAAATGAATGAATTTAGAAATACAAAGAATCAATTGTAAAGATCAAAGAAAAATTGGGTGACAAGACCATTGATGCCAATGATATGAATCAATTTTTGAATTCTAAGAATAAATATGAGCTGTAGGAAATGGGAGATGAAGATAGAACAAAAACAATACTGGAAGTCAAGAAGGTTATGACTAAAAAGAATCTTTTCCTTAAGTTGGAAGAAAAATTTCAAGGGATGGAAAATGTTGTTAACAGGTTTTTGAACAAGATTGAAGTGTTGAACAATAAGGGCCTGCCAAGTTTATTTGTGATAAATGACAAGTTGATCACCCCGTAGGACAACAACAAGAAATTGAGAGGTGTGGCCAAGGACATCTCTAAGTTTGCAGGTATACAAGGAAACATAATAGGGAAATATTTTCTGTAGGCATTGGAGAATGATTTAACCATATAGCATTAGGTAAATAATATCTGTGTCATAAAGCCTTATTTTTCCAAGTATATTGAAGTAGATTATATCTACAGGAGAGTGACTAAATTTTCAATTCCGAATGAAGAAAGATGGGAGAAGCTGTGTGAGTTACTAGATTAAGTGAGTAACTCTATCTTCAGTCAGAGAAATAACAACGCAACAAGGACCAAATTGACAGATCAACAACAACTTCCTTCAAATCAGGGCCAACTTTCGAACAATTCCAACTTGCGCTATTAGTTTGTAATAAGACTGAAGATATATAATTTGATTTAGATTTACCTAAAATATGTCCTGGTCAGTTATGACACGATTTTTGTAAATATTTGTATAAATAATTCAGTTTTTGAAGTATTGAGGGTTGATTTTTTCATTCCAGCAATGATTGTACTTATTCATTTTAAGGGTTGATCAGTAATAAAAAGGACATTATTCACAAGATTTATGTGTTGGAATATTTGATGATGTGTTTCTCTAATTGTCTATGTGATTATTTATTTGTTTCCATACTTATGTATTCTTAAATATGATTTACTTTACAGAAAGTTGATGAACAAAATTTGTTGAAACATACACTTTGATTATGGCTGTGGGTAATTTAAATGTTTTCCTTTGATATAAAGTTAAAGAATTCTTAACTTCTCTTTAGCTTCAATTGAATCTATTTATTTTCTTCGATTACATTTCATTTAAATCTAAAAGATCCAATTAGTTCACCTACCTTGCCCTGTGAAAATCCTTTGAAAATATGAGATAGACCCATGTTAGCTTGTATAATCAATATCCCAATGGAATTTAGGCATTAAATGAACCAAACCAATTAGTACAAATCACAAACAAATAAACAAACATCTGTGCATTAATAACTAGCCTAAAATCATCAATAAAACAAAGCTAACTATGACAGAGAAATCCCTCTCTGAGTTTAGGAAGGATAGATCCTAAGCTCCAAAGTGGTTTTATGGTTACCTCTGTGGTTTCTTCCACAACCTTGGAAATTATAGAGCGATAACATAGTGGCAACCATACTAGGGACGAACACATTGTGAACTTATGCAAATTCATTTCCCTGGTTAAAGATATTTATTTCAAGAAATCAAATGTTTTAATTTTCATAAATAATTGTTCATAGGTTCTGAACCTTTGTAACTAATAGTGTGTGTGTGTGTGTGTGTTTAAATATTTTAGTTCTAGCTCCTAAAAGAATCTACACTAGATCTCATCCTAATCCAGAACTAGCTCAAATTGTAGATGACCCCAAGAACATATTGAGTTTGACATACCATTCGAACACATTCTATTTAGAAATAAATCTAAGAGTTTTGTTGAAGAAACAGTGTTTGATCAATCAGTTCTGCAACCCTTCACATCTGAAAGTCAACCTATTGAACCAGAATCTGATTTGAAAATTCTCCAAAGTTTTGACAAATTACAGGATTTAGTATCTGACCTTCGTCAAGATGTGCATGAAGCTTATGTTAAACAATCTATTGAACTCTCTACATTAACAATAGTAGCATCTTCCTCTTCTTTTCAATCATTTCATCCTACATCATCTAGCCCTACTTCCGACTTAATTTCCACTACTTCTCGAATAACATCTCAAACAATGCTTCGACCTACAGTAGTAACTCCTACACCTACACCTCTCATACACTCATCTATTTTTCATCCACAAATCCCAATCATGGTAGCAAGATATGCTCCCTTGGTTTTGGTTACACCTTTGCACAATATGCCTCAGGAATACCAAAATAAAATCCCTTAGTTTGATGGCACTAGACCCATCACTACTCAACAACATGTTAACAAAATGATTGATTTTTCTGATCTTCAAGAAGCTGATGAGGAATATTTCAAAATGAGGTTGTTTTCTGAAATTCTAACTAGGGAAGTTAGAAAATTGTTCAAGGCCTCAGCACCAGCTAGTCTTAATGATCTCAATGATTTTCACCAATCAATCCTCAATATATGGGAGATAAAGAAAAACCCCCTTCAGATCCTATCAAAACATGAGAACATTAGAAGGGCCCCTGGAGAGAGTGTGCATGATTACTGCACCATATTTAACAATTTTTACAACGCAATTCCAACAAACATTAAGCACCCTCAAGGTTTAGCCCTAATTAAATTCCCTGATGTTTTCGATGCTGACATGTATTGCCAATTAGGATAATGAAATCCTGCAGCCTTAGAAGAGATGCAAATAGATGTTGTCAGTGTTGAGGAAAATTTTTTAGCCAAGAGAGCTAGAATTAGGATTGAGACGAGGGTGACAATAAAATAAGAATCATCAACATCAACCTCTGATGCTAATATATATTCCCTAGTTAGAACAATGGAAAGAATTATGGAGAGGATCAACATTACTGATAGAACCTCTACAAGAGAAAATCAAACTAGTCCTCAAAATAGAAATCCTAATTTTAGGAGGAAGCCAACACAAATTAAAAAAGGAAAAGGAAAGGGACCATACCTGCATGTCAGGCCTCCATTTCAAAAAAACTATGCTGGTGAGGACGGTGAAATAGTTGAATATCTAGAAGATACTCAGATAAACGTAATGGGGATAAATGATGATGATTTTGTGTTTCTTACTCAAGAAGAACAATATTTTTTTATGCTTTCACAAATAGAAGTTGATTATGAAGAATCAGATGACTATAAACAAGGTTTTGAAAATGATATCATTGAAGTTCACAGGAAGTACAACCTTAGAAGTAAGAAAACCATAGATAACCTTGCCAAGAAAGTTGTTGAAACTCAAGGTAAGAAGGTAATGGATACTCCTGCAAAGAAAACTCTTGAGATTATTCATAAAAAGACTCCATAAAATCCAACTAAGAAGGCAGTCTATGCTACCTCAAAAACAACTCAAATAGACATTCCAACCACTAGCTAGCCAAAAGAAAACACCCAAAAAGATGTTGTTGAAAGACCAAATTTCCTAAACATGAGTAAATTCCAAACATCCTTCAATATTGAAAATGATTTATAAAATATTAAAATACCCATTCCTCTCACTGAGCTTATGAGAAAGAATTTATATAGGTCCCAAGTAATGAAAGCTCTCAACATAGAGGAAGGGCAAGATATAATCAATTTGAATGATGACCAACCTGAATTTTTGTTTGGACCTTGAAGTAGATGGAAAACCACAAGAAGGAGCTTTACCTCCATTCTATATAAGCCCAAAAATTCATGACAAAATTTTTCATAATGTCATGCTAGATTCAGGAGCCTCACACAACCTTATGTCTAAGGCTGTCATGGAGAAACTAGGACTTAGCATCACAAGATCGTAAAAAGATTTGTACTCTTTTGATTCAAGAAAAGGGAAGTGCTTAGGTCTCATTAAAGATTTGTGTGTTACTTTGGTGCAAATTCTAGCCAAGAGTCTGGTGATGGACATAGTTGTTGCAGACATAACCCCTAAGTATGGCATGTTATGGTCTCACTCATGGGGAGCCAAGTTGCAAGGAACCCTACAAATGGAGGTTGTATAGGGAGACACTAATGAATTTCATGGTTAGTAGCCAAGAGAAACCCCACAACTATCCTTTATACTCTGTCCACTCAGACGTTGACTCATTCATACTGTATAATGATGGGGATATCTGTGAAATCCTAGAGACTGATATCTATGAAATTGAAGAAAACAAGACAACAACGGTGGAACATAATACCCAAGATACATCCCTTTCGAATATGGAATTTGATGGAGTTGTTTGTAAAGAGGGATCAAGGGCAGGAATATGGCTTTCAAAATCAAGAACTAACAATGCAGAGGGACATTCATATAGGCTAAATTTTCAGTGTACAAATAATATAGCAGAAGATGAAGCATTGATACTAGGTTTACAATTATTGAAAAAACTTGGTGCTAAAAGGATTTCCATTCATGGATATTTTGAGTTCATAATAAAAAAAATCAAGGGAGAATATTATGCCAAACACCCTATACTAAGAACCTACATAAATGTTTTCCTATATTTTTTAGAATGTTTTGAAGAGTATAACTTATCAGTAATCCCAAGAAATCAGAATGTTCTAGCTAATGGTCTAGCCACTTTTGGCAGTACCTACAAAATTACTTTCCTTCCCAGTCATCAATACACGGTGGAGGTAAAACATAGTCCAATGGTCCGAGACAATGTTAGATATTGGAAAGTTTTTGGGAATGATAAAAAAATTGAGATTTTTTTGCAATCCAAGGATGATTTTGAGGAACCCAACATTGATGAAGAGTGTGAGTTGTAAAATAATGTATATGTAAAGTTTGATTTATATAATAAATAAAGTAGAATTACCAGAAATAGATCAAGAAACTCAGGAACTATAAATACTCCAATTGAAAGATAATGCTTTACCCATAGGATTAATTCCCTTAGAAGAGTTGTTTGATTTTAACGATGTAGCCAAGAAACCCAAAATTGAACCCACGGGAGCTGAAGTGGAAGAATGCAACATAGGAAATGAACAAGACCCAAAGATGGTAAAACTGTCTAAATCACTACGCCCTGCTGAAAAGAAGAAATATATCAGTCTATTCAAAGAATTTATTGATGCTTTTTCCTGGAGTTACGAAGACTTAAAATCTTATGACACGAGCATAATACAACACAAAATTCCAATTAAATAAGATGATAAACCTTTCAAACAATAAATTGGAAGGATAAACCCAATGTTGATGCCTTTAATTGAAAAAGGGTTAATAAAATGCATGATGTTAAGATTATAGTACCTTTAAGGTATTATAACTGGGTATCCAATTTGGTTTCAACCAGGAAGAAGACTAGTGAAATCAGAGTCTGTGTAGATTTCAAAAATCTTAATAAAGTCTCACTGAAAGATAATTACCCCTTACCTAAGATGGATCATATTTTACAAAGTGTAGTTAGCTATAGTATAATTTCAATTTTAGATGGTTTCTCTGGTTATAACCAGGATTTAGTTTTCACTGATGACCAACATAAGACAACATTTACTACTCCATGGGGTACCTTCATGTATGTGAATATGCCTTTTGGATTTGTGAATGTTGGAGCTACATTTCAGAGGGAAATGGGCATTACTTTTTCTGATGAAATTAGCATATTCATAGTCATATATCTGGATGACATTACTGTTTTTTCCAAAATAGATGAAGAGAATCTGCTACATTTGAGGAGAGCATTTGAGAAGTGTAGGAGGTTTGGAATTTCCCTAAATCCTAAGAAAACACTATTCAGCCTAGAGAAAGGAAAAATTATGGGGCATATCATTTCCAAACACAGAATCAGGATTGATCCCAGCAGGACCAAGGCCATTTTGAAGATAAGTCATCCTAGGAATGTGAAAGAGCTTCAATCATTTAATGGTAAAATAAAATTTATAAGAAGCTTTATCCCAATCCTGACGGAACTCCTCAAGAACATAACCAACATGTTAAGAAAAGACACAGAAGTAAAATGGAGTATTGAGGCTAAACAATGATTTGACCTAGTTAAAAAAGCTCTAACAAAAGCACATGTGTTAATCAGTCCTGACTTCACTAAAGATTTCATAATCTTTTCATTTGCATCTGAACACACTGTTGCAGCAGTCCTCTTGAAGAAAAATAATCAAGGACATGAGCAACCCATTTCTTTCTTTAGCAAGTCTCTAATAGATGTTTCCTTCAAATATAATATAATGGAGAAATAGGAATTTTCTCTAATAAAAGAAATTAAGGATTTCACGGTATATATTCTTCATTCTCACATTATTGTTTATGCTCCAAACTATGTAGTCAAAGATATTCTGACTCAAAATGGACCTGATGGGAAGAGAGGTAAGTGGATTGCCATTATTATTGAATATGATATTGAAATTAAACCCACCAAGCTCATTAAAGGTCAAGGGTTATCTAAGTTAATGGATGAGTCTAATTTTCATGCTTTGGATATTAATTTTGTAGCTACATCGGATGACCGAGAAGAGTAGGCGACTCCACAAATAGATGAGGCTTTTACAACCTCTCCCTAGTATGCATACCTCATTTTTGTATTATTAAATTTACAAGCTCCTCTTGGTATGAAAAAAACAAAAGCTATATTTCTCAAATTAAAGGCTGTAAAATTTTGTATCCTAGACAGTCATTTGTATTGTAAAGATATTGGTGGAATTATACTAAATTGTTTATTAAAGGATGAGGCAGATAAAATCATGTAGGAATTCCATGAAGCATACTGTGATGAACATTTGTATTGGAAAATCATTGCCAATAAGGTCATAAGAGCTATTTTTTACTAGCCCACACTCTTTGTTGATGTCCATAAAAAAGTTACTTCCTATCATAAGTGCCAAATTTTTTAAGGCAAGAGGAAACTACTACGTTTACCCTTGAAACCCATATCTGTTGAAATTCCTTTCCTACAATGGGGTTTGGATTTTATTGAAGAAATCCATCCACCATCCTCAGCCCAACACAAATGGATCCTCACAACCACTGACTATTTCACTAAATGGATTGAAGCCATACCCTCAAGACAAGCAACAAATGTTGTGATCATCAAATTTTTAGAAGACAATATACTGTGAATATTTGGATGTACCTGGAAACTTATCATGGATAATGAAACAACTTTTAAGTCAAAGAAAATGGTGGACTTCTTCAATAGGTATCAGATCACTCTGGGGCATTATATTTCTTATTACCCTCAAGGGAATGGGTTACCTGAATCCTTGAATGAAATTTTGGTCAATATCATTAAAAAAGTGATGGAAGACAACAAAACGTCATGGCACAAGAACATGGTAAATGCACTATGGGATGACATACTCACCACCAAGAAATCAATGGGCATGTCCCCATACCAATTAGTTTATGGAATGGATGTTGCCTTTCCAACCTCTTTAAGTGTCCCAGTTATGAAAATGATGCAAGAGTTGCTGGTGGAATCTAATAATATCCAGAGAAGGATAAATCAGACCATATAGCTGTAGAAATCTAGGGAAAAAGTGTACAAGAAAACACAAGTAATACAGGAAAGTGTTAAGAAATTTTATGACAGACGTACTAAGGCTGATGATTTTTAGTTAGGGGACACTATTTTAAAATGGGATTCTATGGAGCAGGGTCCCATGAGGCAAAATTTTTGTTGTAAGTTTGTATAATTTTGTATGTGCGCAGTGCGCAATTGAGTGAAGGGGTTTTGGTGTGGGTCAAAGTCCCCAATTTTGATGTAAATGGGTTTAAGGGTAAACTATGGGCCTCAAACCATGGTTTGAGACCACAGTATCTGCGCGCTAGGTGAATATAAATAGATAGATCGAGTCTAAGGAAGTAAGTTAAGTTGAAGTAAGTATCATATGATCTATATGCATCTATAATATGTTTTAAGGGTTTTGTTTGGGTTGGGTTGAAAGGCTCCTGCTGGCTGTGTGCACGGAGACCTAGTCCTGGCTGTGTGTGGACTCTATTGGCTATGTGCGCAGAAGGGTTTATGTAAGGGAAAGTATGATATGTATTGAATTATATGATTTAATGCAAAGGATGGATTTTGACAAGATTACTATGTTATGAATCTAAGTTATTTACTATTTATGTTATGTGAAGATCATATTGTTTGTATTTCTTATTGATTACTATGTGGATATATCTATAATCGTTACATTGATGAATGATGTATTTTCTTAAGTAATTGGATTATCATATCTGGAGTTGTTTCTGTTATACATTATCTACGCCGAAGGATTTGCGACTTTGTCTCATTCTGTTAACGACTGCGCACTCCCTGTGATTCTGCTTTAGTCTGTTGCACACATCTGTTGATGATTGATATAATTTTGCGTTCGGTTTGCTGAGGACCAATTCATTATTTTCTCCCTCGGGGTGCAGAAACCTAGTTCCAGCACCGCCTCATACTGCTTCAGGTGAGACTTTGATTTGCGCAATTAGGGCATTGCCAAAAGGACAAGTAGTTGGAGGGTTTGTTGGTTTATCCATAAAACTCTAAACCTAGGTTAGGACCCCTCAAGCTAGCAAATGGTTCCGTTTCTGGGACCCAGATCATTTTGAGGGAGATTTTATGTTGTGGCATCCTTCACGAAACAAATTGCAATATTGACTATATAAAAATATCCTTGAATTTGCACTCCAAGAGAATAGAAGTACTAATTTTTCTAACAAACAATGGGTACAAAAATATATTTATATATAAGTGCATGAAATATTATTTTGTTCCTTTGCACACGAGCTATAGGAGTGGTTATCGAGCTTAGCTGAATTCCATCGCTACATAAAAGACAACTTAGTCACTCAATGGACTCCTGAATTGATCCAGCAAGTAGATAAGTTTGATAATAAGATCACCTACGTGGTAGGTCATTGGATCGATTGCCTCTTTGGAGGATTTGTGACTAAATTTTCCATTGATCAATTTTTTTCATATTCTGAAGAAGAGAGAAGGTTTTTCAAGGGCCCTAGAGGTAAGTTCCTATGCTCATTAAAATAGTTTCTGAAAATAATATTATGTGAATGAGGTTGTCTGTGTGAACATCCTACTTGAATGCATCAAAGTGGTCTGACTACGCGCAGTGGAAAATTTTACCGCGAAGATTCAGAAAAATTTATCTATAGCCCTCTGAAGCCTAGATATAATAGTGAACGTGAACCAGAAACTAGTAGCTCAAGTGATTTTGAAGAAGAAACCTCATCACACTAGAAACCTTTGAATTTGTTTCCAACTCCATCCACTCCACTTTTTCACTCACATCATAGATCACCTACTCCACTGCACAGTCCAACCCCACCACCACCTCCACCTCCACCTGAAGTAGATATTGCTGCATCAATGAAGTTACCTAATTTCAAAGGCATTAGAAATGAGGATATTGATCACTTCTGGTTTGTGTCTGAGGCCGTATGGCAGGCTCATCAAATTAACAATATTGATATTAGGAAGGCACAGTTGGCTCCTACTTTCTATCATCATGCATTAGATTGGTACATCAATATTGCCACACAAGCAGAGGCTATGGAGGTTGCAATGAAACTAGAGACTACCCCAACACCTATCGCACTAGGAACTTAATAGATTCATAATCAGTTGGAAGCCATGCATCTAAAAATTCAGAGCCTGTGCAAATATAAGGGCAAGGAGGTTTGCGTAGAGGTGTGGTGTATAAAATGTAAAGCTTCTGGGCACCACAAGGATCAATGTCCTATCTTCAACAATTATTTGAATGTTGGAGGCATAGTCCATTATAGAATCATGTATGGTGCACAATCTGTTAAATAGGTGAATTACATGACACAAATTCCTACCCAAGGATCATAAAGTATCAACCCGACTTAAAAGAGTTGTTTTTCAAGTTATGTTCATCATTAGGGCATGATGAACATTATTGTCACACTTTTGATATGATGTTAGATAAAATTGAAATATGTAGAATTCAGGTTGAGCCTACATCACTAGTATCCCCTTCTGGGCGCAGAGGATTTCAAGGCAGAGGAAGAGGCCGAGGAGGTGGATCAGCTGGCCGAGGAAGAGGACAAGTCATTTGCTATAACTATGCAGATGCCAGTAATTATACGCGCGAGTGTCCTAATCTATCATGATTGTCATGTAGGTATTTTAGACAATTTGATCATGTCATAGAATATTATCTTGTTTTGATTGCTAAAATGCAGGAAAATAAGACGTAGACTCCAACACAAAATATTCAGATGGTTCGCGCGGAAACTCATGAAGAATTTCCCAGTGTGACTGTGGTTACTAGGAGTGGTGTAGCCACCAATGAAGATAAAGGAAAGCAACCAGGCATTGATGTATGGATCCATAAAGAAATATAAAACAAAGAAGGTTTCAATCTTTAGTGCGCAAAAGAGACCTTTATTGAAGCACTAAAATAATTTGGAGAAGGAAGTGCGTCAACCTCAGGAAGAACAATGAAGGAAGCAAGAGGAGATGAGGAGATCAAACCATTCCTACAAGCATGTATAAAGTGGTTGCGTGACAAGAAGGTAGTCGGTAATATGCAGGCGTTGATTGATAATTGCATAGAGAAGGAACAACCCATGGTAGAACAACGAGCGGTCAACAAAATATACATTAGGGGAATTTTTAGGTCTAAAATGGGCCTCCTAAGAAAATTGTACAACCAAAATAAACTTTATAAGAAACAATAATATTGAATATGATGATGCCAACCATGGGGGATGATTCACCAATTTTGGAGTAAAAAATTAAAAATATTAAAAAATAATAAAATAATAAAAATCTTTTTTCAACTCGTATTTTCAGCTTATCTCCCTAAGGTTTTACTCAAATTTCGAGCGGGAGTACTCGTTGGATGTAAAATTTAATTCCTCATCCAAGGAGTACCCATGTTGCATACTTTTTATGTAACCTGCTACACGAAAAATGAGAAATACATGAAACAACGTGATTGCAATCAAGATTTTTATGTATTTCTCATTTTTCGTGTGGCAGGATCCATCAAAAGTATGCAACATGGGTACGCTTTGGATGAGGAATAAAATTATGCATCCAATGAGTGTTCCCAATCAAAATTTGAGTAAACCCATAGGGAGATAAGTTGAAAATACGAGTTGAAAAAGTAATTTTTTTCTTTTTTCCCTCTAAAATTTGATGATGTAATATAATATTATTTTATTATTTCCACTATTATTTTACAATTTCCTTAGGAGGCCCATTTTAGACCTCACAATTCCCCTAATGAAAGAATAAGAAGAGAATGGGTAGGGAGATGTGTATGACTGTGCAGATTGGTGCTTATGAAATGGATCAAGTTATTTTAGACCTGGGATCAGATGCTAATGTTCTACCTAAGAAAACATGGCAGTGCATGGGAGAGATAAAGATGGAATGATGTACCATTCAGCTACACATCGCCAATCAACAGAAGATCATTCCTTTAGGGAGGCTATTGCAGGTTGTGGTCAGTATAGAGGGTGTTAAGGTGATGGAATACTTTGAGGTCATCCAAATTGTAGATGATACTGATCCCTATCCTGCACTGCTAGGATTGGATTGGGCCATTGACATGGATGGTGTTATCAATTTGAAGAAATGAAGGATTGAATTTGAAAGCAATGGATTCAGGGTAATCGTTCCTCTAGATCCTGCAGAAGGCCAAAGGTATACTGAACCAGTGCACGCTGAGGATGAGATCTATCAAATATATAAGCTAAATTTGCACGAGGAATACTAGATTAATCCAAAAACAGATGGGAATATTAAGTGGGAAAAGGATAGATCTTTCTTTTTAGACTCTGATGAACAACTAGAAAATTGGCATAACGGATTGCATGAGGTTTCTATGACGCGTTGTAATCGCGTGACCCAATATATGCGCTGTATAACATCTTAGGTATGTGAATTACCACAGTATGATAGATTGACATATATAAACATATTTATAGGAGAAATTGAAAGGACCATGCCCGAAGGACAGGGATTCCATGCTTTGGATCTTGGCTTGCATGCTACTCCAACAATATAGTGGGGAACTCATAAGGAGAATATGGGCAACTGGGAGGAATGTGCACACATAATGAGATTGCGATTTGAATGTCCAGTCATTAAAATGGAAGATGTGTACTCTAGCAAAGAAGATCCTCATATACATTTGGCAAGATGGAATCAGGTATGGGGTGTAGAACCAAGACCTGAATGGGTCCATATGTTTATTCACACATTGGGAAAGGTCCCTACTGAATGGTATTTGGAGACAGGGCTACGTAGAGGCACTAGTGAATGGTATCCGTTGACAAAGAGTTTTATTCTTAAATTTAGCTTTGAGAATGGATTTGATACATTTGACCAAGATTTTATTCCATAAATTATTAATGCGCCGATAATGGAAACTGTGAATTGTAGACAATTGGCACTTATGGAATCTAGGGAACTGTGCGTGGTTGATGGAACCCTGATCCCATTGCCTATGAATGTTAGACAAGTGCGCTCCATGATGAACCTTGTTGGATATTACAAGAATCACATTCCAAATTATGAGTTGATAATTGCGCCCATGACTAGATTACTCAGGAGAGGTGCGACATTCCATTGAAATGATGAATGTCAAAGAAGTTTGCAGTTATTGAGATATACGATAGACACTACTCGATATGCTTTGAATTCCCTAGTCAATAAGTTTGTGTTGGGGGGGACAATCTGGATATGGTTCTCATTCTCTCTAGAATATATGCACCGTAAGGTGCGACGCACGTGCAATAGTTGCGCAAGGAGGTTAACTAGGTCATAGAGGTGTCAAAAACTAGTCATTGGAACAATAAAACTAGAAAAGAGAGATTTATTACCATTTTTTGGAGCGTCTATGATGAAATTAATGAAGGGATTTTACCAAATTTGGGACCATTTTGTCAGTAATGGAGCCTCATTAATGCCAAAGGAGCCGTCGAAGACGCACCACAAGTATAAATATGACCTATGGGGTTGCAATAGTTCCATTTTATTTCTGAGTGAATTCTTTGCCTTAAGCTTTCTGGTTGCTACAGTATTTTTTGTGTCTATGTCTGGTTTGGATCCGACATTCGAGGACGCATTGCACCGAGTAGGCTTGGGCTACGCCATTCTTGAGAAAATGATAGCCACAAGATGTGGAGATGACCCTACTACGCCTGAGGTCCCCACTATTGAAACACTTGCGCCCTCCAAGAATAAGAAGGGGCAGTCTTCTGGTACGTTCAAATATCTGAGGTAAAAGACCCCAAGGTCATGCCCTTCAACGAGTGAGAAGATGAAAAGACCTATGTTAGAGGTCCCTGAAACTATTGAGGAAGGAGAGGAGGATGTGGTCGAAGTGGCCCCATTTTCGCAACTGCCAAGCTATGTTGTGCCACGCAAACCATTAGTTAGAGTACCTAAGGACCTGGATAAGGTGCGCACTGGTATTCAAATGCCCTTAATCCCTGAGAATGTCTCGATGGAAGGGGACATGTTCACTAATATTCAGTAGCTCAGATTCAATGATTGGGACATCGTCGATGTCGAGAAAATCCCAGAGCTTGCGCTAGAGCTATACCTTGATCAAATTAATTATGAAGGATGATTTTTCACCTTGACCCAAAAAGATGGGCCCTAGGTCTGCACAAGGCAGACCTGCTCAATTTTCTCTTGATCCCTCATTTTGGGTGTAGCCCCATAAATCATGTTTGTGTTAGACAGTTGCTCGCACTTGTACACAATGATGCGCTATGGTTGGGAGAGTGCATCCCTATTGATGCTGCTTTAATCCACAAGATCATAGGTCTGCCTACTAAAAGAGCCAACCATATTTTTTATTTTGGCGGTAAGACGTAGGAGAAATTGTTGTAGATCAAATTAAAAAGAAATATAACGTCACAAGGGAGATTCAGGGCTTTTTTGTTGATGAAATTAATGACCCAATAGTGCGCTTTGGTATGATCATCTTGGCTTGCAAGATGGTGCATAAGTGCAGACCCAAGGAGGTGCCCGCACACGTCATTGCGCTCACTAGACAGTGTGGGAAGGGTGCTATCTACAATTGGTCTAGCTACCTCTGTAAATAATTTTTAGAAAATGTGCGTGAGGCCCTTGAGGAAGGCAAGCATTTCCAGTATGCTTGGTTGTTTTTATTGATCACGCTAATTGGGTGGAAGACCACCGAAGACACTTCATTCTCAGAAATTGAGCCAAAGATGTGCAAGCTTGCATGCTATTGTACCTTATGGAACTCTATGGTTTTCAAGATTATGTGGTTTTCATTTATTGAAGAAATCTCTATATATTGCACAATGTTATAAAACAATGGTCAAAGTTTCGAATCCCAACAAGGATCCATATTCAAGACAAGATGTTGAATGAATATTGAAAGAAGGACAAAAAGGTAAAGGTATTAATAGTGACACAGACCTGGTGCGCACCAGAGAAAATGAATTTTTTTGGGTTTTGTATGATGCTACTCTGAATCAAGCGGTGCAGACAAAGCCGCGACTATCACCCACATTTTATTATCGGTACAAGATGATATATGATTTCAAAGCTACCTTTCACAATATCCATATCTGTGACAAGGTCGTCATAGAAGGAGTATGGTATGAGTTACCATACCTGGTGATAGAGGATGATTTACTAAGAGTCATGGTTGAATGGCCGCCAGCCTGGTTATCACGAATCACCTCAACAAAGCCACACACTAGCTCTCAAACAGTGAAACCAACAAATAAAGAAATAGAGAAAGCAACAAAGAAATTCATAGAAAAAGAAGCAACCCCCATGACCACTGGCAAGACTATAGAAACATAAACAACAACACAAAAGAATGGATTTTCACAAAAGGAAATAGGGGAAGCTGAAACCATTAAGGGAACCAAGCGTGACTCTCAAGCACTGGAGGATTGAGAAAAAAGAGGAAGGGTTTCAAAGAGGCTGGGCAGGAGGTCCTGACGCTGACAAAAGACGATTTACATGAAATAACCAACATTGTCACATCAATGACTGAGGATTGCTGGATAGATATGGAGGTGTAGTAAAAATGTACATTGGAGATTGTTCAAGTGGGACTCTAGGAGCTAAAGGTACAGGCGAGCCAGATTTAAGCGAGAGTAGCCGAGGAAATTCAGTCCAACGCACACGTCACAAGTGCAAAACCATTAGAGGTCACTTTACCAGCCTCTAGGGATGCACGCTTAGTCCAAATCCTCGTGCCAAAAATTCATATGGACACCAGTCGACTTGCCCAATTCAGAGGATCAGGTGATATAAACATTAAAATTTTTGTGTTACCTTCAGGGAAATTACATTTAATGCACTCCATGATGATGGATGAACTTTAGTACAAAGAGGCTATGACACACACACATACAATGGAAGCCCAAAAATAGGCCGAGAAAGCACACCAATAACACCAAAAAACATAAGAAACTTTCTGAGAAGTCGAAGCTTAGTGCGCTGCGTTGGAGGCAAAGATCCACCAAGTTTGTCGAGATATTCCAGCTTTCCTAGCCACAATTGTGCCTGAGGAGAAGTTAGAAGGATTGGCTACCACCATGAAAGCAGTGCACACTAAGGTGCAAACGGTCAGAACCGAGTATGAACAACAGATTTCATATCTCCAGACAAAGTTGTAACCCGAGACTCCACCAGAGATTCGCGCGAAATGAGTAGCTGAAGTAAAACAAGCCCGAGATAGTATTGCTGCTATGGTCACCCAATGTGACAATTTGTTAGACAAAGGCATGGGTTTTTGGACCTCAATCCAAAATTATCCAGTAGTTCAATAGCTGTGCGATGCCCTCCACTAGAAGGAGCAACAATTTGAAGAAATTCGGACAGTGGAACCAACATTGGTTCTTACACAACACCTTGCTCGTCTGCTGGAATGTAGAACAATACAAACATAAATTGAAGAATTACACTGAAAGGAACAACTACTGGAAGCATGCATGAAACCATGGGCAGAAGAAGCACTTCAACTTTCGTAGATGCTGGATAAAACTTTGAAGACAATCCAACTGACTCAGCACAGCATAGAGATGGTCACTAAAGGGCCTACCAAAGAAAATTTGGTTCAGCAAGTGCAGGGTGTCGTAGTGCAAAGTTTAGAATTAGTGCTTCCTCTCAAATCTTCTGTCAGCACGCTTCAGGCCAAGATCAAGGAGCAGGTGCCTTAATGATTCGAGATGAGTCACATGTTTGTGTTGGAGGCCTGTTGGAGCGGTTGCCCTTGAGGTACAATTTTTGATGTAATTTTGTATAAGTTTGTATGTGCACGCTGCGCAATTGAGTCAAGGGGCATTGGGGTGGGTGAAAGTCCCTAATTTTGACGTAAATGGGTTTAAGGGTAAACTGTGGGCCTCAAAACATGGTTTGAGACCATAGTATCTACGCGCTAGGTGAATATAAATAGAGAGATCGAATCTAAGGAAGTAAGTTAATTTGAACTAAGTATGAAATGATCTATATGTGTTTTTTATACGTTGTAAGGGTTTTTTTTGGGTTGGGTTGAAAGGCTCTTGATGGTTGTGTGCGCGGAGACCTAGTCCTAGCTGTGTGCGGACTCCGTTGGCTGTGTGCACGGAAGGGTTTATGTAAGGGAAAGTCCGATATGTATTTAAAGATATGAGTTAATGAAAATTATGGGTTTTGGCAAGCTTACTGTGTTATGAATATGAGTTATTTACTATTTATGTTCTGTGAAGATCGCATTGTTTGTATTTCCTATTAATTACCACACGAAGATATCTGTAATCGTTACATTGATGAATGATAGATTTTCTTAAGTAATTGCATTATCAGATCTGGATATGTTTTTGTTATACTTTATCTTTGCTGAAGGATCTGTGACTCTATTTTATTCTGTTAAAGATTGTGCACTCCTTCTGATTTTGATTTAGTCTGTTACGCACATCTGTTGATGATCGATATAAGTTTGCATTCGGTTTGTTGAGGACCACTTCATTATTTTCTCCCTTAGGGTGCAGAAAACTGGTTCCAACACCCCCCCCCCCCCATACTACTTTGGGTGAGACTTTGATCTGCGCAAGTAGGTCATTGCCGAAATGGCCATTAGTTGGAGGGTTTGTTGGTTTATCCATAAAAATATGAACCTGGGTCAGGACCCCTCAAGCCAACAGATTCAAAGGGTAAAATGGTAAGTCTTAAAACCTATGGATATGACCTTATATCATCCAAGCTTGCAAGGGTCATAATGTGTTTTTCCTCAAATAGTTGGATGGAACAGAGGTACCAGGTGGACCTGTGAATGGAAGGATGTTGAAACATTATTTTCCATAGGAATATAATTGTTTCTTGATAAAATCATTGTAAATATCATTGTATTTAATTATTTTCATTTGGTTACCTATTATCAGAAGTTGAAGCCCGCAGAGAAGGACCTAATCTCTTGATTAATGTGCCACCATGCTACTACAACAACACAAAAGAAATAAGATGTAGAAAAATATTGAAAGAAGAAAATTCAAGGCAACTGGTCAAAGGTTCTTGGCACCTCACAGGGAGAGTGCCATCCCCAGTTGGAGCCACTGTTAGGGTCCTATAATTTATACTATCACAAGGTGATGGCATTTTTTCTCTCAGTTATGTCAAAATGCAAATAATATTGCATGTTGAAAATGATTTCCAAAAAAAATATAAAAATAAAAAGAAAGAAAAAATAAAAAAAGGGTATTTGAAAAAAAATAGAATAAAGAAAAACAAAAGAAAAGAAAAAGAATAAAAATAAAGATGAGAACCCCATGAAAATTTAAAAATAGAATTGAAAGTGATGCAAACTTAAATGCCACTACTTGATAGATAGTTTGATTTTCTACAATAAAATGAATGTTGTGTGCAACTTGTTCAAAATTCCACAGCCCTAAGTCATTTTTTAGATCATACAATTTAATCATAATTGAAAAAGTTTCAATTTTTGTCAATTAGATTAGAGAATAAAGTTAGCCAAACTGTCTAATCTTAGCTAATGTCAGTTAGGTAAATGAATAAGGTTGAGTAAAATGTTTAAGTTGAATCAATGAAGAAGTTAGTAGGTAGGATAGAATAGGTGTTTTTCTCCTCAAAGAAAATAAAATAAGGTTATGCTAATCCAAATGCACCCTTTTGTATGGTAAAAATATAGTCTTAGATTAGGAAAAATTGAAGTCAAAGGGATCAAAAGGATAAAATTTGTTAATTCTATATCAAAATATTTGATTTTAAGTATAAGCCTATTAGTGTGCTTCATTCTAAGTTTGAAAAATATTGTGAAATGTGCGCTAATTCCCTAATGTCAAGTTCATTATGTTTTTGTCCAAATTTTGGAAGGCGCATGTATTATAGCCAAAGTTTTCAGCTCTTATATTAAGGTCAGGAAATGACAAAAGGATTTGCCACATGTGATTAACTCGCGT
The DNA here is from genome assembly GCA_034641835.2 of Pinus albicaulis. Classification (NCBI taxonomy): domain Eukaryota; kingdom Viridiplantae; phylum Streptophyta; class Pinopsida; order Pinales; family Pinaceae; genus Pinus; species Pinus albicaulis. The sequence continues at coordinate 78,346,005 of CM076574.1, read as the reverse complement.
GCTTGAATCAGCCGCTCAATCAACTTTCCACCAGATAAACGGCTGACAACCCTTTTTGGCCCCCCTTGCCATCCTCCCTTTACTGGCAAGGGGGGGGGGGGTCTGAAAAGTCGTTTCCTCCTCGCCGGACCCACCATACGTGTCACCACTGTAGTACTTCACACCCCCCCCCCCCCCCCCCTTACAAACTATAAACCACTTCAACCCTGCTCTGAAATCCACCAAACCACCTCATTTCCCACCATATTTCCCGCACGTCTCCCTCCACTCACTTCCCAACACGTAGCTCAGACTGTTACCCTATTAAATGCTTTCCCAGGATAACTGTTCAAATTGGCAAAGGACCAACGCCTCCAACGGAAACTGTGCCAAAACCATAAAAACCCCTCTCGTCACCATTTTCATTCCTTTTACTTGCGAATTTTTCACTCCGCCATCAATTTAAAATTTCTATTGCCATAGTGAACCTCCATAGCCGACAAAGGGATTAATCAAGCACAGGGAAAAAACACCATTTCCACTAATATTAGACTTACACCAAAAATTCCCAGTTTCACCATTACCTTCATATTACTGCAATTATAATTGACATGATGCCTCCTAAAACGAAGAAAAATGATGACCCAATCAACCTAATGCTTCCTCCCCCTGTCAATCTCAGTCATATCCCACTTGCAGAAAGGGATTACAAAATTTCAGATACTGAGTGTATGTTCGACCTTTTCTAACTGTATTTTTGGCTCAAAGACAAATTAATAGACCAAACTGATGAAATTAGACTCTGGGAGTCTAATTTACCGCTCTACATCTTCCCTAAGACCCAACATTTCCCTGAATTCATTAGGAAATTTCAAGCCTGTTATCTACCCAACTAGAGATCCATTGTAGCCCCAAGTGGGGAATTTTTATTCACCATTACTTCCAAAATAATTGATTAGAAGATGCAGGTCCCTCCTATTGAAACCAACACACCTTTTTCTATAGAAGCCTTAAAATAATTTTATCAGAAGTTAGATTTCTCCAAAAGAACACAGATTTTTGATAATTATCCACCTTATGCTTTCATGCCTACTAGGTTATTAATCTAATGAGTGGATAGATGAACTCCTCGGTTTTTTGTCAATTTTTTCTACAGATCAAAAACCTTCAGTTGTTTTTAAGTTTAGTCAATTTTTGGCTGATAACATACATGAAAAAATACTAAAGATACCAACTAAAGGAGTATTCAAGTATGCTTCTATTATTTCATATATGTTTAGTTACTACCAAGTAGACATGTTCCCATGTTCGTTGCAGAAATTAGATGAAGAAGGGAACCCACAATCAATGATTTTCTAGACGTCTTCAGTGAGAAAATATTCAGACGAGTACATATTCAAAGAATACATAAAATAGTTCATTCTTCTAGTCATGAGCATACTGACTAGCAATGTAGAGCCAAGAATCAATGAAGAAATTAAGAATATCATGCACCTGACAGAGCAAGCCAAAATAGGAGATTGATACCTTTACCAAAACTACATAGATATTAGGGTGTATGGGTGTGAGTTTCCACCATACAAGTTGCCCAAATACCTCCCAATGAGAGTATTTTACCTGGAGTATATAAGGCAAGTGATAAATTCGGATGAAATTCATTTTTTTCTAAGCAAAGAGAAAGTATCAGTTCAGATTAAAGACACTTGTTTGTCCCTTTATTTATAATAACAGTTTAGTTGGTGAAGAAGCAGACAAGCTCCTCAAGCAAATGAATTTTAGTCTTATATTTACATGGACTTATGATCCTTTGGGCCTAATATCCAAGATGAGGTTCGAACAAAAAACCACTCCTTATGTGCATACACAAAGGCCAGAGATTGAAAGGTATATGAATCAGTTGGTATGGACAAAGAATACTTTACAAGAAGCAGAGGAGAAATTCATGTCCACATCTACTCTATAAAATCCTACTCCTCAAGAGAAGACAAAGAAAGTACATAGAGAGGAAGGATGTCCTTCAGTTGTAGGAATTTCAGCAAATAAATTCAAGATAATGTACAGAAATAAAACTAAAAGAAGTCCTAAGACAGATTTAGGAGAAGAAGTAGAACAACAAGCTACCATAGTCATTAAAGAGCCAATCTCTTCTGCACAATTAGGTAGAAAATTCACAGTCCCCAACAAGATCATCAGTGTCACAAGGTCATCAGGACCTAGCCCAAACATCTGGGCTAATTTAGGGAGATAAAGAGAAGAGTATTTTTGAAAAATACAAAGAGATAAAGCTCAAGAATGAGATCCTTAAAGGTAACACCTACACTCAATTTTGGAAACAAACTCTGAGTGCTCAATGCAGCCTTCTATCAACTTTTGATTTAGATAAGGGGAGAACGAAAATGGCATTCTTACAAGCTCAGATTCCACATCCACAGAAAACTGTTGATTATAATAAAACCTCCTTTGAATTTGACACAAAGGACATTCATCCCACCGATCAGATGGAGATGCAAAAACATACATGAGAGATGATTTTATCTACTTTGACTTACACTTCTATGAATGCTTCAAAGTTGCAAGTGTCTCTCACAAATGTTCAATGTCAGCTTAAGATTGAGAGGATTTCATCTCTGGAAAAGGATACCATAATCAAGTATGATTAGAATATCTCGTCATACATATGGGATATGATTGAGTGAATGTTAAAGCAGCTAAAGAGTTAATCAAGAAGAAAAATGTTGATATTACAGAACTTAGAAAGCATCTAAAGATGCCAGCAACCGAAGTCCCATAGGAAAAATAAATAAGAGAATCAGAGAACCAGAAGGAAGAAATTCTCAAATTGAACATGGAGCAGAACACACAAATCAGAAATATGGAGACAGAGATGGATAAATTGATCAGGGAGAAGGAACAAAGTACATAATTGGCCATGGTTCCTTTGGATGCAGTTCCCCTTACAGGAATACCAACTATAAGAACTTCTACATCAAAATACCTCCAAACCAGCCTCATATGCTGCAAGGAAACTCACCAAATCCATGGAAGACATGTCAATAAAAATTGAATAGATCAAGAAGTTGCAGGGATAGGTAAAGGTTTTATAGGAGAAGAAGAGAAAAAGTGAAGCATCACACATGGCTAAGGCATGAAGGTCCAAAATACTCATAGAAAGGATACAACAACTGGGAAAAGAGATAGGCATGGGCCAGGCTTTAGCCCAAGAAAAAGAGAACATATGGTTAAACATCCTTAAGTCAATGAATGAGATTTCGCCTTCAGTGCAAATCATTTTTGAACAAAATGAATTAATCTAGAAATCCAAAGAAGCAATTATACAGATCAAAGAAAAATTGGGTGACAAGCACATTGATGCCACTAATATGATTAAATTTATGAATTCTAAGGCTAAGTATGAGTTGGAGGAAATGGGAGTTAAAGATAGAACAAAAACAATACTGGAAGTCAAGAAGGCTATAACTAAAAAGAACCTCATCCTTCAGCTAGAAGAAAAATGTCAAAGCTAGAAATTGTTATTAACAAGGTTTTTCAACAAGATTGAAGTGCTGAAAAATAAGGGCCTGCCAAGTTTATTTGTGATAAATGAAAATTTGATCACCCTAGAGGACTACAACAATAAATTGAGAGGTGTGGCTAAGGACAACTCCAAGTTTGCAGGGATACAAGGCAACATAACAGGGAAATATTTTCTGGAGGCACTGGAGAATTATTTAACCATACAACATGAGGTAAATAATATCTTTGTCATCAAGCCTACTTTTGCGAAGTATACTGAAGTAGATGAGATCTACAGGATAGTGAATAAATTTTCAATTATGAATGAAGAAATATGGGAGAAGTTGTGTGAGTTACTAGATTATGTGAGTAACTCTATCTTTAGTCAGAGAAATAACATCACAACAAGGACCAAATTGAAAGATCAACAACAACTTCCTTCGAATCAGGGCGACCTTTCGAACAGTTTCAAATTTCCCTATCGGTTTGTATTAGGATATATAATTTGTTTTAGATTTACCTAAAATATACCCTGGTCAGCTATGGCATGATTTTTGTAAATATTTTTATAAATACTTCAGTTTTTGAAGTATTGAGGGTTGATTTTTGCATTCCTGAAGCTAATGTTCTTTTTCATTTGAATGGATGACCAGTAACAAAAAGGACATTCTTCACGTGATTCATGTGTTGGACTATTTGGTGATGTGTTTCTCTCACTGTCTATGTGATTATTTCTTTGTTTCCATACTTATGTATTATTAAATCTAAATTACTTTACAGAAAGTTAATGAACATAATTTCTTGGAACATACACTCTAATTATGGCTGTGGTTAATTTAAATGTTTTCCTCTGATATCAAGTTAAATAATTCTTAACTGCTCTTTAGCTTCAATTGAATCTATTTCTTTTCTTCTATTACATTTCATTTGCATCTAGAAGATACAATTAGTTTACCTACCTTGCCCTGTGAAACTCCTTTGAAAATTTGAGAAATACCCATGTTAGTTTCCAGACTCCATAGCCCAATGGAATTAGTTAGGCATTAAAACAACCAAACCAATTAAAACAAATCACAAACAATAAAAAAAACAACTATGCATAAATAACTAACCTAAAATCATCAATATAGCAAATGTAAATCTGACAGAGAGATCCCTCTCTGAGTTTAGGAAGGCTAGATCCTAAGCTCCAAAGTGGTTTTGTGGTTACCTTTGTGGTTTCTTCCACAACCTCGGAAATTACAGAGCGATAAAAAAGGGCATTGTTTACACTTAATTCTATGCTATGGTATGTTATGGAGATAAATACAAAGTGTTAAGGAATGTGGCACTCATGCAAGGACCCACATGGTCCATGGATTCGATTTTATTTTTTAATTATTTTATTTCTAGCATTGAAGACATCTAGTTCACGACAATGTCTGGATTCACAGATTGCATTTGGCTTAAGTCTTGTTGCATTGATTGTAAGTCGAGTCTACTAGTTATCTTCTAAGTTCGACATGATAATCAAGGGGAGTTTGTTTTAGAGATTCGACATTCTATCTCCTATAGAGATTTCAAGTCAAGAACAACATAGACAAGGGAAAAGGCATGGGCGCGAGAGCTTCACTCATTTTCCTTTTTGATCCAATGGTTGTTTTAACCTCTATTCGAAACCAACCTTTGTTTCTTTCCACATAACCTATTTGGGAATTCCCCCTTCATACGAACATCATTCATTCTAAATTTATAGTTTAGTTGGGAATTATAGGTTATGTCTTGTTTTTAAGTATTTTAATATTTTCTCTTTGTTCTCCCCATTCAAAAAAATTCAACTTATTTCTATACCTATTGACTGAGAAAAAGGCGAGTGGTTTTTCTGAGAAATATTCATGATATGCTTAACAAATGTATCAATATTAGTTTGTCAGAACCCACCAGGAATAACTGCCTTGATTTCTAAACTTCCTTGACTTTAGTATCATTTAGAAAGGAAACCAAGGAAACCAACAATATTGTGGTCCGTAGTATCGAGGGGAATCAATCTGATGCTCAAACCCCACAATCACAACAATTTGGGTCTATTAGTTCGAAGAAGATTAAACCTTCACAAATCACACAAATTTTCTAGTTTGGTCCAAGCCTTGCAGAAAGATTTTCCTTATCGCTTGCAAAAGCAATGGGAGAGGAAGTTTTCAATTAGAATTCAGTATGGAATTCTTGTGTGAGAATTACCAGATTGTAATCTCTTATAATTATTGACCATATAAAAATTTACTTATTTATCTTATTTACACAACTAGTATTTTCTGTTAGAATCCTTATGATTTTACATCTATATGCCACTTTGGAATCTAAAGACAACCATAAATATTTCTTTTAATGGTTTATGCTGGCTCTAAAGGTTGACATTTGTGTTTGTAATTAGTAGTTATGGATATGTTTTTTTTGTTTTCATACTAGGCGTGGAAATATTTATGGATTTTCTCTAAAGTCACATAGATTTTTTCATGTGAAATTTGTGTGTCCCACTTTCCAAACTTAATCTTCTTTCCTTCATGTCCTTGCATTAGCCTTCTCACCACTTTCAAGGTGCCTGACAAAATCTTGAAATGAGCAGATAAACATAAACCGTGAAATTTTTGTTTTATTGAATAGTAATACAAGTTATAACACTCAACACTTGGAAAAAAGTAAAACCCATTTAAAACACTAAAATAGTATAACCAATTCCTTTCCCCATTACACGTATGCAAGCCTAAAACCTATTCCTGTACCCCTAACCCACTACTTGGTTGAACAAGAAAAGGCTCATCAATTGGTCTATTTACCAATGAAAGCTCTTAAGCTGTAGCATGCCAAGTATTATGGCAAGGCAGGATGTATACATTGGTGTAGATCACTAGAATTCAATAACAATTTTTTTTTTGTCTATAAGTCTATAATTTTAGAATAGTAAAAAATAGATCTTTGGTATCGTTTCATTATGACTTAAATTTCTCTCATGGTTGAAGTTTTCCTTGAAAGATTTCTTTGGAAATTTTTAATCGTTTCAGAATTTAATTTTTTGAGCAATTCTGAACCACTTCAGTTGTTTTCAAATTTAATAAATCAATTGAAATTTTGTGGCCTCGGATTTTAGACCGAATCTTGTTTTCTTAATTTCCATTTATCAAGATTGATATCCATAGTTAACAAGAGATTGTTATAATGTACATTGAAATTCAATTCTTCAAAGAAATTATATGTATTCTTCAAAGAAGTGGTTTGTGGGACCCCATTGAATGGTTATTAAATTGGACCAAGTGATCACAGGCACATCTAAGACTTCCTATTGACTCTAGAATCATTTAGAATAATTTCTAGGGTTACTTTTTTCATTGCTTATATTTTCTTATTAAATGAAATATATGGAATATTTTAGACCATCACAATGTTAATATCTTAAGAATAGAAATTGATATCCCCCCCACTTGCAGTATAAAATATCCAAGCCTGATTCCACAGGAAAGTTGGAATCTCAACAATAATTGTTTGAATCCATGACAAATCAGATGCATTTTCATAAAAGCATAAACTTCATTGGAAAGCTTTTGTTTGGATCGGAAATGGGTACTATAGTGTTGAAGGTTGTGCGACCATTTGGGCACCCTTTGGATGATGATTGGGATTGTCTTAAAACCATGGTAATATTTAAATCTTAGATGGTAATATGTATCTCCCCTGTTCCACAACCTGCAAGATTGTAGAACAAGGGCATTAGAACCATTCACGGACTAGTTTGCAACATAATCTTTGTAAATATCTAACAAGAACATTGATCCCTAGTGATAGGGTATAAAGTATCTTCCACATTTTAGCCCATTTAAATCTTAATGATAGTTGTTAATATTGATTGAATGTGAAAAGTAGGAACATTTGAATCCCATTATGGGTCACTTTCTCAATATGGAATATACATGTGTGCTCTATTAAATATTTGTAAAAATGAGGTTAGGGTGGATACCATCACTGAATTTTATGAAGAGGCATGCACATAAATCCCATTTAAGAAATGTAATTCAATCCAAGTTGGTTATAGTTCTTAGTTACTTCATATGAATTAGGTTGTATTGCCAAGCATATCTGAATGTCTGAAAATTCAGAGTTGGAGAGATAGATCCTATACATATTAAAATATTGTGCTCTTGTATCTCAGGTTGGTGGTGAACGATGAAAGTATAACAAAGATAGAAATTGATACAAATTTTTTTTTTTAAACATTAGATGTAAGCCAAATTTTGTATTTTTCGATTATTCAAGTAAATCAATTGATGTCATGCCATCATGGAAATACTACAGTTAGACATTTTAATGCTTGGTTTGTGGCTAGATTCAATGTCCAAATTTGTAATATCTCAAAGTGGTGAGTCTCATGGTTGTTTGAATCAGGAGATTTTATAGGTTCTCAGCATGATACCTTGGTCAACCATGGATTATATGAATTCCTCTCTAAAAATATTGTTCTATGTTTATCCTTAAACAACAAGCTTCTAAAATGGAGCAACGACATTAAAAAAGGATAGATTGACCCAAATAGTTGTGTACAATGTAAATTTAACGAAGAAGTGATTCTATGTTGTTCATTCATTGTGATTTTGAAGTTTAGGTTTGGTTGTTGCTAGTGTGCACTTTAAAATTTTCAATGAATTCCAACAAGCAATGCCTGGAATATTGTAAGCTTGGCTAGTTGTAGGGCTTAGCAATAAGGAATTTTGGTGATTTTCCTGCTATCTCTTTTCCAAAACAATGAAATTCCATGCAAATTAGCAGATGTTTTCATAGAGAAATTAAGCAAAGAAGACACTTGTTTGTTTACCTTATATATATTGCAGAAATATTTATACATCTCATTATGATTACTATGTTGCCATTCAATTACTCCATGAATGAGTTCTAGAATTTCAACTCATGTTACTTTCTTGTATGTTCATTTATAGTGAATGTTGATGATGATTTGATATCTGCATCTGCTCTCTTTCCTTCTTACAACAAGAAAGTATAAATGTTGCACTTGTATTGATTTACTTAGTTTTATTACTTTATATTGCTAATATAAATGTTGTTTGTGATTGAGTACAAGTGTTGATACACATTGTTTCATATTGACATTATAACATGTTATTACAACAAGTAATGACTTTTATATGTTTTAAGTTTATTTGTGCATAAACCATTGGTCAAGTACTCTCTCTTTCACGACGGATTTATTTGCATATCTAGTTGTCTTTAGTTGCCATACAAATACATGTGTGAAAACATTTATCTATTAAAAACTAAGTCACAAAAGAGTCTCCTTGCCTCTGTGAAACCTAAGCATTGTAGAGCTTGTCTTGAATATCTATGATCTACCACTCTGACTTCCTTGTGAGGTACACTTAATCTCTTAGAGGTGATCTAGTAAGTCTTGGAAACAAGGTAAACTATAGTCAGCGAATTTATGGGGTTGTTATGGCGTCGTAGATGATTTTACTACCCAGCTAGGCAACCAACTTGCTAGGAAACAACTCCCTACTCATTTCATGGGTTGAGTGCAATTTTAAAAGAGAACCTTAGAATTATTGAGGAGTCGAGTCGATCATATACAAAAGCTGGTGACCTTGATATACTTTCTTTGATGTTCAAAAAACCATTGAACAAGATACTATATGTCACCACATTCGGAAAACATCCACTCCTTGTCATGTGTTTAAAGTGTTTTAAGGTTGCTACTAATCCCTTGCTCTTCATCTCATTCAACAAACATGAAGCTTTATGTATTTTCCTTTCTATGACATACGTGTTGGCAAGTGTGTTGTAAACCTCAAATTCTGGCTCAACTCTAGCTCTATTATTTCATCCAACGCGAAAGGGGCCCTCTCCAACCTCTTTGTCTTGGGTAACCCAATGAGCACATATGTACGACTAAATTACTTGTGCTTTATACCATAAACAATTACAATATTGGGTGGTTCATTGCTAGAACCAAAAGCAATCACTTACTGTTTTCCACACAAAATACATCCAAATCTGTATCTATTCTACAAATATTTCAAAACAACTAGTTCAAAATTATTTTCTACCTGCCAAACTTAGCTTTTCTTCAAACTCTCGCTCAAGACGGGGACTTGTGCAACTTTGTTGGTTTTACAAAATTCTATAAAAATCTAACTTAACTTTATTCTTTTTAAGTTTTATTTTAATAATACAAAATTATTTAAAATGCATCTCTTCCTCTTCCAAATTTTCTATAGTTATCACACCTTGTGGATATTTTGTTATGTACTCTTTTGAGACTTAATGTTATATGGCAACATTTTGCATATTTGTTAAATAAATGGTCACCCACAATCCTAAACCCAATCATGGTTTAGCTCACGTGTAAAAGCAGGCTTCAATAAAACCGAGAATTAATGCCATATGGCAACGTTGGCATATTTTTAATTAATGGTCACCGGCAATTCTAAACTGAGCCCTGGTTCAATAAAACTGAAAGTTAATGCCATCTGGCAACATTCGTCATAATTTTTAATTAATGGTCACCAACAACCCTAAAGCCAACAGTGGTTCCACTCGCGGGTCGAATTCCTGTGACTTTCTATCGTATTTTGGCATTCCCACTGGTAGGCTCTTTCAACTTCCACCAAAAATAGAAGTGGCTTCGAAGAAATTCCATTCTTGTTTGACAGTGGAAACTTGTAACCGTCGTTTTTAACTCTTAAAAATGCCAAAAAGAGTCTGCCTTTTGTCCTACAGAATTGAGAGGCTGCGCGAATTCATGATCATGATAATTTTGGAGGAAGAGATTGACATTAATACTATTAATGTGAATACAAAGTTAAGTCGAGCTATTTCCATTCAATCACCGATCTTTCTTCGTTGTTCATGTTTATTACATAATATAAAGAATTTATAGATAATGTGATAACTATATCTTAATCCTGAATTTATAGATAATGTGATAGCTATATCTTAATCCTTTCACTATTGTTCAATAGTCAAATGCGAAATCCATTTTCCCAGACCAACATATTTCCTTCCCTTTATGTTAGCATAAAAATAAAAACATAACAATTTCAATCTCCTTTTCTACATACATACCACTGGAAATAGGTAGGTTTTTTTTTTCAAGACAAAAAAACAATCTGGTTTGGTTTATATTAATGTAGTTTATATTAATGTATGAGAGCAAATTCCAATGTATCTTTCTATGACCAAAAACTCGCATATCCCATCCAAGTAATATAACTCAAGCATATATCATGCAACTCTAAACAAATCCAAAATAAACCAGATAAGATAGTAGGTTCTTAAGCATACAATAAAGAAGAAACTTAGAAAAACAAAGCCCATCGGCCAGTGGATTCAGACAGACAATAAAGAAAAAGAAGAAAGTAATCTCTTATTTATAAGATAAGATAACTATCTGGACTGCTAATCAATAGCCAGAGAGACGACCTCATACATCAAGACCTGCCGTGGCAATGGTAGAATCTGAATGGAGTTGCACTCTTGTATGTAATTATACGTTACATATATCTGATTTACTAACCATCTTTGATTGCTTAGATCACTAATTGGCTGAAAGTTGGTAATTAATGAGAGTTTAACAATAAATATTTAGCATTATGCATCAAGTTAATAATATTTATATCTTAAAAGATGAAAAAACAATAAACCAATCATTAAGACTATGCATAATATTTTAGAGAAGCTAAACCAATCATACATCATTACCACATTACTTGCTATCATCTCATACATCGTTACCGCATTACTTGCTACTTTCCGAATTAATAAATGATAATCGCACTGCATTTACAGAAGCTCTAGAGGAAACTCTATGGCTGGAGTGGAATTTCAATGTGTTGAATTCAAAATACATATTCATCAGTATTAATTTTTTTTCTTTAATTATAAATAAGCTTCATATAATACTTTTTCATATTCAACTTAACCTGAGGTTTAAAATTTTAAAGTCTTAACTTTGCATTAACACTAAGAAATTTAGGTGTGGGAGTAGAACATAAGGAGTGAATTAAATACTATTCAAGGTTCACAATTGAGAAATCCAAATCCAATCCTAGCCTTGCAATAACTTTAAAAAAATTAGGTGGAATGAGTATCATGATTGAATTATATAGTTTAAGATCCATATTAAAATATGGAAATTTATAAATAAAGAAGCTTTGTTAGTAATATCCAAGAAGTTTACTTTGGGTTTTTTTTTATACTAATTGATGAGCAAAACTTGAGAAGAGAAGTTGCAAAGACATCCCCACATGACTACTCCTTATCATAATGAGAAACCATGCTTAGTTCACTTGAAGAGAGGAGACTTGCATAGCCTATTTTTTTATTGGACATGCAATTGGATATTGTGTGCACCATTAATAGATGAGAAATCTTACTTCTTTCAAAGTTTAATCCTCTTTTGGTTGTAAATATGTTGATCCAAATCAAGCCTAATGCCAAGCCCATTAAAAAGAGTACCCTCATAAAATAATGTCAAACTATTTTATATGCTAGGCAAAGAACGAGCTCATGTTGCTTTGTTCATGGCTAAGCAATGGCAGATTTAATATATGGAAACTTTCTACTTCCAATAAATGGTTTTTGGATTGATTCCTCAACCACTACCATACCTTTCTATTTCTCAATGTGTCTCTTGTCAATTGAGTCCTCCTCTTAGATGATAAACATGGGATAGATAGGTAATCAATTAAGTCATAGAAAGGATGGTGTGGAGTTGTAGGCATCTAAGGTCTAAGAGTTGGGACTAAGGAATGGGGAAATGTTTCAATGGATCATGATAATTTACTAGTGAGGGTGAGAGAAAGAGACCTACGCATAGTCACAATTATTTTATCTTAAAAGTGGGAGGGAATGGAACCTACCCCAAGTCACAATTACTTGATCCAAAATTAACTCTAGTGAATCTACCTATTCGCAACCAAGGATTAAAATTAATGACGTTTAATTTTAATGCCTACATGTGGAATTTAGAAAGAAAAATGGACTTATGCCAGCTTACAATTTCTTTATAGAGAATCAACCCAATTAATTTTTATCCATTCACAAACAACTATTATAATTAATTTAAATATATACACATCAAATTTATGATTTAATTTATTTTTTTACCACCATCCATATTTTTAAATTTTTAGTAATATAAATATGTCTATTTTTGTGGAATTATGATTCAATTTTAAAAATATTTACTATACTTTCCCTTATTTATACTATTTTAAAATTTCATAATTTATTTAATTTTTAAAATTGCTCAATTAATTGGCTAATTCAAAATTTCCCTATTTCTATATTATATTTACAAAATAAAGGATAAAAGATATTGGGAATCTTGTTAATCTACTCATGCCCGCGTCACTAATTAGATGACAAGATATTTGACTACCTTAAGAAAGTTGTAGTTCATAAAAGTATTTCGAAGGATTCAAATAGGATAATGAGATAGGACCTAGACTTGTTTGTTTGATGCTAAACTATTACTTACATACAGAGTAAGATGATAGATTTCACATCATCATAATAATGATACTCAATACTTAGTGTAGTTATTAGATTTATAAAAAAAAAAAAAATGATTTTTATATTTATTAGTTATAATTATTGTATTTGTAATAAAAAATTTAAAAATATATAAAGATAAATATTTAAATGATGGATATAAATAAATATAAAATATTGTGTGAATAGTAATTTAAAAAAAATTATCTTAAAAATTAGAGTAGTCTAACTTATAAAAAATAAAATTTTTAACAGTAATTTCAAGCAAGATTGTGATTATTTGTTATTTAAAATATATTTTTGAATGCATAAATGGATTCAACACCGTGAAAAACCCAAGGGGCACTTGAATATTACATACTAAAATTGTACATAATTTTTGTTAAAATTAATGAGAAAAAATGTCTTGAAAAATGACATTTCGTCTATTAGTTATACTATACATATAAATATTTATTTGATTAATATGATTGTATATCAAATTTATACCTTTGGAAGATCATTAACAATTATACATTAGGGAATTTATTATTGTGTGGGATAGCATGCAGGTCATTAGATCTAGTGGTGCATTAATTATGATGTGGGGTTGTGTATAAGTCTTTAGATCTAGTTGCTTTAATCCAATGAATTATACATGGGCTCTTATTGATCACTAGGTATAATCGCCTTTATATCCAACAACCTATACATGATCCCATGCCATAATTAATGATCTGTCATGGACTCTTATTGATCATTAGGTCTAAGCACATTATTATCTAACAACCTATATATGACCCCGCTTAGTAGTTAATACCCTACAACTAAACAATGGAATATTATTGATCACTGGGTCTAAGTTCCTTGGTGGGTGTATAAATTAAAAGTTGGATGTATATATCAACATTAACTGTTGCAATTATTTAATTTTGTTATACGAGGATGAGATTGCCAAATTGATGCATAATACCTCCTTGTTTATGGGATAAGGGACCTATGGAGGTGTACATACTTTTCTCCCTCTAAATTTGAACTAGTAAGCTCTTAGGAAGAAACATAATTTTTCTTAATCATTAGACCCACTCAAGATGTGTATATTGGTATATAAACTTATTAGTTTTCTTGTGTTATTATTATTATATTTACGCCGTAAGGCATCATTATTTGAAAAAAGCTTTCCTAGCTGCCACTATGTCCGTGTTTGGGCCATTGGATGAAATGTTAGACGATTGAAATGTTTTAGACCATTAGATCCAATGTCTCCTTCAACCTAAATAACTAACTAAATCACTGAAAAATTACTAATATCTTCCACCTTGCTATGAAATACAATACATCCTGCAAATTGAATGATCTCGCTCTCCAATAGTCAGAAATAAGCAAACTCAGATCCATTAGAAAGATTCAGAGGTAGATCAACCTCCTGTTGAAGATTTCGTTGTTGGAAGAATTATTACTTCTTGTAGATATTTTCACTTACATTAAGCTCAAATTTTCGAATTTTGATGGTTTTCGATGTACTTTGGTCTGAACTGTAAGATTGGGCTATGCCAGAAAGACGCAGATGTAGATGAAAATCCGTCAGAAAGATGCAGATGCAGTAACAGATTTTTCATGCACAAGATCCTCTGTATTGTCGATCCATTTTGTGTCGAACCATTTTGTGCATCGAGATCATTGAATCAATTTTAATGATGTGCCTCCCAATCCAGGTGTGTTTTCAATGTACCCTTTACTAATCTTTATCATTGCATTTATAAAAACAACCTTTGATTCTTTTACAACCATTTGTTCTGGTGTGTTCGTGACTTCAAAATATTATTTCACTGTATGAAATTATCATGAATTTTAGTGCGGCATAGCGATGGGATGATCATCAACATTGCCAATGTTTTTGCTGGAGCAGTCACCAATCTCTTCAAGACCAACTACTGTCAAGGCGATGTTGTTGCACCTATGGAGGTCATCTTTCCCTACTCGGGAATATATGGAGAAGGGGGTTATTCGATGTTCTCGGGGAGCTAATCATGGTGGATAAAACGACCTGGGAAAGTTACAATGCTCATTGAGATAATGGGTGGGGTTGTCTACTGCCAACTATGTGTTGGAATATTGTCATTGATGTGGCAAAGGCATGTACCAGAATACCACAATTTCAGTAGATCACTGATCAAGAAGAAAGCTCAGGGAGAAGAATATGTATATGTAGTAAGCAAAGGTATTGGGGTGAGAATGAATTCATATTTTAACACAAAGCCGACAAGGAATTAATATG
Source organism: Pinus albicaulis (assembly GCA_034641835.2). Taxonomy (NCBI): domain Eukaryota; kingdom Viridiplantae; phylum Streptophyta; class Pinopsida; order Pinales; family Pinaceae; genus Pinus; species Pinus albicaulis. Next base: position 78,330,725 of record CM076574.1, on the reverse strand, counting down.
TGATGGCAGCCGTTTGGACAATACTTGAAGACATTCCCGAGATTTATCTTTACTTATAGCTAAGTCATTCAAGACAACAGCAAATACCTAAACAAAGGAGTCCTTTATTTTCTGACTGAAGGACAAGTGGTCCCCACCACTTAAGCTCTAAATCGGAATCGCAAGTTATTTTGGTGAAGTAGTGTCTTGTTGATATGGAGTCCTGTGATGCGATGTGATCCAATCGCAATCGCAAATCGCAATGTAAATGATACATAAAAATGTCTTGTGGATGTGGCAGTGTTCCATAGTGGTACGGTTGTACACAATACAACCAAATGTTACATTATAAATCGCCCCCACCAACAGCCGAGGCCTGTGGGTCCACTTGACCACGTGCTGATGTTTTAATGGAATCGCACGTCTTGAATCGCAAGGTTCAATCGGCAGAGTTTTGTTATGTGCTCCGATCAAAAGCCGGACCCGATCGAGTTATATGCCTCACTTTATTGCAAATCACATCAGAGTTCCCAATCGCAATCGGAAGCGCTTAAGTGTTGGGTCCGATTGCATATTGAAATTGGTGGACCCGATGGTGTTATACGATGGAATTAATAGATTCAATCGCGTCTGGGATCTTAATCGCAATCGAAACTTTCCGATTGATCGCATACCTTTTGCAATATGCTGCGATTGAAGTGGCGAACCCGATCCGGTTATATGCTGGAGTTAATATGTGCCAATCGCATCCATGTCCTGATCGCAATCGGAAATTTTCGAAGGTGTGCCCCGATTGCATTTGTTCAAAGGACCCGATTGCGCTATGAGCCATGTTTTATGTGGTCATCGCGTCTGGTTGATCAATCACAATCGCAAGTTTTGTTTGACACCGCCGATCCACCAACTGCGATGTGGGCCCAGAGTCGAAGATTGAATATTATTTTAAGAACCCGAAAGGTTATATGGATTTATATATTACTGATGAGTCAGTGGCATGTTAATGTTTATAATATTATATGGCGGAGACAAAGATTGGGGTTTCAAATTGGATTGGCTCAATTATTAATACAAAAGGATTGAGATGTATGGTTGTTCCACTTGCGGAACTCACCACATCAACAAGACACTTGCATATGGAAAAGCATTGAATATTGTTTATAAAATCTGAAGGGTTAAACTTTGGGTTAAAGGTTTATGCACATAGATAATTTTAATTTCGTTTGAATGAAAGAATTAAAAAAAAAAAAAAAGGAAATTGAAAAGCCCTGGGACAAACTAAAGGGAATATCGACAAAGGAATACCATTAGCAACGCTGAGTGGTTCTAGACTCATGGTATGGAGAAAGGCGAGAACTATATAAAGGGCAAAGATCATTATTCGAAAAGGACAGGTGCGAGAGTCAAGCGTTTAAGAAGAGCGAATTCTCTATGAAGCATTTCTGTATGGACAGAATACGTGCTTAACTGATCATTCTCGAGTCCATGTTGCACCCATCGAAAGAATGAATCTGGGATTCATTCAATAGAAGAATCAATGAAGAGCTAACGCATGTCTGATGAAGATTTTTTTATCCAGAAAGCCAAACGGGATGTCGAATGCATACATTTTCTGAAATCTGGGGTTGTAGGCTGTGTGATCCAGTCTGAAAATTAATGAAATGAGGTCCACAGTGGTGCTGAAGGTCGAAGCTTTCAGTCAGGGGGTTGTAGCTCCCTTCCAGAAGAAGCTGGTAAACAAGAGAAGGTTGTAGCCTTCTGCAGGTGGGTGCCTGCGTGCTAGTATGAGTCTGCACCAACATATATTGTAAGAAGTTTTCTCTATAATAAAATATTGAAGACTGATATTGCAGCAGTGGTGGTTTTCTCCCAAATTGGGTTTCCACCTTAAATCCTCGTGTCCATATGTGTAGTTCATGTTTGATGCTTTGTTCTACTATTCATGCTTAATGCTTATCTGATGCAATGCTCTAAGTAAAAAATATAATAAGATAACTGAACGTACATGATTGGATGCAGTAAGAAAGAAAAATTGTTCAGCTTTAAAATACTGATTCACCCCCCCTCTCAGTATTTTTCCCAACAATTGGTATCAGAGGATGTCCTTCTAAAAAATCTTAGTCGCTAGAAGGAAGATCAATCAAAATGAGCAATCAAGATGGAACAACATCTATCAGGCCTCCTCTCTTCAACGGAAACAACTTAATCTTTTCAAAAACAAGGATGAGGTCCTACCTTCAGTCTCTGGGAGCAGATGTATGGGCAATTTTTGAACAAGGATATCAATATCCAGCTACAGTGCCAACGGATCCAAATGAAAGAAAGAACTATGAAACTAATGCAAAGGCGGTCAATGCTCTATTGGGAAGTCTCACTGAATCAGAATTTGTCAAAGTCATGCAGCTGAATACTGCAAAGGCAATATGGGACAAAATCATTCTAAGCTATGAAGGTGATGCAAAGGTAAAAAGTGCTAAACTTCAAACTCTCGGAATTCAATATGAGAATCTAAAAATGCTTAATGAAGAAAGCATTGCAAATTTCTTTCTACGTCTTGATGATATTGTAAATCGCATGAGGAATCTGGGAGAAACAATAACTGAATCTACATTGGTTGAGAAAATTTTAAGATCTCTAACAGAAAAATTTGAGTCAAAAGTTTCAGCTCTTGAAGAAAAGCAGGACCTTCAAAATCTTACTATGGTACAAATTCATGGCATACTAACTGCATATGAAATGAGAAGAGGAGGACCATCTGAAGTCAAAGAAGCAGTCTTTAGAACTTCTACAAAAGGGAAGGAAGTACAAATAACAGAAGGATTAGGATATGTCTCAGAAGAAGATGAGATAAAATTCGTAAAGAAACTTCAACTTGGCACAAGACGGTTTAGAGGTAAGCTTCCCTTCAAATGCTTTAGTTGTGGAAGAGTTGGTCATTATGCTGCTAAGTGTCCTTACAAAGAAACACCTGCTAAAGGAAACGAAGCAGCAAGAAGAAATAAGAACCGGTCTAGCTCTAGAAAAAGTTACTATACTCATGAAGACAGTGATGGGTTATCTGATTGTGAGGAAGAAGGTGAAAAAGATCTTAGACTTCTTATGGCTTTCGAAAATGATTCTAAAGAAGAAAAGGATACCTTTATGGATGCTCTAGAAGACAATTATTTTCTTAATGAAAACAATCAACTCAAAATATGCTTAGAAGAAAGTAAAATAATCATAGAGACTCTGAAAAATCAGATTGAAGAAGAGAAGAAGCACAATGAAAAATTAGAATGTGAAGTGGTAAGTCTAAGAAAAGAACTTGAGAAAGTAAAGACTCTGAATCTTAGATTTGCTAAAGGATCTAAAACCTTGGATGAAATTATCAAGGTACAACGTTCTCCTTTTATAAAGACAGGTCTTGGATATACCAGAGAAACTTCTCAGGCTTCTGCACCAAAATATCTAAAAGCTGCTACAACTGGTTTGCAACATTCTGCAACTCAGCAAAGGGATAAAGATTCCTCACAGGTAAAGCATGATCAGCTCAAGTCAAGGAACTTCAACTCGAATACTCTTCAAAGGAACACCAACCAGCAGGTAAATTCAAATAGAATATTTCATGATCGAAGAAATTTCTACTTCAATGGACAATGTTTCTCATGTCACAATTTTTGGTCATAAAGTTGTTCAATGTGTTGCATATAAAACTATCATGACAAGAGAAGCAAGAAAGAAGAGAATGGACATTGAATCAAAGAAGAACACTTATAACAACTTCTCTCCTCTACAAAATGAAGTTGAATGTGCTTACTGCAATAACTTTGGCCATGAAGAATCCGAATGCAAGAGCAAAGTTCAGCTAAAAGAACATGTCCCTTCAAGCTCGAAAGTATGGAAAAAGAAGGAATTACAGGTTGAAAATTGTGGCCTAGCGTTATTTGCAGAAGATGAAGAAAACCAATGGTACATTGATAGTGGATGCTCAAGACACATGACAGGTGATAAATACAAACTTCTTGCATATAATGCTCTAGAAAAGGAAAAGAAGGTTACTTTTGGAAATGATACTCCCGCGGTCATTAAAGGAAAAGGGTCTGTTTTTCTAAAAGAAAATGTGAAAGCTAATGAAGTCATGTATGTGGATGGATTAAGGTATAACCTGTTAAGTGTAAGTCAAATGTGTGATCAAGGAACTGAAGTTGTCTTTAGTTCAAAAGAATGTGTGGTACGTGATCTTGATACAGGTAAAGCAATTATAAAAGGGAAAAGAACTCCAAACAACCTATATATATTGAAGAACTGCAAAGAACAATGCTATTTGAGTAAATCTTCAGAAAATTGGCTATGGCATAGAAGATTGGGGCATCTGAGCTTCTCTCAACTCCACAAATCAAGCAGACTCAAGGTTGTTCATGATCTTCCCAATATTTCTCTACCTGAAAATATCATATGTAAATCCTGCCAATTCGGTAAGCAAACCAGAGTACAATTTAATGACAAGGAAGGATCATCAAGTAAGCCTCTTGAACTTATCCATACTGACATATGTGGACCTATGAGAAAAAAGTCACCGCATGGTGAAGAATACTATATCTTATTCATTGATGACTTTTCTAGAATGTGTTGGATTGGGCTGCTTAAACACAAAGATGAAGCATTTGAGAAATTTCAGATTTTCAAAGCACTAGTTGAGAATGAATTAGATCTAAAAATCAAGTGTCTCAGATCTGATCGAGGAGGAGAATATACATCAGATGAATTTCTTGAATTTTGTGAACAACATGGCATAAAAAGACAGTTTTCTGTAGCTGGCACTCCACAACAAAATGGTGTTGCAGAAAGAATGAATAGAATAGTTCAACAAATGGCTAGAGCTATGTTGGATGATTCTGGAACACCTGACATATTTTGGGGAGAAGCAGCACATACAGAAGTAAACATTCTCAACAAGGCACATGTTCATGTAAATAGTGATAAAACTCATATGAACTTTGGTATGGTAATCCTCCCACTATAAAGCATTTTAGAATTTTTGGAAGCAAATGCTTCATCAAGAATAATGATGAAAAACTTGGCAAGTTTGAACCTAGAGCAGATGAAGGGATATTCCTTGGATACTCCTCTAGGAGTAGGGCCTATAAATGTTACAATAAAAGACTTCGGGAGATTGTTGAATGTATTGATGTTGTTATTGATGAGTCTTCTGCAGCTCCAAAAGAAGAAAAGAAAACTACAGATGAAGATGATGATGACACATATCCTTCTACATCAAATAGTAATGATACAAATAGTGAACCCAGTGAAGAACCCGAAGATGGTTTGTCTGAAAAGGCTCCCTCCAGATATGTTCAAAAGAATCATCCAGAATCTCCAATTTTGGGAGAACAGGGATCAAGTGTACAAACAAGAAGAACTCTTATGGGAGCTTCTAGCAATCTAGCATTTCTGTCCACTATTGAACCTCACAGTGTTAGTCAAGCAAGCAAAGATGACTGTTGGATTCAAGCCATGAATGAAGATCTCAATCAAATTGAAAAGAATCACACTTGGGAATTAGTACCAAGACCCCATGACAAAAATTTCATTGGAACTAAATGGATATTCAAAAACAAGTTAAATGAGAATGGGGATGTTATAAGAAATACAGCTAGACTTGTTTGCAAGGGGTATGCTCAACAAGAAGGTATAGAATTTGAAGAAACCTTTGCTCCTGTAGCCAGACTTGAAGCCATAAGAATGTTTCTTGCTTATTCAAGCTTCCAACAAATCAGAGTTTATCAAATGGATGTTAAATCCGCTTTTCTCAATGGTGATCTAGAAGAAGAAGTCTATATAGAACAACCAGAGGGATTCATTTTGGGAAATGATGAAAAACTTGTTTGTAGACTTAAAAAGGCTCTATATGGTCTCAAACAAGCTCCAAGGGCATGGTACTATCGTCTTGACAAATTTCTTCATCAACAAGGATTTTCAAAGGGGTCTGCTGACAGCAACTTATACACAAAAACTGAAAATGACAAATTATTGATTGTGGTTGTATATGTCGATGATATCATTTTTGGAAGTAATAAAGAGTCTATGAGTCAGAAATTTGATTCTGATATGCAACAAGAATTTGAAATGTCTTTACTTGGGGAACTAACATTTTTTCTCGGCCTGCAAGTGCAACAAGGAACAGATGGTATATTCTTATCACAAGAAAAGTACCTCAAGCAAATCCTGAAGAAGTATGGCATGGAAAATTGCAAACCTGTAAGTACACCAATTATAACCGGATGTAATCTCAGTTCTAATGATGATTCCCCCACCGTAAATCAACCAGAATACAGATCTATGATAGGAAGTTTACTTTATCTCACTGGGACAAGACCAGACATCATGCATGCAGTCGGGATTATTGGACGATTCCAAGCTAATCCAAAAGAGTCTCATCTTCAGGCTGTGAAAAGAATATTCAAATATCTACAAGGAACTCAAGATTTTGGACTATGGTACCCAAAGAATGCTGAACTTACTCTTCATGCATACACTGATGCAGATTGGGCTGGAAGTATTGATGATCGAAAAAGCACTAGTGGTGGTGCATCCTTTATGGGGCCCCGGTTAGTATCTTGGTTCAGCAAGAAGCAAAGCTCCATTGCATTATCTACAACAGAAGCTGAATATGTGGCTGCAGCATCATCTTGCACTCAACTTCTTTGGATGATGCAAACCCTACAAGATTTTCAAATCAAATGTTCACCCCCTATCTCCATTATGTGTGATAATACAAGTGCCATCAGTATCTCAAAGAATCCTGTTATGCATTCCAAAACCAAGCACATTCCCATCAAATATCACTTCTTACGAGAACAAGTGCTTGAGAAAAAGGTGAAATTAGAATATGTTTCCTCCAAAGAACAAGTTGCAGATATATTTACCAAACCTCTACCCAAGGAAGCGTTCGAATATCTCAGACTGAAACTGGGAGTAGTCTCTGCCATGCAGAGGTTCAGGTCTACTTAATTACAGAAGCTTAAATTGGTTGTGAGGTGCCGTCAGACATCTCTGACTGCACAGGCTTAGGGGGAGCATTGGTCATGTGTAAAGGATGAATCATTGGTCATATTATAAAGATGCAGCATGATCTCAGGGGGAGCTTGGCTTCTTGATCAAACTCTTTGCCATTGATGTCAAAGGGGGAGGAAAAGCAACAAAGGGAGTCTAAGGTCATCAGAGGAAGAGTATTTCCATCAATGACAAAGGGGGAGATTGTTGGAATATTGTCATTGATGGCAAAGGATGTGGCAAAGGCATGGGAAACAGAAGAACAGCAGAATTGCAGAGATCAATGATCAGCAGCAAAGCTCAGAGGAAGAATACATTTACAGAGATAAGCAGTGCATTGAAGGAGAATTAAATCTTGATGGGCCGCAGTCACAAATGACAGAAGATAATTAACAGGTGATGGGCAGAGCCGTTTTGATAGTGGAACGAAGATATTCCCGTAGATTTAATTTACGGAGAAGCAGAGTCATTTAAGACAGTCATAAAATTGAATTAAACAGGCGGAAGTCATTTATTTCTGATTTGGAGGGACAAGTGGTCCCCACCACTTAAGCTCTAAATCGGAATCACAAGTTATTTTGGTGAAGTAGTGTCTTGTTGATATGGAGTCCTGTGATGCGATGCGATCCAATCGCAATCGCAAATCGCAATGTAAATGATACATAAAAATGTCTTGTGGATGTGGCAGTGTTCCATAGTGGAACGGTTGTACACAATACAACCAAATGTTACATTATAAATCGCCCCCACCAACAGCCGAGGCTCGTGGGTCCACTTGACCACGTGGCGATGTTTTAATGGAATCGCACGTCTTGAATCGCAAGGTTCAATCAGCGGAGTTTTGTTATGTGCTCCGATCAAAGGCCGGACCCGATCGAGTTATATGCCTCAGTTTATTGCAAATCGCATCCGAGTTCCCAATCGCAATCGGAAGCGCTTAAGTGTTGGGTCCGATTGCATATTGAAATTGGTGGACCCGATGGTGTTATACGATGGAATTAATAGATTCAATCACGTCCGAGATCTTAATCGCAATCGGAACTTTCCGATTGATCGCATACCTTTTGTAATATGCTGCGATTGAAGTGGCGGACCCGATCCGGTTATATGCTGGAGTTAATATGTGCCAATCGCATCCATGTCCTGATCGCAATCGGAACTTTTCCATGGTGTGCCCCGATTGCATTTGTTCAAAGGACCCGATTACGTTATGAGCCATGTTTTATTTGGTCATCGCGTCCGGTTGATCAATCGCAATCGCAAGTTTTGTTTGACACCGCCGATCCACCAACTGTGATGTGGGCCCAGAGTCGAAGATTGAATATTATTTGAAGAACCCGAAAGGTTATATGGATTTATATATTACTGATGAGTCAGTGGCACGTTAATGTTTATAATATTATATGGCGGAGACAAAGATTGGGGTTTCAAATTGGATTGGCTCAATTATTAATACAAAACGATTGAGATGTATGGCTGTTCCGCTCGCGGAACTCACCACATCAACAAGACACTTGCATATGGAAAAGCATTGAATATTGTTTATAAAATCCGAAGGGTTAAACTTTGGGTTAAAGGCTTGGCGCACATAGATAATTTTAATTTCCTCGTTTGAATGAAATAAATTAAAAAAAAAAAAAAGGAAATTGAAAAGCCCCGGGGACAAACTAAAGGGAATATTGACAAAGGAATACCATTAGCAGTTGAGTGGTTTTAGACTCATGGTATTGAGAAAGGCGAGAACTATATAAAGGGCAAAGATCATTATTCGAAAAGGACAGAGATGCGAGAGTCAAGTGCGGAAGAAGAGCGAATTCCTCTAAGGAATATCTGTATGGACAGGCGACGTGCTTAACTGATAATTCTGAGTCCATGTTGCACCCATCGAAAGAATGAATCTGGGATTCATTCAATAGAAGAATCAATGAAGAGCTAACGCATGTCTGATGAAGATTTTTTTATCCAGAAAGCCAAACGGGATGTCGAATGCATACATTTTCTGAAATCTGGGGTTTCAAGCTGTGTGATCCAGTCTGAAAATTAATGAAACGAGGTCCACAGTGGTGCTGAAGGTCGAAGCTTTCAGTCAGGGGGTTGTAGCTCCCTTCCAAAAGAAGCTGGTAAACGAGAGAAGGTTGTAGCCTTCTGCAGGTGGGTGCTTGCGTGCTGGTATGAGTCTGCACCAGCATATATTGTAAGAAGTTTTCTCTATAATAAAATATTGAAGACTGATATTGCAGCAGCGGTGGTTTTCTCCCAAATTGGGTTTCCACGTTAAATCCTGGTGTCCATATGTGTAGTTCATGTTTGATGCTTTGTTCTACTGTTCATGCTTAATGCTTATCTGATGCAATGCTCTAAGTAAAAAATATAATAAGATAGCTGAACGTACATGATTGGATGCAGTAGGAAAGAAAAAATTTTCAGCTTTAAAATATTGATTCACCCCCCCTCTCAGTATTTTTCCCAACACTATGTGAAACCGGGTTGTGAGTATTTGTTTGTAATTGTCCTTGTTCCAAATGGACCGTAGACACGCAGAGGGAAGGGTGGTAAAAGTAGCTTGACAGAAGGGGGTAAAAGTAGCTTTAAGCGCCTGGTCACAGCTTCTAGTACTTCTATAGTACATATTATTTTAATTTTTCAAGAGTTTAAAACCTGTTATTTTTTCACGATCTGTTCCACTCTTTTGCGCAAAACTTTGATTGTTGTAACTCTAATTGTTGTTTGTTTCATTGTGTTTTGAAATTGCTATATGTATATTGATTGATTTGGTAGTACCATAAACTTGTGAACAAATTAATAAAATAAATGAAAACAAATAGTCACTACAATATCACTCAAGCTTGCAATTGCACAAATATTTTCTTACTGCACACAAATTTTTTCGTTTCCAAATGTTGGAATTAATGCTTACATCCTATTTGAGAAGTTGGTTTGTGATGGTTGAGAAATTCTCTCAACCTCTCTCTCTAAATTAGGAATAAATTGGATCTTAGAAACTCTATTTAATAGAGTAATCTAAATGTAATCAGTGTGTGTGTGTGTGTGTGTGTGTGTGCATTGATCGCATACACCTCAGTGCTTGTATGAGTGTGTTTACACTCTCCAGGTGATTACCTAGAGAGCCACTTAATTAATAGTGTCTGTAGTGACATTTTATCATGGTATCAGAGCTTCAAGTAAAGACTAGAGAGTTTGGGGAATTTGTGAGTCCATCAGATTGTTAAGAGAGTGTGAAGCTATTTCAAGGGTTTCCAATTTGTGTCCTGTTCGTCCATACAAATTCTGATATCTCTTTAATAAGATTGAGTCTGCTTGAAGCTGAGATCACTTGAATACCCAGGCTCCTCCATATTTTTGCGTGGATTGTTGACCGACCCAATAATGTGTCAAGGATGTCTCGATAGCATTGCTTAGTCTGTGGTTCGAATCTGAGGGCTGAGAAAGAGGTGAAGATGATGAGCAGTTGAGCCTGTTGAAGGTTGAATCGGTGTTTTCTTGATTTGTGGAGCGTTGACTGCTTGCTGTGAGTTTTACAACGTGGTGAACGAGCTCAACAACCAACATTATTCTGCCACTTATTTCATTCCAGATTCGATTTGATTAATTGACTTGGGGCTTAATCCTTCAAAGCGTCTTCAACCTAGAGGCCACACGAAGGAGTTTGATTGGATCTTTAAGAGTCACTGAGTTCAAAAGATCCGTGGAGAGGCTTGTCACTTGGAGAAACCATGTGAGAGTGTCTGCGAAGGCCCGAAGCAAAAATAATTTGGGGTGGCAAAAGCCTCACAGGTGTTCATGCACACGACACTATTGTCCACCTGGAGATCAGCTCTGGTTGAGATTGCCCTCTGCGTAAAGTTTTTTTCCCATTTGGAAAGTGTGCCCATCCTTTGATTTTGGCGGTGAAGGAAATGCGTTGGGGGCTCTGTGGTCCGTATCTGCTGAGATCTATGGCATGGGAGAGGACATCGAGGGGTTTTTTTTTTTTTTCACTGAGATTTGCATGCTAGAGAAAGAAATGTGAGAGATTTGAAGCATATATGCTCCCTGCGTGAGGTCATGGCAGAGGAGCACTTGGAAAAAGAGCCCATGAGCAATGTTGTTGGCGTTTTGAAACCTTTGTGGTTTAGTAGTGTTATAAATTGTTTGTAAATTAAATCAAGATGAATTTTTCAAACTTAGATAAAAATGTTATGACGTAATAGCTGAATCTAGATACATTCTGTATTTAGACAGCGTTTATAAACGACTAGTGAGTACAGCAGTTGGCACCCATGTATCTTGGTAGATGGAAGCTCGTCCATAGAATGACTAGTAGTTCAATGATCTATCTGAAGCCACTGTTTAAGAGATTGAGTGGAAGTAAGGCTCAATATGGATGGTTCTCCAGATATGGCAGTTGCGGATCTAGGGAAGGATCCCTCATTCCTTGAAGACTTGGGAGTGGTCTTCTAATGAGGTTATGTGATGGTTTGGGATGCTTTCCAGTAATTGACTTCGAGAGGTTCTTGATTCGGGAATTCAGGAGCTGAACTCGGGAATCCAACTTGCTAACTACACCTTTACGAGGTTTATGAGGAAACTTGATGGAGCCTATACTGATAAGCTAAATAATGATTCTATTTTCAATAAATTTATGTAATGTAATCATTAAGAGGGGATGTTGGAATTAATGCTTAAATCATATTTGAGAAGTTGGTTTGTGATGGTTGAGAAATTCTCTCAACCTCTCTCTCTAAATTAGGAATCAGTTGGATCTTAGAAACTCTATTTAATAGAGTAATCTGAATGTAATCAGTGTGTGTGTGTGTATTGATCGCATAAACCTTAGTGCTTGTATGAGTGTGTTTACACTCTCTAGGTGATTACCTGGAAAGCCACTTAATTAATAGTGTGCATAGTGACATTCAGCTCGCTATGATTTAGAGAGGTTTGGAATCATTTTCAGGCACAGGCCAAGGAACATGATGCTACTGCCATGGTAGAGGTGGACGCTCCAATCAGATCGGTTTAGATTGACGAACTGGTCGTATTGAAATTCATAAAGCATTGTATAGTGTGTATCTCAGTTTTTATATTGGTATCAGAGCCTGTTAGGGCCTGGCCTTGGCCCCTCTTGGGCCGAGGGAAATAAAGTGTTTGTCCATTAAATTTTTTAATTGTCCATCTGATTATTAAATTCAACTTGGATTTGTTGAAGAGTGTGCACCATTGCTATGATGTGAGCATTGACATATCAGTGTGCGGTGAGTTCAATGGATGTAGACTTTGTGTGCATTATTCATTTTGTGCTCGCCTGGTCGAATCCCTTAAATCAATGCGATTTTCTGTTAATGCCAATCTTTGCTGTCTTGGGAAAGACTGCACGGTGGCGATATATTTCAATTGTTCGAGTTCTTTGTTTGTCCATTCGTTTGGGCGGAGGTTGGCGGAAGTATGGAGGAGTGTTTCCACTGCTTTTTTTTTCTTTTTAAGTCTTCTCTTGATTGTACTGCTCCAAAGCGTGGAGGTGTTCTTGCTAAGAGTCATTATTTTTCACATAAATTTCCCTAAACTATATTCAGATCGATCTCTGCTTTCCTGCGGAGTTCTTGATTGGGCTTCTCATGGCATCTGAGGAGGAATCGACCTTCACAAGCCTCTTAGCATAAATTCGATCCGCATGGAGAAATTCACTATGCGTTTCTCTGTGTGTTTGATAGAGTAGTAGTGTACTTGTTGGTGAATTGAGTAGACTGAGAGATTCTGTGTGAAGCGTTTCTTGTGGTGGCAAAAACCAAAACCAACAAGTTTGGCTATGACATGGAGTTGAATTCTAGAGGCTTGGTGGAGATGATGCACACTGGCACAGCTTGCTATGATTTAGAGAGGTTTGGAATCATTTCCAGGCACAGGCCAAGGAACATGATGTTGCTACCACGGTAGAGGTGGACGCTCCAATCAAATTGGTTCAGATTGATGAACTGGTCATATTGAAATCATAAAGCATTGTATAGTGTGTATCTCAGTTTTTATCACCAAACATATAGTGTAGACTGACAGATTTACCATGATGTCATTCATATTTTGGACACACTGTATAGTAAAGTAATTTTTTATATAAATAATATATTTAAAATTTAGGTTTTCGAAGCCAATATAATATATGAATTATAATTTTTATAATTCTCTTTTACTTCAGAATGTAACGTATGCTTTATCATTTTTTTAATTCTCTTTCACTTCAGAATCTCTGTGCTTCTCTTTCTGATTAACAAATTGAAGTTACAACTATTTTTTTACATGATTGTTGTTTTACATGATTGAAGTAGCGTTGTATTTTTTGATTTATCTCAAATCTGGAAAAGAGGGGCCTTGCTTTCCATTTCCGTCCACAACTTTTCATCATCATTGCTGGAAAAAAAGGAATGTTTTGGAGAATTGTGTGAGATTAATTATCATTTGGTCTCAAATGATCTTCAGAAATTCTCAATCTTACATGTTTCGGGCGTGTAACATTGTGAAATTGATTAAGGTGTATGGGGTGTGTAAAGTTGTCAAATTGATTCGAGGTCTACCTCTATTTAATGACAGGTTTTCCATTCGAAATTGATTCAAATTTATTCAAAGTCTACCACCATTTAATGACAGGTTTTCTCATTCTAAAATAATAAACTATCTCCAATTCATATTTCCTTTTCTATCATACTAAATCATTTTAACCCTTGATACGAAATTTTTTTAGCTTTAAAAAAAACCTATCTTAAACATCAACCTCTTTCTGGACTCTATCCCTGGATTGAAAAATATGTGTAATTCCATAGGTAGCACACCATTAAATGACGTTGATGATGAAGATAAAGGCTAATTGAATTCACATTTTAAGGCATTGAATAGTGAACACCAAATTAATCCAATCTGTATGTTACCCCGATGGTTTCTACGCAATTTCATCAAAAAATTATGTTATCAAAGTAAAGTGATAAAATCCAAGATCTATCCAGCTTGCTTTATGGTAAAGTAGGTTGATCTGTACTTTTGAGTTATGAGCATGTAATTTTGAGTTATCAAGTATAAATAGATTGATTGAAATGTAGAACTTTTTACTTTAAAATTATGAGATTGTTGATTATAAAATAAATGCCATGTTTTACTTTTTAATATTTTCATGTCCTCAATATTTTCAAGTTACTATTTGAAGTGTCCAAGACAATAAAAATAAAAGCATAAAACTAGTAAATGTGATTTTCAAATTTTAAATGATAAATTAAAATTAAAAAAAAAATAAATAAACTAAAAAAAAAAAACAAAACAAAAAATTGAACTTACAAGAAAAAAAACTAAAAGAAAATATACACCATTATATTTATACTATTTTATTATATAGATACAGATATATATTTTATCAATTTAACCTAATCTACCAACTAAATTATGAATATTAAAAAGTTATAAACATAAAATTTGGTGGTTGATATTTAAAAAATTAAAACATATAAAGGTAATTTTTAAAAAAAAATTCATTGAAATTCATATCCAAATTTGTACTATACACTCCATTATCATATCATTGACATTCATATTCAAATTTATACCATATACTATAGTTACCGAGTGTTACTACCCACCATTATTTATGCAAGTTTGTGTACCTTAGTAAGCAATTAATTTTTCCACTACATATATTAATTTGCAATTTTTCCAAAAGCATAATTTGTAGACGGAGTGGCAAACACTAAGATGTCCTATTTTGTTGTTATATTTAGGCTGTAAAGCATCTTATTTGAAAACAACCCACCTAAAATGCCACCTGTACCATTATGTACCGTTGATGTTCATGTTAGACGATCCAAATGATTTCAACCCTTATTGATTATTCAGTTATGAAAATGACTTTAAACTTCTTGGGTGGGCATTTCCACTTAACAGGACAATGACTAGATAGAATCTTCGCTAAGAGGGGCAAAAATGGATATAAAATATTACCGTCAGAGATGGTTAACTCAATTGTGTCGATGTCGTGTGCTTTCAACCCAAAATTGACCCAATTGGGATTTCCCAGGTGGCATCTGATGGCAGCTTGTCCCTGCAAATAATCGATTGCCTTCACTAGTGCGCTAAATTGATCCGAGAAAATATAACAAAGCCCTGACTTAGGAGGGAATATATCAATATAATTTACAGACCTGGGTAGAAAAGGAAAAGGAATTAGTAATACCACATCGTCCTCAGGAAGCAGAACGACGTCTTGTACATAGAGATTCTCGCTGATATTATTGATGTGTCTGAAGATGGTCTTCGCTGGGTTCCTTCCTCGTGGCTGGGTAGTGCCACGTTTTGCTAGCTGCCATACTACAAATACAGAGAGGCTCTGAAACTTGTATTTTCTAATAGGGAAACCGAAAATCCTATTGCAAACCCCCGAACAAAACAAACACCGTGAGAACACTATAAATTGTGATATTCTGGTATTGGATTGCATGTTGATTTCCTTCCTTTGAGTTGATCTAAGGGTGCTAAAATTTAAAAATTGTGCAGGTTATTGTGAATCACTTGGATGATGCCCAAGAGCGCATAGACTATGCGATTTCCACAGTGCTCATTGAGAGTAAGCCTGTGTATATTAGCATCAGCTGTAATCTTGCTGCCGTTCAACACCCCACTTTCAGTCGGCAACCTATTCCATATTGTCTATCACCCAGGTAACAAATTCTTGGAACTTTCATTAATCTGTCTCCTCCCCTCTTTTCGCATCACACAATTTCTGTTCTGCAAGGTTTCATTTCGGGAATTTTACCTAATGGGTTGATGTTTTGACATCCTTGTTCTCCAGTAACCTCACTGACAGTTGATTTGGATGTTATAGATTCCTTAAAACTCCAATACGTTAGCGGTTTTGGTGTTATTGCCATTGATTCTCCCTTACCCTTCAAAAGGATCAATGTCTCCTGGTAGGTTAATTGTCAAGATATCGATCTGCATTCCTATTCCTTGTGTCTGATTGTTTCCTTCAAAATATAAATGTATTTGCATGAAATATTTTATATTGATCTTAAGATTATCTTAATTTTTGTGTTTTATTTGCATTGATTCTCCCCAACCCTTCTAAGGGATCTATGTCTCCATTTTCGGTTAATTGTCAAGATGTGGATCTGCATTCACATTCACTGTATTTGCCCAACTGTTTCCTGTAAAATTTAAATGTCGTGGACACAATTTTTTGTATGAGATATAATATATTAATCTTGGGATTATCTTAATTTGTTTTCATGTGCTTCAATCTAGGTTAGTCCAGATCTTGCTACACGATACTGTGGATATTTTGCATTTTCTTTTTGCAGTGGTGTTCTATTGCTTTAGCCAACACTCGAACTGGGCCATTCTAGCAAGCTTGAAGCTAATTTTATTTTGTTAATTTCCAAATCTATTTATGGCTTTAAATTTGAAATAATGAATTTCTATTATTAACCATTGATCTTTAGTTAATCCTAATCTTTTTTTGACACGCTTTCCTTTGGATTCTTGTAGGCTAAGCAATCCTAAAAGTTTGGAAGCTGTTGTGGAAGCAACAAAAAAATTTCTAAATGCAGCAGTGAAGCCAGTGTTGGTAGGTGGTCCAAAGATGAGGGTTGCTAAGGCAAAAAATGCATTTGTGGAATTAGCAGATGCATCGGGTTATCCCGTGTCTGTAATGCCCTCTGCTAAGGGACAGTTTCCAGAGACTCATCCACACTTCATAGGGACTTACTAGGGTGAAATCAATACTTCATTTTGTGCTAAAATAGTTGAGTCCGTGGATGCATACTTATTTGTAGGGCCAATTCTCAATTACTATATTTTAGTGGTATATTCCTTGCTATTGAAAAAGGAGAAAGCTATAATTGTGTAGCCTAATAGGGTGACTGTGGGAAATGGGCGTAGTTTTGGGTGTGTCTTGATGAAGGATTTCTTATAAGCTCTTGCAAAGAAGGTGAAACGCAACCCCACATGTTTGGAAAATTATCGGTGTATTTTTGTACCGAAAGGTGTTCTCCTAAAAAGTGCACCAAATGAGCCCTTAAGGGTCAATGTGCTATTCAAACACATTCAGGCAAGGCCTCGAAGAATCTAACCAGATTCTAAAAATAAATTTAGTCAAACGATTCTCTTTTAGTTGGCTTCATTCTTATCTTATGGGGTACATTTCCAGTAGGATTATTGTTGAATTTGCTGATATGAAATGGTTGTTTGCAAGGCATTCTAACTAATGAAACTATTGTAATTGTTGAAACTGGTGACTCTTGGTTCAATTGCCAGAAACTTAAATTTCCAGAAAAGTGTGGGTAAGTCAAAAATATTTTCTCTATAAAGGACATTCCGTAATTTAGTAGTCTGTTTGTTACCAAGTGGTGAAAACCTCAAGTATTGCTTTTACTGAACAATTTTTACATGTTTATGCATATTGTTTCCTAGCATCCTAGATTAGCTTAGGAAACTTTGGAAGGTCTAAATACATAGGTATGCCTAATTTTGAAGCAAACTATTTGGTTTTAATGTATGCGTTAGTCAATTAAACACTAAAAATCCAATTGTGATAAAGAGAGAAATGATTGATCTCTGATGAGGGACCTAGTTTTTTAGTTCTCTCTTGGTCCCTCTCATAGTGCTCTATTTGCAGGTACAACTGTTTGTATATTTGAAAGGTGTTTGTTTCCTTTTCTAAATATTTGTTTGGCAGGTATGAGCTCCAAATGCAGTATGGATCAATTGGCTGGTCTGTAGGAGCAACACTGGGATATGCTCAAGCAACTCCAGACAAGCGTGTAATTGCATGCATTGGTGATGGAAGCTTCTAGGTGCAGATGCAAGGGTTTTTGTTTTAAAATTTGAAATATTTTCTCAATGGATAAAAATGGTCGAGTATCAATATCTACAAGATTTAAAGTATTGAATTTTATTCGAATTCTCTCATTTTTCCTTAAATTAATGAGTTTTTATGCTAAAATTCCTTATTTGAATAGGTCACAGTCTAGGATGTGTCTACCATGATTCGAAATGGGAAGAATCCTATCATTTTTCTGATCAATAATGGAGGATACACTATAGAGGTCGAAATTCATGATGGACCATACAATGTCATAAAGAATTGGAACTACACCGGTTTAGTAGATGCCCTTCATAATGGTGAAGGAAAATGCTGGACCACCAAGGTATTTTTTATCTATATTCCTAGCATGGCCAACCCTTCTAGGGCTTCTTGTTTCTTTTATGATATTGGAATTTTTGTGCATAAGCATAGGTATTACTTTGCTATGATTGCTTGTCCTTTTTCCATTTGCTGAGGGCTTCTCCCTAATCATGTCTCTTAATCTGAATCTGCTTGTCTCTTCTGTTGTTGATTCTTATCATATGGGTGTTCTCTCTTCACATCAGCACTACATAATTTGAAATTTTATATATTACCATGCCTCGTGGAATTTTTCCAGGATGGAACATTCAACTTGTTTATGCTGAAATATCTCAAACATAATATTAATCTGTTGGTTTCTTTTTTTTATTCTAATTATGTGAGTTTTTTGTTCTTGTCAGCTCTTTATAGTTCCGTATCAGCCTTAGAGAATGCAGATTTCCCAATTAATCTGTTTTGCTGAAGTATATTTAGCATGATCTTAATCTGCTGGATCATCTTGTAGATTATTATTATATGGGAGTATTTTTATATTGTTATCTTTGCATGGTTTATGTATCATGTCACCAATGCCTGAGAATATGTGGAACTTTTTCCAGGATTTCAGTGCGCATCTAACTGCTTTGAATATTTGTATGCTCATTTAACAATACTACTTCTTTTTGTGCAAGTTACAACAGAAGAAGACGTTGTGGAGGCTATTAAGACATCCCTAGGACCCAACAAGGATAGCTTATGCTTCATCAAAGTTATTTTACACAAGGATGACAGAAGCAAAGAGTTACTTGAGTGGGGCTCCAGAGTCTCGACAGCAAATGGCAGGCCGCCAAATCCTCAGTAGGCTTTGAAAAGACAAGAAATTGGAAACATTATCTACAGCTCATGTTTGAGATGTGTTTTGTTTCTGTAGGATATCATCCTATATATTTGAATTTTAATTTTCCTAGATCTGAGGTTGATGTGTGGCTATTCACTTAGGCACACGCATACTACTACTTTTACATGTTTAGTGTCAAGACTACAAGCCCTTTTTGCAATATGAACAAAATATCAAATGTTCATGGTCAGGATTTTTAGATCTAGAAGATCTTTAATTAGTGCCTCATATTTATCTAGATTACCAGCAATTATACCACTAAGGGATATGTATCTTTCTATATATAAGTGATTTAATCAAACAGTCGTTGCTTTGCAAAAGTGGTTATATATCAAACTTGATATTAGGGAATGAGGATGTACAATGCTAAATAACTGATATAATTGAACGTTCAATGTCAGCTTGGCTTTTGTATTTTTTATGAAACTGGTTATTAAGGAATGACCTTGTTCAATGTTAGTTCCTATGGGGTCTAGTGGGATGTCAATGGGAGCCAACAATAGTATTGGGGATTCTACTATGTTGTTACTTGGGTTGTTCGTGATGAGCGAACAATACCAAGGAATTCTAATGAATATTCAATTTATTTTTAGAGGATAACTTAGCTTCATAGGCCCTTATTTTATATGATCCTTCATATGCATCTAGCTACCAAAGCCTTCCAAAAATGATGCATATTCGTAAGCTCCAACTCGTTCACCACCTTAAAACTCAATTTCTTCATCAAGGCTTGGACAATGGCCTTCCAACATATCAACAAATTATATTATGAGTATTCTTGGAAGGTCTTCTAATGAATTAGGTTCATTGTACTTTTAGAGGATAACTTAGCTTCATAGACCCTTATTTGATATGAACCTCCATATGCATCTAGCTACCAAAGCCTTCCCAAAATGATGCATATTCTTAAGCTCCAACTCCTTCACCACCTTAAAACTCAACTTACTCTATACTACTATTTCCTTTTTTATTTGTTATTGCTTTACAACGTTTCCTTTGCAACATATGGTGCAATTTCTAGTTAAACATAATTGAAATGAAATGAAAGAAATAAAATTATTAGAAATATAATTGGTGAAATAAGTAAAGAAAAGATGTTGAGAAATAATTAAGTTATAAAATTTGGGAAAATTAGATATAATGATTTTATGTAAATTTATTCATTATAATTTTTTTGGGGGATCATTTATCTATTAATTTTATTCTAGGATGTTCCTTGCAAGGCTTATGGTAGCAAATGTAACTAAACATTTATTGGATCAAAGACCTAAAAGTACCTACAACGAGCCATCAAAAAATTATATATATAAATCGTCCGTGAGGTTCTCAATAAAATAGAGAAAAAGCCATGACCATTGGCAAACTATGTTGTGGTTCCATGTAATAATATGCAATACCATGGACATTAAAAAGTACATGGGGGATCCATGTCATAAAAGAGATCATAGTGATGAGAAGATATTGATGTCACAATATCTAGCACCATTGAGAGTGCTAATATAGTCTTCAATGTTTTCAAATAGTAATGACATACCACACCACAACTTGGGAGAGATAGAAAAAATGAGTAATTTCCACCTAGGCCCAATGCCTTTAATCCAAACCTATCAATGGTATGATTCTATAGTATATGAATCTCAGAGGTAATGTTAGGCATAAAAGAAACTAATTTAGCACCATTTAATGAGGAAATCCATTAATGGGCACAATGCAACCCACTAATGATAGAAATGGACCTCATAATTCCTAGTATAATCTACTAAATGTGAATAGATGAGATTAATTTGATTACAATCAAGCGATACGCACTAATAAATATGATATTTCATATTTTGCATGGGTTCATTAATACAAATGTTAATTTTTACATTGGACAAATACTCTATGGAATTAAGTGCATCTGTATATGAAAAAAAAAGATGCTTTGATATGGAGGCATTTCCTGCAGACTCATGACTTTACTTTCATATTCCATTCTCCATCAATACCCCATGAATCAAAAGCCTCATAAATAATCACCCAATGATGCCTCAAGTTGGGGTACTCTCCCATGACATCTTGCTCTTTAGGTACCACTATCATTTCTTAAAAATATTTGGTTGTTGTGCAACCACAAGTTTCGTGCCTTTATACATTGCAACATTCTCATTGTTCGTAACCTTGTAATATGTGCACAAAATACATGCAATGTTCATCTCATCGCTTTCAAGGAGATACTCAATTTCTTATTGTTCACTGATCTTTTAGACTTCCTGATCATAATAAAAAACATTTACATACTTGATCTTTCATATTTTCAAACTCAACACAAAACGTATTAAAAGAATCAAAATTTTCTACATGCACCTTCTGCAATGGTGCTTTATCTTCAACTCCACATTTCTATAAATTATCCCCTTCCTAATTTCTTCTAGCATGAACAAAACCACATGCCCTCTTTACTCATAATTGTATTTCTCCACAAAAATCTAGGAACACTCTTTCTAGATATTATTACATGCATCGTGGTAGCTAAAAGTGGAGACAAAGGAAGATCTAGCAGGGATCTTAACTACAATAATATGGGTGGCATCAAGGCAGCGTGTTTCTTTGAATTTTAGACAATACCCATATGGATGGTGTACTCAATAGACCCTATACTGTGAGAAAGTTCATTCCCAATGAAACATATCTAGAGTATAAAATATTTCTTTCAAATCCTCAAAATTTCTTCCTATCATCAATGCCAACTCAGCTCCAAGCAGCCAAACAATTGTTTTCATGGGCACTATTTCAATACATTCACGAGATGAAGAGTACTTGAGAGAGAGAGATGATACTAAGTGGAATAATCATGGGAGAACAATGGAGGCCAAAACAATTGTTTTCATGCACACTATTTCAATGCATTCACGAGATGAAGAGTACTTGGGAGAGAGAGATGATACGAAGTGGAATAATCATGGAAGAGCAATGGAGGCCTTTTAAAGGTTTTCTGTGATGTTTTTCTCAAATATGTGTTGGTAAATAAATAAAATTGAATATATTTTTTGCTTCTACCTTATATGCTATTCATCCCTAAGCTCTCGCCTTATGGTGTTTCCTTTACAACATGTGGTGAAATTGCTAGTTAACTCTATTTACACCTTATTTTTCTTAACTTTTAACATATATAAACATAAATGCTAGTCCATGTTAGTCCCAATGTTGATTTTCATATTCATAGTTCTAGACATTACATTAATTTTAAAATTTTCTGAAGAGGCTTTCCCACATAGTTAATGTTGAGGAATGGAAAAAATATGGTAAAAAAACTTTATTTTAAGTTTTAAAAAAAATCAACTAGTTGTTTTGAAAATAGTGTCTCTTCATTTATTTTATACAAGGTATTGGTAAGTAGTTATTGAAATAAGATTTTGAAAAGATTTTGGTTAAGTAGGAACTTGATTTTATTTGAAATTGAATTTGAATTATAATTTGATTGATATTTTGATAATTAAAACTAAATATATAAAATAAAAATGACATTTCATTTGTAAATGATGGACAACATTGTTTCATATTTTTAATTAATCATAGTTTTTGATAAAAAAATTATTAATGTAAAAATGGGATATCAAAACATTATGAATTTTTTCTTTAATCATCATTAAATAAAATTTTAAAAATAAATCACAATTCAATATCAAAATATATTAATATTCCATTTAATTATTATAATAATTGTTTTTAAAATTATATTTCATTAATCTTACTTTATCAAAACTAATTGATCTTATCTTTAATCATTATAATAATTATTATTCTTAAAATTCAAAATGCTAAATCATTTTATTTACTTTTATAAAATTGTTATTAAATTATATTAAGTTAAATTAAAGATTTTAAATTCAAATATACCATATTATTTTAAAAATTCGAAAAAAAACAATGTTGATAATATTTTGAAATTCATATTATTGTTAAAAAGGATTGATGTTGTTTACTATTGAATATATAATTAAATTTTAAAATGAAAATAATTATATGATAATGATTAATTTCCATTAAAATATTTTATAAACTCAAAAAAGACAATGTTTGATAGATATTTTGAAATCCATATTATTGTTAAACAAATTGGTGTGGTTTAATACTGATATATAATTACATTTTAAAATGAAAATAATTATATGATAATGATTAATATTCATTAAAATATTTATGGTTTTTATATTTAAAAAAAAATAAGAGATTAAATAAAAAATTTTAACATTTTATTTTTATGCTTAAATAAATTGAGAGAAGAATTTCATCTTGAAATTGTTTATTTTTTTCTTAATACTAATTAAGATAGAGAGATCATTTTTTTTTTTGAGATTGGGATTTATGACTTCCTTATAATATAGTAGTTTCTCTTTTTTGTCCATTTATTTATTTCCTCACAATTTCTCATTAAATTTGGAAATAATAATATTTTTAATATTATTCAAATTTTGTAATATAATCTCATGCTTTATTCTATATGGGTCTAGCTAAGATTGGGCACCCTTATGCCACCTTCGCTCAAAGGTGGATTTTTTTTCTAACAATTAGAAGCAATTTATAAAACCTCCTGGCATCCATTTTGTATAATGTCTTCTTATATATAAGATAGCTATTCAAAACCATACTTTGAGTGGGGAAAGACTTACTTTAATTAGGAGGATATGGTAGGGAGTATTTTGGCATCCATGTTGTATAACGTCTTCTTATATATAAGATAACTAGTCAAAACCATACTTTGAGTGGGGAAAAACTTACTTTAATTAGAAGGATATGGTAGGGAGTATTTCCTTTAAATTTAAGATTGTAGGTTATAAAATGTTTTTGGATGTGTTCTATCTTCCTCCATAACTCTCTAGATATACTGCAACCCCAAACTTTACATCCATATAAAATAATAAGAGTGACTACTATTTCATGAGGATTTTTTTAATTTTTTAAAATCCTAAATCTTAAAGATCTACAAACTTACCATTTTTTTGAAATCCATAATACTTTTTCCAATCTCCATTTATATTTTTCTCAATATTATAATTCTAACTGATTTTATAATAAATATCTCATCTAAATATTTATATAAAAATAAACTATACATACATAAATACATACTTTACCCTTATCAAACATCAAAAGAACAAAATATATATATATATATATATATATATATATATATATATATATATATATATATATATATATATAGGGAATACAATTCATTTTAGTTAATAGTAAATATAACAAATTAATAATAAGAAATAACGCTTTAAAATAAAATAATAATTTCCTTTTTGAATTAAAGATATTGCCTTTTCCATTTCCCAAAAAAGTTAATTTTCAAGGAAGTTGATAATTGAACTACCAAATTCACATATTTATGAAAGGTAGTGGGGGATTATACCAAAATGGTCCCTCAAAGGTATGGGAAAGTGCCCATATGGATATTTCTGATCTTGCTAATCTAACACACAAAATCTCATGTGAAGAAATAGAGAAGGAATCCAACTTCATGAAAAAAGAGTGTGGGATGGACACAATTGGGTTTAAGGTGATTTACTAGTAAAAAATATACCAAGAAACATTTTAGTTGGCCGCAAAATAGTAGGGGACTATTAGAATCATTTTTCCCTTGAGAAAATTAAGTAAATTTTTCTAATCCTGAACTTTAAAAAAGAGTTGTGTTTTTGGGTTTTTGTTAGAAAATCACGGAGAAACTAAAAGGGGAGGTTAGTGAGGGAATGTTGGGTTAGTGTAGGGAATTTCATGTGATATTCATAATATATTTCATATATCATGTAATTCATTCGAATATGATTCAGGTGGAGCGTGAGGGGGACTTATAGATCTAGCAAATGTGAATTGGACAGGGAAGTCAAGATGCTTTGAAATCCAAACATCGCCTCGGGAACAATGCAATGGACACATTTGGGTCTTGAGGATTCTACATGGGAGCATGCATATGCTATAACGGTAGTATAGCCTCATATTTTTGAATAATTTTGTTTGTATATATGTGTGTATGTATCACACATTGATGATAATGCCTAAATAAGGGGGAGGGGAATGTAACACCCCTAAGATGACCCTTATGTGTGATGTACATATAATGTTTATACTAGTAAGCTGAGGACAAATGTGAGGCTCGTTTGTCCATATACATATATGTTTTAGGCTATATGTACATGCATTTTATGTGCTCAAAAGGTAGAGAGCCTAGTTTTTATAAATATGAAATCACATGCTTATTAATATAATACATCAATTTATAATACACCATTGATGTAGACCAAATAAGAAAAGAGAGTAGGGAAATTAATATTTTGATATGCATGGTTTAAGATTAGATCTGCATGAAGGAGGAAGGAGGAAGATGCCAGAGAAATGATCATACGATTGAGTCGAGCCATGACCTGAAACCCTAGGGTTTCCTGCCCCGAAGAAAGGCACCACACGCTCCCGATCCTCCCCGGCTGCCGACACTATTAGATCCACCTCTCCTGAGCTCATTCAGACAGCAAGCCGGATGGATTCGCGCCCTCCCTCCCCCCCCCCCCCCCCCCCCAACTCTGGAAAACCCACCGTCTCTGTCGCAATGGAAAAACCTGACATCTCTAAAACTACCCAGACGTCGAAGCCTGAGGCTGCAAACTCTGGACCTTAAGCCATGAATCAAGCCCAGGATAGGATAAATGCCAAAGAGGGGCACACGGTGAGGTCCTCTACCTGTATCCCAATCGAGACCAAGAAGCCCGAGATCCATTTCCCTACCGAACAAATCAACAGCATAATCCAGTACATGCATGATCATGCCTTAAGAGGCAAGTTCATTGGATTTTGGCCCACTGGAAAATCCCTATATTGCTGGATAAATGCCAAATGGAAGCCCAAAGGCCAAGTCACCCTGCATCTTGGTCCCAAAGGCTTCTTCAACATCATCTTCACCTGCCTCGAAGACAAAAACCGCGTCATGGACGGAGGGCCTTACTTATTTAACTTCGCGGGGCTTTACCTTCGAGATTGGGTTGAATGCTCCAATCCTGATAAAGAAGATTTCAACTGGGCACCAGTATGGAACAACCTCTACTCTCTGTCGTAGGAATACTGGGAAGAAATCACCCTCAAGGAAATCGGCAATAGCCTTGGCACCTTCATCAAATTCAAAGAAGAAACGAAGCACTACAGATATAATACCTTTGCACGCATCTGTGTGTACATGAATCTCACCAAGGCTCTCCCTGATTCAGTAAGTTTATGACATGAAGATTTTTAATGGATCCAATATATTGATTATGAACATGTTCCTTTTTGATGTCACATGCATGGAAATTTGTTCAGATATTTCCCTCAGAACCCCCCACCCAATCCTTCTGGTAACCCAAACTCCCCTGATCCTGATGGCTTCACTAAATTTTCCCCTCGCAAAAGACATGCCAAGAAAAACTCCAGTATCCCTGGCCCTTCCCAACCCTCTACCAGCAACAACTCCCAACCCTCAACCAGCAATAACTTCCATATCCTTGCTAACCTCGATTCAGACATGATCCATCCCACGATCAACTTGGCATCAACCCCTGATGCTTCCCCTGATTTTGGTTCTATTCCTCCTCTCAACATTCCTCTGCCTGACCTGATAGCGCAGCAGAAGACGCTAGAAGCTTCTCCAAGGGACAAACAGGTGGAAATATCTGGAACGACCACCACTCTGCCTCAGTCTAATTCCCAAAATTCTGGATTCGTCATGGAAATCAACCCTCAGGTCACTCCTAGTCAAATCACTGCCTTAGAAGATGGAACAATTCTTACCCCCATCTCCTACATGATCGAGGAATCAGAAACCATCGACTTGGGGGATCTGGATATCACAGGTTTGGAAAAAGCCTGCAGCTCTAAGGAATACCACACTATACCCCAAAGACAGATTGATAGCTTGGAGGAAGCCCTGCTCAAAGCACAATTTCTCAAAGGAAGTTCCCAACTTGGGGTCCAGGGGGAACTCATTCCAAGGGAAATAACTAACATCATCAGGGAATCAAGAAAGAGAGGAAGACTGGCAGACCTTCAAAGATTGATAACGCTATGGGATTGGCTGGTTGAATCTGACAGATATCCAAAGCTGACAAAGTTCTTCAAAACTCTAAATCAATCTAGTACATGATGAAGCTCACATCATGGAATATTTGAGGGATCAACAACCCCTCAAAGTGTTGTATGATAAAAAATTGTATTAGACGGAATAAGCCCTCCATATTCTTTATGCATGAAACCAAATGTACCAGTTCCACCTTTCATTCCATTCTTTCTAGGCTTTGGCCTAGCTGTAACACCATAACCGTCAATGCGATCAGAGCCTCTGGGGGACTTGCCATCACCTGGAATCCTTCCATCATCGCCCTCTCCAACTTCCATGCTTCCCATCACTTCCTTCAAGCCACCTTCCATCTTATTGGCTCGAGCCTGAAGGGCCTCCTCACCAATTTCTACTTTCCCTAAACCCCCACCCACAAAATCCATCTTTTAGATGACCTAGCCTCCCTCTCCTTTTTGAACCCCCACCCCTTTTGGATTCTCGGGGGCGACTTCAATATGATCACCAACCTTAGAAAAAAGTGTGGGGGTCGCTCACTCTTGGATGTTGTTAGTCTCAAGTTCAAGGACTTCATTCTCCACAATCATTTGATAGACATCCCCACTACTAATGGGATCCACACTTGGAACAATCGTAGGAGGGGGCACCAACATATTGCCTCCAGATTGGATCGATTCCTTGTTTCGGATGCGGTCATCCATGCAAGAGGAGACATATTCTCTACTATTCTCCCCATCGCTGGATCTGTTCACTGGCCCATCCAGCTTCAATGGGACAGACCTAGCCGAGGCCTTCGCAAACCTTTCCGCTTTGAAAAAATTTGGTTGCTCCACCCTAGATTCAAAGAAATGGTAGTCGCATGGTGGCACAACATCATCCCTAATGAAGGCTCCATCATTTACAAAGTTCAGCAGAAGCTCAAGATCATCAAGGCCAGACTCAAGCATTGGAACCATCACACCTTTGGCAACATTTTTAGGAGTCAACAAGATCTGGAGACATGAATGGCCAACCTTCAACAAAGACTCATAAATTCTGGGTGCATAGAGGAGCTTAATAGACAGGAGCAGCATCTCAAGAATCAGATTGAGGAGCAGGAAGTGCAAGAGGAGATTATCTGGAAACAAAAATCTAGAATACGCTGGCTAAAAGAGGGAGAGAAGAACGCGAATTTCTTCCACTGATCCACCATTCAAAGAAGAATGGTAAATCGAATCTCCATCATAAAAAATGAGCAAGATATCAATCTGGAAACACATGAGGAGATTGAACAGGAACTTCTCAATCACTCAAGGATATGCTTACGAAGCCGCCTATAAATAGACAGGAAGCCATCAATAATATCATTCAGCACATTCCTAACACGATCACCGAGGATCACAACCAAATGCTACTCAGACTGGTTCAAATGAATGAAGTGGATTAAGCCATGTCCCAGCTTAAATCTGGAAAAGCACCCAGGCCAGACAGTTTCACCAATGATTTCTTCCAATTTTTTTGTGAAGATGTCAAGGCTGAGATATGGGCACTGGTTGAAGAATCCAGATCAATGCATTGGATGCTCCCTGCACTAAATTCCACCTTCATTACTCTCATCCCTAAATAAGAGAAGGCGACAACCCCCAGCAAATACAAACCAATTGTCCTCTGCAATGTCTTGTATAAGCTGGTCTCTAAGGTGATTTCCAATCGTCTAAAGCCTCTGCTACCCCTTCTCATTTCACAAGAGCAAACTGGATAAGTTGAAGGTCGACACATTCTCGATGGCATAATTCTCACCCATGAGGTAGCACACTCCTTGAAGACATGCAAAATCCTAGGTATGCTCCTCAAAATCGACCTATCCAAAGCCTTTGATAAGCTTAGTTGGGAGTACATTCAAAAAATATTGGCTGCCTATGGTTTCAGTCAAACTTGGATCCGCTGGATTATGAGTCTCATCTCCTCCCCGATTTACTCTATTCTGCTCAATGGTTCCCCTTCCACCCCCTTCTCTCCCTCCAGAGACATCCGTCAAGGGGACCCTCTGTCTCCATTCATTTTTGTTCTAATAGCAGAAAGTCTAAGCAGACTCATTAAATCCCATGTCCTTGCGTGTTCCATCAGAGGTCTCTGTCTTCACCATATCCCCCCCCATCACCCATCAGCAGTTTGTCGATGATAATATGCTTTTTGGTCACCCCTCAGTGCAAGAAGCCTCCTCCTTTAAATCCATCATGGATTTCTTCTCCCTGGCCGCCGGTACCTCTGTCAATAATTCCAAATCCTAGATCTTCTTCTTCAACACTCCGCTCCTCACATAGTGCAACATTGCCCACATACTTGGCTTCCCCATCACCTCCCTACCCTCCAAATATTTAGGGCCCCCCCTCACTGACTCGATCATTAAACATTCCTCTTGGAAAGATCTACTGGATAGATTGGAAACTCGTCTCTCTCTTTGGACCCATCATGCCCTCAACCTTGCTAGCCACCTCATTCTTGTTAAGTCCGTTCTTCAATTCATGCCTCTGTACATGTTCTCCACGCTTGTCACTCCTAAATGGGTGCTCAAGGCTATCCGGATCCTACAACACAACTTTATCTAGGGAGGTGACAAAGCTAAAAGGAAATGGGATCTAGTTAACTGGAAAGACGTCTGTGCCCCAAAAAAATCTGGTGGGTTCAGGCTAAGAGATCCACAGCACAATAATTAAGTCATGGGAGCTAAAATTTGGTGGCAATGGATATCCAACACGGACTCTCCTTGGGCACAGCTCTGGACCACCAAATATACAGATAATTGGCCAATAATCAATCCGATCTGCTTTGATGTAGAGAAGGATGAA
The DNA here is from genome assembly GCA_034641835.2 of Pinus albicaulis. NCBI lineage: Eukaryota > Viridiplantae > Streptophyta > Pinopsida > Pinales > Pinaceae > Pinus > Pinus albicaulis. Next base: position 78,300,774 of record CM076574.1, on the reverse strand, counting down.
TCTCTCATCTGGAAGGCAGCTAAGCAAAAACAAGCCCTTGTTCATGATCATAGTTTCTCGGAAGTAAGATCAGGCAATCAAAAGGAAATCAAGCAAATTTTTGGAATGCCTCTTGGCAACAAATGCCCAGAATGGCCACCCTATTTCCCAATTCTCATTGGCAGGGAAACATGGAACGCCTATAGCAACCTCGCATCAATAACTTTTTGGGCACACACGAAAACAGGCTTCCCCCACATCAATATCGTCAATGGCTTCCAAAAGATCAACTCCGAGATCAATTTTTCCTCCACCTCACAAATGATATCAAGCAGGAACTCGACAAGCGTCGAATCTGCAAGATTGAAGGAGAGGACATCATTCGATGGGGCTACACTTTAGTAGGGACCTTCACTACCAAAGAGGCATATCTCTTGCTCCTCCCCATCCATCCAAACCAGCAGGACATTATCTGGGGAAAAATCTGGCAGCCTCGGATCTTGCCCAAGATCTCCACTTTTCTGTGGCTCCTCGGTAAAAGACGCATACTCACTTGGGACAACTTATGCAGGAAGGGTTTTGTAGGCCCCTCCCAATGCCCCAACTGTGGAAACAACGAGGAATCCAGTGAGCATCTCTTTAACGAATGCACCCTGGCCATCACGCTCTAGGACAAGGCTGTATTGCTGAGCAAAAGGTCTGACATAATTCTTGGAAACATTCTCAACACCATCTGGAGATGGCCACCCACTCCCTTCCAGTGTGACATTCTCAATTCTCTCTAGTCCATACTTCCGAGGCACATTCTTTGGACCATATAGAAAGAGCATAACCGCAGAATCTTTAGGGATCTGAAAACCCCTACCAATATCCTTTGGGATTCCATCTGCAGCAATCTGCAAGAGACCCTAGCCCTCCATCGCTCGTAGGACTCTGATCTCCCCTCCCATCCGGGGGAAAAAAATCATTTGGGCTAATTGGAATTTCAGGCTCTGCTCCTTCCCCATCTCTGAGCCCCCTTCAAACCAAACCTCTGGCTCCCCTAGCTCTTGGTCTCCGCCATCACCCGGGCTCATCAAGCTCAATTTTGATGGGGCCTCCAAGGGAAACCCAGGAGAGGCGGTGTTTGGAGGTATTTTCAGAAATTCTAGCGGCCAGGTGCTCTTGGTATTTTATGGGTCAATAGGTTGGGATACCAACAACTTTGCTGAACTTGAGGGCATGCTCCAAGGGCTCCTTCTAGCTCAAGATCACAACTTCTTCCCCTTGGAAATTGAGGGAGATTCCCAAATCCTCATCGACATGGCTACTCGTCTTCAAGCTGGATCTTCAACCATGAAATTTCCCAAGAGTTGGCATTTGGCCTCGCACATCACTCTCCTGAAGCAGCGGATCCACAATCATACAACGATCGCCTTCAAGCATATTAGGAGAACTGCCAACAAGGTCACTGATCTTCTTGCTAACAAAGGAGTCTTTCACAACACCCCTCTCAGCTATAGTACTCTTTCCTCCTTGGATGATGAAGCTCTCAAACATGAATGCACCAAATTGGTGCTCATTGATCTACTCCCCCTGGATGTGGGTGATCGATAGCAATCTGAGGGGCCACGGGGCAGCCATGTGGGAGGACACACGGTGGCTCCATGTGCTCAGCCTTGGGAAGCCACATCGCATTAAATATTGGTGTGACGACACCATTACTCCACCCTCCACCACCCTCCTTTCAACGTACCAAGCCTGCTCTCCATTTACTTCGCACATCATGGCCTTTAAGCCCATCACCCTGGCCTTCTCCTCCTCATTTCAACCTACCCATGTATTCTCGTTGCATCTTTCTGTTCTCGTTCCTCCGCCTCTGGTGCATAGCCTTCGCCCGCCCAAGCTCTGCGCTTATTCTAGCAGCAATCCTCCTCTGAAGCATGCCTCGACCCCCATCTAGTCAGGTGACTCCCCCCCCTGGACAATCTTGCCTCGACGCCATAGATTGAGATGCAGAAGAGATGGGGGGCATAGCTAGCCCTCTCATCCTCCTATCCCTCCTTTGTCGATTTCCCATGGCCACGACCTGAACCTCTCCATCGACTGGAATGAGCTCAATAGCTCCCCCCCTGTCAATTTGAACGCCCAGATTTCCTTGCAGTTCCCCACGCGCCGCCCCCCCCCCCTTCCACCTCTTGCAGCAAGAAGCGAGCCCGCAAATCCACCTTCTCCACTAAGCCTGCTTTTGTCCCTCGCAAGATGAAGGCCCTCCAGGTGCAAAGCGCCTCTAGTGGGAGCAGCGATTCCAGTGATTCCAACGGTAAAAGCGATGGCATCCCAGACCTAGACATTGAAGGCAACCTGGACCAAGATGCTGGCAGCTTCTCGAATCAAACCAAGCATCTTGCTGCCTCCCAGCTTGACAAATCTGTGGTGAAACGTGGCCTCCCAGCTTCGCCATGTCCTCAGCCAGCTGAACACGCGTTGAGCCAAGGGACGGAGGAGGGAGACTATGTGTGCAGAATCTTGGAAGAAGTACCAACCTCCAGCAACAAGCATGCAGGTCATCCCTAGGATCTGTTTTTCATCTTTCCATGGCATGCTCATGTTTAGAAATGTTTTTCTATGAGTTTCTTGTTTAATTTTGAAAACTGCATCTGCTGATTTCCCACTTTGGGCAGCAGTCTCTCTTTGGACTCTAAGGACTGGTTTCACCATCAAGGGCAGTCCAGCGCTTAGTAGAAAACTCCTGAATCTTCTCTCTGGAATGAACATTTTCACTCCACAGGATGCAACTAGTAACTTTTTGTTCTATAAAATATAATAAAAATAACATAACTTAGAAAAAAAAAAACCTAAAACTCCACACATGTAAAAGAAACTAAGATCTAAGTGATAAAAAGATTAAATGTAAATAACTAAAATATTATTAAAATAATCCTATATCACAAGTACAACATATTTTTATCTAATACTTATAAAATAACTTTAAAAAGTGCTATGTGTCAAGAAAAAACATGCATATAAAATTGTATTTAAAATTATCATATTACTGTTTATTATTATAACATTAATTATCAATTACATTTCAATACAAAATTTATAAAGCTCTAATTAAATCTAAAAATAGTTTTTATGTGATCATTTATTCTATCCTTATAGTTATTTTTCCTTTCGAATCCTTTTACATTCCGTACATGGTTCACTTAGTATTATTTTACAAAATCCTTTAAAATGCATCGTTAGAATTCTCACAAAATCCTTTAAATTGCGTCTTAAAATTCTCAGTCAGCCTTATTCTTTTAAGTTTTGGATTAATAACACAAAAATATTTAAAATGCATCTTTTCCTCTTCCAAATTTTCTATAGTTATCACACCATGTAGAAAAAAAATTTAAGTCATTTTTTTTGAGTTAATGCCATGGCAACATTTCACATATTTTTTTAATTAGTATACCTCGGAACGGAGGAAGGGAACACCGAAGAGAAAGAGGTGATTATAGGTTTTTTTTTGTTTATATATAAATGTATTGAATATAAAATTAGCAATTCATCTAAAACAAGTGTTGCAAAGAAATTTAGAGAAGAATATCACTTGCATTGATCAATGCTAAATTAATAGTAGTTAATAGGAAAATATAATACTATAGTGTTGTTTTGGTATAGACTAATAAATTGATATGTCTACACATTTAGAATTTAAATTTACTTTTAAATTAATAGTTGTAAGAAGTAATTAGCAGTAAATATATTTATTCACATCTCTTCAAACATAAAAAAAAACACTTTCTATTAAAACTGAAAAGGAAAGTACATATATCTACTGCTACTACTATGAGATCACTTCAAAATTCCATACAAAGGAGTGGAAATGTATTATCCAAGAAACAAAAACTTATTAATATTTTTTAAATGTAAATATTTTTTTTTGGTTGGATGATCCATGGGTTTGAAATGAAACATCTTAACACTTAACTCCTAGCTATCAAGGAGATTTCCCACGAAGCTAACCCATGAGCTTTAATACAAAGACTTACTTAAATTATAATAGGAAGAATTGATTCCTCAAATAAATACCATTAATCAAATATTCATGGTTTCTTAAATGCTCTTGAATATTGCAATCCCTTTCACAAAGAGCTTTGGAGGCAACAACTCCATAGGTCGTTCTGGTCATGACTAAAGTAAAATCACATCTATAATATTAGAAGTTCGTGGGGGCAACCATTAAATGCAAATGAATTGGGAATCTTGCATCTTATGTAAAGACCGGGAAGAACTTAATGAATACATACGACTTGATAAGTGGTGTACCATTTCAAAGTTAGTTTGAAGTCAAGAGTATAAAATTATATAACCTCCTTCCTCGTATATCCTTGAGAAACATGGAGGCTTCCAAACAATCCTTCGTCGATTATGATTTGGATAGTTGTTGTTTGTAACCAGCTATGCATTAATATACCTACCAACACCACATGTAATGTTAAATGCTCGAGCCAACTTCCTATATCATTGTGTCAAAAACCCAATAATACAGATATGACATAAGATATAAAAGTACTCATACAACTTGCTTTCACCAAGTTAAAAAATCTACAAGCCATAAGGTCTCCAATCAGTTCTAGGCCCAAAAAACGCATCTGGCGTAACATACAAAACGAAGGTTTACCACATTAAAAATGCTTCATATGGGCCAAAAGAAAATCCGCCAAAACTCTTGAAAGTATATCCTATTAACTATGTACATAATATTTTATTTATATCTAGTTCTCTATAAATTCTTTAAAATTAAAAAAGGAAAAGAAAATGTTAAGTGAAACGATTTTTTTATATTTAAAAATAAAAATATGATGTTTTGAAAGCAGGAAAATAAAATCAATGATAATAAATTTGTTAAAATCATCTTTTCGACTTAGAAATAAGCTCTATTTTCCAGTAAATTTATAGTTTTCAAATAGTGTTTGTAGATAAAGCTTTGTTTCTTAAAATATCGCACAAACTCGTAAAAACGATATTTTATGGCTAAGAAGTAAGCTCTATGTTAAAGATGGATAAATTTGCTCTGAATAAGCTTTCTTTGCCGGAATAAAAAATGACTTTTAGTCTGAGTAGATTACCTTAAATGACGAATTTAGGATTTCAAAATTTCCAGTAAAAGGTTTAAATAATCAAATTTTATTTCTGCAATAAGAAACCGACAGAAACTGAAGACTCACTAAGAGTTTGTTTATTTCATTACTCATCACTATTATTGCACCGAAGGTGTTATCTATTGTGGGGCTTTTAGTAGCGATAATGTAGAGATTCGTCGTTACTGACAGAATCTGAACAGTGTCATGGTATGTCATGTCCTCACTGAGAAGCCACGTTGCGGTCAATGGATCGTTTTTTTATTATTATTTATTTGAAACGATGGTTGTTTAGCTGTCTTCACGCAAAAGCCACGGTGCGGTCAACGGATCGATTCCATAGAGATGAGATGCATTGCGAAGTGCCACACCACTTGGTGCAGGGGGTAACCCACAGTCCCGGTTTACCTTGATTTCAGCAATCAATCTGTGTGTAAAATGCATCCTATTTTTCTTGCCCCAACAGTCCACAATTCTGTCAAACTCACACTGTTCTAATTTCTTGGTCTGGCAATTAGATAATTGATATAAGGTTGTTTAATATCTCAATCTGAGATTGAGATATTAATCGAATTTCCTCCTTTCACATATAAACGCCTCCCAATTTGATCTCAACAATCCTCGACCATTAATTCAATTCTAAAAGTCTCGACTTTATACATATTACTCGGGTCTGCAAGAGTGGACCCTTTCTCGACGTAAATTCAGCAAGCGGTTAACACAACATTTACCCGTCGCTCAAACCGTTGTGAACAATCTACCATATAAAGTGCTGACCACATCGTAATTAACATTAGTTAATAGATCTTCACTTCATCAAGACCCAATAGACATTAAGTCCACCGGTCCCACATACAAACGTAGAACATGCAACCCGATTCATACCTTCGTTAAATATGATATGTTCGCCGATTTAGAATTTAGCCATTTCAGTACGTCATTTGAATTGCAGTCAGTTCGCTTTGTAAATAGGTTGTCAGTGAAGTTTTCTTTAAACTTTGTGTGTGTAAATCGTGTGCGAATTATCCGGTACTTATTGCCATAAGTTATACTTGGAATTAAAGAGGACTCTGTCTGCATCCACAGAATAACAATTCCAATTAATTCATGTCCAGTACGAACTATATATGCGCGATTATACCAGAAGTAATTTAAAGAAAATTGAAGGCTCTGAATTACACATGGTTCAGAGAGGAGTCGTCTAACGAGCCGGAGGAATTGCCCGGACGGTCAAAATTGGCCGGAATCCGGGCTAAAAAAATTTAAAAAATCTTGCAGAAACAGTGTTTGAATCCGGATTTTGACATTGGAAATGGATTTAGCACCATCAAAAACATGTAGGACACCCAAAATATTAAACTTTGATAGTTATAACATGGATTTAGAAAAATTCCTGCCAGATTTTCTGAAAATCTTATCGAAATTTTCATGATTTTCAGGGCGATTCCTCTGACTAGTTAGACTACGGCGTTCAGAGATTGCAATTTCCGGTATCTGAGTCTGTTCAATTTCCCGAGTCAGTTAATGCTCGGAACTCCTAAAATCTCAGGTTGCAGCTATCGGTAATCATTCTTGAACTCTTAAAACCTCAGGTTGTAGTTATCGGTTATCAGTCGTTGAGATTGCAAAACACTGCGGCATAAAATTGCAATAATTGAGTTTTGATCGAATATTTAAAAAACGACAGAACACCATTATAACGCCATTGCATGATATACTGACATCCCACTGTAATATATTCGGTAGTGAGTATATTTATAATAAATAATTTCCCGTGTGAATGGACTTGGAATTCCAATACGAGACTGTATAATCAGCGCATGTTAAACTGTGTCCAGAGTTAGTGTTAATGTGTTGAATCATTGTGAGAAGCAATGAGCGGTTGTCCAATTTATAATGTGGAAGTGACGTTGAACCCTCAAGAGGGAATTGTGAAGCAACGACGTTATGATCCCGGAAGGGGGGCACAATTGAAATAACCTCTGGTCACTATCTGTATGTTGAATTCTCGTTCTAAAGAACTCCGATGCAGATTTAAGTCGGAGTCCTATTTGTAACTAAACGCATTGCCCCAGTCTAGAGTGGGAGTAACGGAACCTGGAGTAAGAGGGAGCGGAACCAAGATGAAGGGAACAGTGAACCTGGTTTACAGTAACCCCGGTGGTTTTGATCGCACCACCTTTACACGGTGAGTGGTATTTAAGAATTGAGAGCGATTCCATATAGCAGTTGACACGTGGCATAGGCGAGACCCAAGAAAACCGCTTTCATTGTGTGCCATCGCGCGTTATCATTCGTGCATCTAAGACGAGCGATATCCGTTGGATCAAATGAAGCGAGGCGACGTGCTAACAACTGTTGGATGGGCGTCGGTGTAAATAGTATTTATAACAGAAATACAAGATCGTTCGCGTGTTCGAATCTTCTCAGAGTGACCGAACTCCAGCATTTCTGCCGAGCGGTGACGGGAACGTGGCCCTGGAGCACTTGAAAAAAACGTCCTGCATTTGTGAAGCAATCGACAGAAACTCATTTCTGTCCTTGGGATTCACGCGCTCCTTCAAATCCTCCCCGAGATGCTCATCTTCTTGACGGATTTTCATCACCTGGATGTGCACAGCACGGGGTTTCTTGACAGAAAAATGCTCCTGTCTATTGACGGAAAATTCACCGTCAGAGGCGACAGGGATATTGATGCTCATTTTCACCTGAGCTTTGGTGTTATGAACGCCGTAGTCTAACTAGCCAGAGGAATCGCCCTGAAAATCATGAAAATTCCGATAAGATTTTCAGAAAATCTGGCAAGAATTTTTCTAAATCCATGTTATAACTATTAAAGTTTAATATTTTGGGTGTCCTACAGGTTTTTGATGGTGCTGAATCCATTTCCAATGTCAAAATCAGGATTCAAACACTGTTTCTGCAAGATTTTTTAAATTTTTTTGGCCCGGATTTGGCCAATTTTGACCGTCCAGGCAATTCCTCCGGCTCGTTAGACGACTCCGTTATGAACCACGCTTTTGAATTCCAAGTCCATTCACACGGGGATTCCTTTTATACATCACGCAGATCCGATTAGAACGTTATTACTAAATAAATTTTATTTCTATTTTCAATAAGACCCTGGTGGCATGGTTCTCGTCTGTGAAAGAATCAATAAAACAATACAGAGATGCACTTCTTCTTTTGTTTTAATTTTTAATTACATAATTTTTTAAAAAAATATTAAATTAATTTTTAATAAAACGTAATATATCACTATCACTTAGATTATCATAATTTTTAAATATGATTATTATATTATTGATTTTGATTTTGATTTTATTTTTATTTGTTTATTTTTATATTTTTCATTTTATTCGTTTTTATTTTTATTTTTATCTATTTATTTATTTATTTATTTTATTTTTATTTCTATTTTATATGTTTTATATTTTTATTTCTAATTTATTTAATTTTTATTTATTTATATTTTTTAAATTTTTTAAGCTTAAATAAAATTACTTATAAAATAAGGTAATGATGTTATGAGTTTTGAATCAACTAACATATAATTATTAAAAGCAAAATAATTCTTTATATATTTAAACTATAAATAGTATTTCATTATTCTTAACATTTAATTTATTCGAAAATGTCAATTGTTAATCTCAATCAAAACACGCACGACCAGGGCAAACTCTTTCATAGGCACAAGAGTTAATACAAAGTCTACTCCTTCGGTGTACCTTTGCACCCTTAGGGGCAAATGCTAGTTTATACATCTATGAGCCGGAGAATCAATAGTGATCTCCTCCTACTGAAATTTATATCTTACCGACTTTGTCGACTGACATTGATCTTGTCGTCATATGAACAAGGTTTTGCATCATATGAATAGTCACGGACGACGTCGTGATTAATAATCTAACACCTGCCCTTAATCACGACCTAAGCGTTAACGTGCATATTGGTCTCAGTCTGAGCGAGGTTTACAACCGTGCATTAAAAAAAAACTTGATAATACAACTTTCTTTTTTCCTTCTTGCTAAAGGGTCCATGCATTTGTTGGTGCAGTTTCATCTTCACCTTTCTTACTTTCCTTATGAGCTTCTTCAACTAGTGTTTTATTAGATACTTAACATCAAAAAATCTTCCAGGTTGAGAAACATCTCAAATAATGAAAACAAGGTAATCCAATTCATGCGCTCCCCACTTTCCATGATAAGGAGCCTTGTAAAGTATGCGACCAAGTGGCACAAACTAACCGACTGGAACATCTTCTGCAACAATTCCTAGTTCATCATACAACTTCCTTTGGGCTGCATTTCTGACCCCTAAATTGTTCACCTCAATGATCTCAGACACCATGTAGAGAGGATGGTTGCAACAGGGATTTTTCCATACCAAAGGTAATGTCAACCTTGTTGCAGAACATTGTTGAAGAAGCAATTCATATTTTGTACCGAATAGAAACACACTGAAATACCTACCCAATAAATAATTTGTCTCAATTTTCTCCATCAACCGACAATTGTAATTTGAGTCATGCCCAATGACATGATCCTCTTCATCCACCAAAATTCATTCATATTCGAACATTAGAAGCCTCTAAACAACATCCATGGTTGTATGCGACAACATCCATGGTTGTATCCTCCACTATCGCAGTCATCTTAGAAGCAGATCCAATCAAATTTCTAACAATTATGTTCTGGGAGAAGCAATTTCTTCTCTCATTGATTGCAGATTCATGTGGAATAGACTGCACCTCCTAATATTCATAGTCATTCTCTTTATCGAATAATTATTCTGATTCAAAAATACTACCTGAATAAAAAAAAATAGTACCCGGCCCAAAAATACTTCCGAATGGACTCTCTAAAAAAGGATCATTAAAAAAATCCATGTCAAACATTGTCCCACTCATTTCTCGAAGCTTGGACTCTTAATACACGTCCATGGGCTGCAATCTTCCTTAGCCACTACGCAAACTAGGCTCTTCACACATAGATCGACACCATCTCTCTTGCAATAACAACGTCCCAGGCTCAGCTCTACGATTTCTACAACACAGAGTTCATCGTTACATGAACACACACTACTCAAACCCAAAACGGAGATGCATTTCAACATATCGAGACTACACTACACATGCATCGGTCACAGGTTGCAGCTCCATGCTCAGTAGATAAACTCTATCTCCAGAGTCGGCTCTCTACTTGGCCTTACACACAGATCTTTCATCATGGTCGCCCTCACGCAGCTCTTTACAGACTATCCCAACCCATGCCTCAACACCAAGCACATTGCTTCACGCATGACTTTGAACAATTTTCACACAATCTTTTATGTCACTTTCCCACGACAACATCTACCTCAAAGCTCGCTCTCTGCACAGTTGGATCTCCACATAACAAATTCCACGTTCAAAACGCCTCTATTCTTATACACCACCACAATATTCGTCCCTTTTAAATATTGCAGCGATGCCCAAATCAATCCACAACCAAACAATGTAACACATCAACAAAGAACATTAGAACCAATAGTCTTTCATTTCACCACCAACATGTTCTGATGTGGCCACTCACACCATAACAAAAACTCCAACGTGGCTCTACCAAAGCCAAAAGTATATGTATATGTTCCACGTTGTTCAAGCTTCAACGCGCATGCTGCAACATTACGCTTTCGAGACTGCATTAGTCCATGCAGTAGAAAAATAATGTGAAACCCTCACAAACCTTGAGCTCTGAAACTAAGTTGAAACTCTAAGCTCTTCACACCACCGAGCACACAACTCTGGCCACCGAGCCCTCCTCTGGCTCTGATACCATGACAAAAGCTGAAGACTTGCTGAGAGCTTGTTTATTTCATTACCCATCACTATTATTTATCCAGAGAATCAATAGTGATCTCCTCCTACTAAAATTTATATCTTATCGACTCTGCTGACTGACATTGATCTCCTCGTCATATGAACAGGGTTTGTTGTCATATGAATAGCCATGGACGACGTCGTGATTAACACTCTAACAACACCAACAAAATCCCAAACAAAATATTAATCGATTCACAAAGCATCATGATACAGGATAATACTTTGAAACAATTGTATATGAAATTAGAATCCAATCCAAATATGGAATCCATTCGGCCACTAATGGATTGCTACTGTCATAGAAGAGCGACTGGACACATATTTGTGTGGTATTCATATCTCTACCAAATTCTTACTTAATACTCCTTTATTTGAAAATAAACTATTCTTCGTTCACTATATATTTCCAATTCCCCAAAATATTAAAAATTCATGTTACTTTATTTGTTAAAAATAACTAAAAATTATCAAAACACTTGAATATATCAAATACATCTATTCAAAGTGCACAAGATTTAAAAAATAAATTTACTTAAATTAGTTTCAAATCAATTTACCAATCAAAAATATCTAAAATTGTTTAAAACAATTCTGGATTTATCAAAATAAATCTATTTAAAGTGCATGGGAATTGAAAATTATTTACATAATTAAAGTCAAATTAAGATTCATTAATGGCAGAGATCATCTCAAACTATTATGCCAAATAAAACTCAAACAATTTTGGGTTTATCAAAATAATTTTGGATATATTAAAATAAATTTATTTAAAGTACATTGGAATTGAAAATTACTTACATTAGTAAAGTAAAATTAAGATTCATTAATGGCAAAGATCATCAGAAACTATTATGCTAAAAAATACTACAAACATTGATCATCGTTGTGGCTAAAAATCCTAAATACTAAGAAAAATAGAATTAAGATTCATTAATTCCAGAAATCATCGGAAACTATTATGCTAAAAAATACTACAAACATTGAAGAATCCTAACGAGTATTCAACAAGCTCTAGTTCATTACAAATCACTAGAGTCTTCAAAGTAATCCTTGTGAAATGTTGTAGCTAAAATCCTAAATATTTAAGGTGAACATGGTTAAAGAATCCGAGTGAGCATTCAACAAGCTCTACGTCATTACAAATCACTCAAGTCTTCACATTAATCCTTCTGAATCACCAGAATGCCACAGAAATTCCAAAAGAGAAGCATTGGGAAATAATTCCAAACAACCACAAAAAATTCACAAAATGTAACTTGACCCCAATTTCTCCTTTGTCTTAAAAAGTGATTTATGGGCAAAACACAAAACGTAAACAAAAATCGAACTTGAAACCGGGCAAACAACAATGTAAAGGAAAATGAAATTGAAAGTTGAAAAATCTAACTTTACCTTAAATGACGAATTTAAGACTTCAGAATTGCCAGTAAAAGCAGGAAAAGGAAAATGACAGTTGAAATTATTAGAAATTATGAGAACAGAGATGCACAGGAATAACACACAAATAATTGATTGTATTGTGCACAATAAACATAGATACATTTAGTTGGAGTGAGATCCAACTAATTCCAATCTTGTAGAGAGAAGTTGAGAGATTCTCTCAACTTCCTCAACAAACCCAAACCAAACCCCAAACTTAGCATACAACATTAATGTGAGCATTATCTCAAACACCCCCCTTTAATGCGTATATTACAGAAAACTTACAATACTGAGATCACAATTACAAAATTTGTATTTTTTGTCTAGCTGGTCTTCATCAGCAACTCTGCCCACTGTGCTGTCTTCTGGATTCTGCTCTTTCTTTCTTCACATCTTCGAGCTTACCTTTCAACCCATTTAAAGTACACCTGCTTCTAACCATCAATGCTGAATTTGTAAGATTAAAGATTCTTGACACCCCCGAAGAAGAGTCTCGACACTGAACTACCCTATGGAAATATTTCCATCTGTGAAATAACCTCGAAGAATAAATTTCAATAGTCTATAGGAAAATATTCTAGGTACAGAATATGATCAACGATCAATCCTACAAAGTGACCTTTACACACAAGGATCTCATTGTATAACTTGTAACCGATGCTCTTGAAGCCCGAAGCACAACAAGATCCATCAGCGTATAAAAAATTCACACAATCAAATTAGCAATAAATTCTCTCGGCACCAAAGAACATTGAGAATCACTATTTTAAATTGTGTAAATCTATTCAATAATTGGTTCTTTACTAAACAAATCTCACAACAACAAATCCACAATTCTACATATGAACAAGCTACACACTCCACAAAAACAATGAACTTCAAACACTGATCTGTAGCTACCATTCACCTCCATAAACTTCTTCGACTTGAATGCCAAAAAGTCCTCTCCCCATGCACCAATCGCCCACGTGTTGACTATGACCCTTGCTTTTGCAGGAATTGGGTATTCCACCACATTGCACGCCTTGGTCGATTCGTGAGGAATAGTAGAATACATCGGCAATTCTGGCCATGTTCATACACCCATGAAATGGGAGGCATGATACTTTGACATTACGCTGCCCAAGAATTTCACCTGCCGGAAGAACCACGGAATCACGTGGAAGAATTTGGCGGAATTTTCTGGCTTGGCGAGGTAACGTTGAGCCATTGAATCGATTTATTTTACAGAAATTTTATTTTTGGGATCTTAAAATTAATTAAAATCCCCTATTAAAAAAAAAAACAGTGAATGATAGAAGCAAGAATCAAGATTAAGAAATTACTCCAAACAATTTTCTGTCGATCGTGGAATGAAATTCACTCAAAACCCTGAATTTGTCGAGGAGTTAAGTTACTTCGTCTCCCTAATAGTCTATTTGTACTTGACTACACTGATTCTAGTTGCAGAATTCTTCAAATCATTTTGGTGCTTCAGACATTCATCTATCCTCCCTATGAATGCTCAAAAACAACGAGTCCAGGCAAAGCATTAACATCAACGTTGAGGTTCTCAGAGGACGTGAACAACAACGTTGAGGTTCTCAAAGGACGCGATCAATATGCTACTTCATTGAGCCAGAAAATGAGCATCGTAAATATGTCGACAGGTATTAGCAACAACATGAACGATGGAGGTGGCAGAGACAACAATATTAAGGGAAGAAACAAACAGATGGTCTCCGCCAACAAAAATATCGGCGATAGCACCTCTACATGATCTGTCTTTGTTCTTTATTTGCAATGTGAGCACCGCTTGAGCCGAAGCCAATTGGGATTGCAGCTCTGTTATTTATTTTTTTCTGCAGTTCATTGATTATCCCCACATAGCCATGGAAAAGATTTCGAATTCGTTTTCTTGCCTCGTACACCATACTGTGGCTCTTTCTATTGATCGAAAGGAATCATAGCTTATCAACCAATGTTTGACTAGGGCTTTGAATTGGCGGCTTCTACTCAGGAAGCATTCACGTCTACAACAATCCTTCCTTCAACAGTAGCCAAATCAACCTGCACAGAAACTTATAGCAATCTCTAACAAAAAAAATAATCTTCTACATTCACACACACGCTAATCCTATCTATTTACATAGGATTATGATTTATGGCTCTCACATCTCTCTAGGCACTCTCGTGAGGGATTAAGCCCAACTAGGCTCTGATACCATATTAGAAATTATGAGAGCAGAGATGCACATGAATAACACACGAATAATTGATTGTATTGTGCATAATAAACAGAGATACATATAGTTGGAGTGAGATCCAACTAATTCCAATCTCGTAGAGAGAAGTTGAGAGATTCTCTCAACTTCCTCAACAAACCCAAACCAAACCCCAAACTTAGCATACAACATTAATGTGAGCATTATCTCAAACAAAAATATTAAACTTTCCCTTAAATGAAGAATTTAAAACTTCAAAATTGCCAATAAAAACCTTAAATAATAAAATTCAACACTGGAAAAATTCACAAAGCCTAATCTATTCACAAAGCCTCATAATATGGTATAGTACTTTGAAACCACTGTAGATGAAATTAGAATATGGTCCAAACCTGGAATCCATTCAGCCAGTAATGGATTTCAACTGTCACAAAAGAGCGAATGGACACATATTCTGGTGGTATTCATATCTCTGTTGAATTATTCTTTCATCTACAAGGCTTTCCATGGCTTCACATTGCAAAGCCCATACCTTGGTTCAATGTGTGACATGGACATATGATGGTCACTAGTTAAATGTGTGTATGACATATAGGTGACCTAAACCCACTAGCTAGATGCTCTGTGTATGACATACAGGTGACCTAAACAAAAGTAGATGAAAAACTTAAAAAAATTTAATATGTACCTCTCTAATTAGATATGGACGTATGACAAAAAGGTGAGTCCAACCCTCCCCTTATAAAACACCATCAGTGTAATTAATGGTCACCCATAACCCTAAGGAAAGAAATAACAAGCCTGCCATAGGGCATTTAATGCTCCTAAGGCAGGCCCTTTCACCATACATGGCCATGCCTTGGCATTAGGATGGTGTGCCATAAATGTCCGCTAATAGGAAAAATATATGTTTGTGACTATGGAGAACGACGTGTCAATGACTGTCCGAGAATTCGTTTTAGAGAGCCTGGGAATGACCGCCGACATGAAAAATTAGTTACGCACCTTCCTCCACACCTTTGAACGCAAATCATGAACTTGCACCATTACTATTTTGATTTTGAATTGATATCCCCCATCATTGATTTGAATTTGAATTAATCTCCCATTCTCCATTTGATTTTGAATTTTGTAAAAGATTCACGTTGGTTAGATTAACCAACCTTCCTAACTGTGCAGGAAGAGATGTGGTGAGGTTGTTTTCCCACAAACACAGCCTTTCCAAGTTGACCAAATCTACGATTGAGAGCACTTATTCTCCTCAGCTCGTCAATATTGTGTGGGATTTGTCTAGAGTGCTGGTTTTTCCAGAGAGATGGTTGTGCGAGATTATGCTTCTTTGCTCCTCAAATTTTCAATCCATTCCATGCTTTTTATCCATATAAGAATTCTTACTTCTTGAGATATTTACGACATTGCACTGAACGACAACTTGCAGCAGACTCATGATGAAGATGCATAAAATTTTGGATTGGGAGAATCAAATTCGTGTGCAAAAGAGACCCATGGTTGTTTGGTTGCTTGACATTTTGGTTTTGATTTGCTGGATATAAATATAACATTATTTCTAGTGTGTTTTTCACTAAATGGTCAAAGAAATTTTGTCACGTAGGCCAGAGCCGCGTGCAGAGAACACGCAGAAAACCGCAAGGGCAATGCAAAAGAATGAAATAAAATATAAAAGCAATCGGGCCTAATCCAAGACACAAATATTTCATATATATATATATATATATCTCATAACATATGGCTCCCCCATTTATGCATTCACCATGTATGTTCAACTTACCTCGTCCATTCACCATACCAATACCATATGGACGCTTTAAAAACATTCAACGCAGAATATATATCCAATATGTCTGGATGCAATATAATATTTCCCTAGTCTAAAAAAGTAACAAAATGGTCTAGAATCTAGCAAAGATTTTGAAAAAGTGGCAAATATTTTATCAGAATCTTGTTTTCAGTTGTTAATATTCAGTATTTTGGGTGCCTTAAAGGTTTTTTATAGTGCTAAATCTATTTCCACTATCAAAAATGGATTCCAAACACTGCAACTACCTAATTTTTAAAATTTTATTTTACCAGATTCTGGTAAAAAATTGCCATCCTGACTATTCTGTACCATGAGTAGACAACTTCATATATATTGAACATCATAACTACTTCACTCACAGCAGAAAACTGCAAGGGTAGTGTAGAAAGAATAAAATAAAAAATAAACGCAATAAAGTTGGCTGGGGGAAAGCACATAGTCATTCCTAAAATATATAGATGAATTTTCCTTCATCCAGATGTGACCAAACAAGGTGTTGCTTCGATTGGGAAGCCCAAAAACTGTGAAGGTTGCTTTGAAGAAAGAAATAGTAACATATCATACTGACAGTAATCGACAACAGAGTGCAAATTGGAAAGTTTTGTGTGAGGAGATTACCAAGGTTTTGAATGTCAAATACGAAAATTTCATGTGATCACAGGAACAACGTTTTCCTGGCTTGGAGTGAGAGTTCAGAGTGAGTAGAGAACAATTATCTTGTTTATGGGCTGCACTCACATAGTTTGGAGAAGAGTGGAAGTGATGAATTATGGTTATTAGTTTCAGTCGGGCAGTGATGAATTATAGTTTTTAGTTTCACTCTATTTATGGATTTTTTTACTTTGTTGTACATATGATGATCTTGTTGGCTTTAAAACTGTTAATGTTTTGTTATTATGTTGTTAGCTGGTTTTAAAAATGTTAATTTTCTGTTATTAGGTTGTTATTCACGATAAATTGAGTGGTTGAGATTTATAATTATAATGTTATTTCATCTATTTTATATTTAAATTATAGTTAATTTTTTATTGTTAAAATAAATTATTTTAATGTTGTATAAAACAAATATTCAATGTGAATTATCATAAAATATTTTAATGCTAACTAATATGGACATATACTTAAAAATATATTAGTAATAAAAAGCAATTTTAATTTGCTTGATAAAATATCTTGGTAAATATTTTAATGTCAATTACATATATATTATATAACATTTTAAAATTATATATCACTAAAAAATTAATTTATATGGTTAAAACATTTATTTGGTCCTATTTATACTTTATTTAGTATTCAAAAATACAATTTAAACAATAAAAAATAACATATTATATTTTGCATTGTAAGAATTTTGCACCGTGAAGAAATTTGATGTCTCTCACCTCATGTTAGATTAGTATTTAAGGTGGATCTATGTTGGTTTTTAATAATAACAATAATTTTTTATTGATTTTTTAATGGTGTTTCATTGACACTCTATGGTCGCTGAATCCATGGGAAAATACGGGAAGATCAACCCAGAAAGGAATCAAATTCCGTATGCGAAACTAGCATGGCCTAACCCCAAGAGCATGGAGGAGAATTGACTCTGTGAACTCCCAATCGGCCAGGTAAATAGCAACGAGAAAGACTAATTGAATTAACCCTTCGAGCTAATAATTTTTTATTGATTAAAAATGAATAAATAATATTTACAAAAAGTAAATAAATAATATTTTTATAATAAAATATTAAAAAAAATTAATGTTTTGCATCTTATTTTTTATTTGTTTTATTATTATTTTATATATTAAGTTTGAAATATTTTATTTTTATTAATAAAAGATAAAATTGATGAACTAAAATTATAAAACCAAACAAATTTTAATATTATGTTAAATATAAATTCAAACAATGAAATTATAAATATCTCATTAAATCTTAACAAATTTTGATATTGATGTAGCTTCATCTTAATTTTGGAATTATTAACTATTTTTATAAATGATGGATTTTTTTTTAAATCATGATAGGCTAAGATTTAAAATAGATCTATGGCTATAATAAAGAAATGATAATGTAGACAATATTTCATACACCTAGAAAGCTCATAAGCACTCTGTTAAATCCATGTAATAGTACATATAAATATATCAAATTTGGGCTTACCATAAATACACTATCTCAGCAAATTAACAATTAGTGGAGAGAACAACTCAACTTCACACCAAACAAAAATCAACTAGTCATTTCCTACTAGATCCAATAATAGTAACAATCACATATGAAAAATATAAGTTAATACTTCTAACTCTCCCCCTTAACGAGTGCTTGCCTTAATCTTTGTTAAGTAACAATGTTACCGATGAAATAGGTAACCCGTTTTGAGGTCAGGTTACCTATTTCATCGGTAACATTGTTAAGTGGGTTCATCATCATCTAGCCCTTTCCAAAAAATTCTCCATTATTAATTGAAGAATCTCATAATAAAAAAAAAATATATATTTTGTTCAATGTGACATTCCCACCTCATAACTCGATCATGTCTTCCTCACCAAACTATCAATGTCCATATAAAGAAACAACCATCCACTAGAATCTACAAGTGTCTAATTGTTCCAACCATCAATTTAATATAATATCCTTCATGTACATGGTTCATTCAACTTCTTGATGAATTGCCCTATAAATTTAAAACAATCATTTTTATTGGTCTTCCAAAGTTGACAATCAACATGGTCCACTCATAGAGCATCCAATCAAAACATGGCCCACTCCTCCAATTGTTTAACAATTCTATAACAATTTTTTTTGCACTATATTGAATAAGTTTTTCAAATCATCGCGAACAGTTGGAAAAGGGGTAAACTATAATTCACATAAACAGTTGGCAAAGGGGTAAACTATAATTCACATACCCCATCTGACACCAATTACATGCCTTGAAAACAATGTAGAGATATTCCCGCAATACTTCACTTAAGCACTAACTCTTGACAAGATACATAACTTCATATATTTCTATAAATGCAAGGTGTAGCTCAAATTTCTACATGTTCAAGTCTATTTTTATTCAACACAACTCACAAAACTTACTTTATTTGTTCACTATCATTTCACTTCCACTATTCCCACAAGAACTACCATCAACATCCCTTGGAACAAACCCTAAAAAGAACTTTCTATCCTATCAAGAACATCGATATTGTTCCTATTGCAATCTCACCATTCCATGACTTCTCTAATGAGAACAATTTAACATCATCATATTTTCAGTTTCCATCATTATATTCACCCAAGTAACTTGTTTCCATATCACTCTCAAAAAGTGTTAATGTTCTTCCATTCACTCGTTGCAATGTTATTTTGAATAACTGTATCATCCCTTGTTCTACCTTGGTTATGGCAATGATAATTGTGATTGTAACGCCAATGTGGAAGAATCACAACTAACTAAACTTTTGATTAAATATATGTTAATTATTGTTTAAACTTAATTAAAACAACTGAAAGCTGGTGTTGACACCTAATATTTGGGATTAGGTAAATCCATGTAAATATTATAAATCAGAAAATAAGAAGAATTAGAAAATGAAGAGAAACTGGGATATGAAACCCAAGAGTCTCTCTTTCCATATATATATTTATGATCAATCTCAATGAAAAAATACAATTTACTTTGAAGAGTTATCTCACACAAAATCAAAGAAACAATTTAATTATGTTGAAATTTGATTATCATTGATGTCAACCCAAATAACATCTAAGAACAGCCTTGATTTTAATAAAAAAAATATTTAGGAAAATCAATTTATTTTTTCTCTCATGATCATCATAATTATTTTTCCGTTATCGTAATTATCCCAATGGTAAATAGCATGCCACAAAACTCCTCACAATTAAGAATATATGCCATCAATTCAAGAGCTCCATAATCCGGTCAAGGTGCCCGAAATGAGATGGTTTATCTCATGTGTCAAATCAGGATTCAATAAAACTGAGAGTTAATGCCATATGGAAACGTTGGCATACTTCTAATTATAGGTCACCCACAACCCTAAACTCAGTGATGGTTCCACTCGCGGGTTAAATCAGACTTCAATCAAAGTGAGAGTGGAATCCATCTGGCAACCTTCGGCATATTTTTTAATTAATGATCACCGACAGCCCTAAAGCCAACAATGGTTCCACTCACGGGTCAAATCAGGTTCAATAAAACACCCGAAAAATTGGTGGCATATTGCACGAATTCCTTTGACCATCTACAATGCACTCCCATTGGTAGACTCTTTCAACTTCCGCCAAAAATAGAAGTGGGTTCGAAGAAATTCCGATCTTGTTTGACAGTGGAAACTTTTAACCGTCGTTTTAAACTCTTAAAAATGCGAAAAAGAGTCTGCATTTTGTCATACAAAATTGAGGGTGCGCTAATTCGTGATCATGATAATTTTGGAGGAAGAGATTGGTATTAATACTATTCATGTGAATACGAAGTTAAATCAAACTATTTCCATTCAATGATGGATCTTTCTTTAAAGTAAAATCAACCTATTTCCATTCAATCATGGATCTTTCTTCCTTGTTACAGTTTCTTACATGAATCATATAAAGCATTTATAGATAATGTGATAACTATATCTTAATCTTTTCAGTATTGTTCAATATTCAAATGCGAAATCTATTTTCCAAGACCAACATATTTCCTCCCCTTTATGTTTGAATAAAAATAAAAACATAACAATTTCAATCTCCTTTTCTACATACATACCACTGGAAATAGGTGGTCGTTTAATAATAAAAGAATATAACTGTCTGGATTGCTAATCAATAGCCACAAAGAAAATATCTCACACATCAAGACCTGCCGTGGCAAAGGTAGAATGTGAATGGAGTTGCACTCTTGTATGTAATTTTGATGTTACATGTATATGCTTCACTAACAAATTAACAATCCCTATGATTGCCTGGATTACTAATTAGTTGACAGACTGGCAAGCACCATATACTAAGTTAATGCTTGGTTCAGTGCATTTACATCTTATCCTCTTATCCCGTGGATGAGAATAAAGCGATAGTCAATGTACAAGGTGAAAAAGAAGTAAACCAATCCTTAGCTTAATGTACATATTTTCTGTAGACAAACCCATCTCATACATTATTACAATATTATCTGCTATTTGCAGAATTAATAAATGATAATCCTGCTGCACTCACATAGAAGCTCTAGGGGCAACTCTATGGCGGTAGTGGAATTTCAATGCGTTTCTGGTCAAATTTAAACTACAATTTTTTTACGTATTATAAGTAAGTTTCACATAACAACTTTTAATATTTAATTTAATATGAGGTTCAAGGAATCTATTAAGGTTTTTTAATTTTAAAAATTTCAAGTCTTAACCTTGCATCAACACTAATAAACTTAGGTGGGAATAGAGTTTAAGGAGTGAATTAAATATAATTCAAGATTCACAATTGAGAAATCCAAATCTAGTCCTAGCTTTGCAATAACTTTAAAAAACTTAGGTGGAATTGAGTATCATGATTGAATCATATATAGTTCAACATCCATGATTAAAATATCCAAATCTATAAATAAAGGAGTGTTGTCATTAATATTTAAGAATTTTATTTTGGGTTTCTTGATGTCAATTGATGAGAAAAACTTGAGAAGAGAAGTTCCAAAGAAGATTGCAGGCCATCCCCACATGAAAACTCCTTATCACCAGCCTAGATCCATCTTAACTACGGATATATCAAGCTCCGAGAGGGATCAAATCTCTCAAGGTGTAAACCTTTTCTTTTAGTGTAAAACTTGAGGAAAGGTTTGCACCTCGAGAGATTTGATCCCTCTCGGCACTTGATAGATCTGTAGTTAAGATGGATCTAGGCTGGTTTCAGTCGTGTGCTGCCAAGGAAAATCTAGAGAATATATGATTAATTTTATCAATAATATGTAAATATATCAAATATTAATATAATCATTTTAAATATGCTAAATATTTCTGAGATTAACTTGGTCATTTTAATTTTAAATTTTCTTAGTTACCTCAGTTCGTTGAGATGATAAATATTGTTAATAACTATAATGATGAAAAATGATGAAATATTTTTTTTGAATGCAAAGTGACAATAATAGTGTTGAAAGATAGAAAATGTAAATAATAAGAAAGTACTCATGTTACAAATAGTCTTCATTGTGATCAATCTCAAACTATTTTCTTCTACTATTCTTATTGCCACCCTTGTTAGTTTTGTTATCTTTTCATATATATTATATGAAAAAGAAAATTTAAATCGTAAAACATTTAAATCTTTAGCTTGAGCTATTGTAGTAAACATGATACCTAGTCTCTCTTGCTCTCTAATATTAATAGGTTAAATTACTATTACACAAAAATCAATGTACATTGTCAATAAATGTTTGTGCTTACACTAAAATCAATGCATATTGTTAATCCAATCACTTTAAAATTAATGCACAGTCATATATCCAATTACATAAAATCATAAACCAACATATACATTGAAATCAATGCATTTAATGCTAGCAATCAAATAAGGTTAGAAAATAACTTCAACATTGAAATCAATGCACCTAATGCAAGGAATCAAATAAGATTAGAAATCAAAATATACGTTGAAATCAATGCATTTACTCAAAGCAATCAAATAGGATTAGAAATCACCATCTACACTGAAATCAATGCATTTAACGCTAACAATCGAATAGGATTAGAAATAATCTACATTGAAATCAATGCATCTAGTGAAAGCAATCAAATATAATTATAAATTGACGTCTAAATTGAAAACAACACATCCAGTTCAAGCAATCAAATAGTATTAGAAATCACCACCTACACTGAAATCAATGCATCTAGTGCAAATAATCAAATATCATTAGAAATAAATATCTACACTACAATCGATGCATCTAGTGCAAATAATCAAATAGGATTATAAATCACCATCTCCACTTAAATCAATCCATCTAGTGCAAGAAATATTCTTCCCTCTCTCCACCCTCCATCCATATCTATATCCCCCTCCATCTCTTGTTTTTTGTCTCTCTATCTCACCCCCCAAAACACATACGCTCTCGCACTCCATATATATCATTATCTTTGTCAATCACACCCTCTCCCCATCTCTCTCTTCTTCCCTCTCTTCACCTTCCATCTATATCTCTATCTTCCCCTTCTTTCCCTCTCCCCCGCTAATATCTCTCTTTCCTCCTTTTTTCCTCTCTCCCTCTCTCTCCATCTTCCTTATCACTCACTCTCTCTCTCTCTAGAAACCAACATCTACACTGAAATCAATGCATTTACTCAAAGAAATCAAATAGGATTAGAAATCACCATCTACACTGAAATCAATGCATTTAGTGCAAACAATCAAATAGGATTATAAATCATCTACATTGAAATCAATTCATCTAGTGCAAGTAATCAAATATAATTATAAATCGACATCTAAACTGAAATCAACAAATTCAGTGCAAGCAATCAAATTGTATTAGGAATCACCACCTACACTGAAATCAATGGATCTAGTGCAAGTAATCAAATATCATTAGAAATAAATATCTACACTAAAATCTAGTGCAAATAATCAAATAGGATTAGAAATCACCATCTCCACTTATATCTATCCATCTAGTGCGAGAAATATTCCTCCCTCTCTCCACCCTCCATCCATATCTATAT
This sequence comes from Pinus albicaulis, assembly GCA_034641835.2. NCBI lineage: Eukaryota > Viridiplantae > Streptophyta > Pinopsida > Pinales > Pinaceae > Pinus > Pinus albicaulis. The sequence goes on along the minus strand of CM076574.1, from coordinate 78,276,688 downwards.
CCCCCTCCATATTTCTTTTTTGTCTCTCTATCTCACCCCCTAAACACACATGCTCTCGCACTCCATATATATCAATCTATTTGTCAATCACCCCCTATCCCCATCTCTCTCTTCTTCCCTCTCTTCACCTTCCATATATATCTCTATATTCCCCTTCTCTCCCTCTCCCCCACTAATATCTCTCTTTCCTCCTTTTTTCCTCTCTCCCTCTCTCTCCATCTTCCTCATCACTCCCTCTCTCTCTCTCTCTAGAAACCAACATCTACACTAAAATCAATGCATTTACTCAAAGAAATCAAATAGGATTAGAAATCGCCATCTACATTGAAGTCAATGCATTTAGTGCAAAAAATCAAGTAGGATTAGGAATCATCTAAATTGAAATCAATTCATCTAGTGCAAGTAATCAAATATAATTATAAATCGACATCTAAATTGAAATAAACACATTCAGTGCAAGCAATCAAATTGTATTAGAAATCACCACCTACACTTAAATCAATGCATCTAGTGCAAGTAATCAAATATCATTAGAAATAAATATCTACACTAAAATCGATGCATATATTGCTAAAAATAAAATAGGATTATAAATCACCATCTCCACTTATATCAATCCATCTAGTGTGAGAAATATTCTACCCTCTCTCCACCCTCCATCCATATATGTATCCCCCTCCATCTCTTCTTTTATGTCTCTCTATCTCACCCCCTAAACACACACGCTCTCGCACTCCATATATATCAATCTCTTTATCAATCCCCTCCTCTCCCCATCTCTCTCTTCTTCCCTCTCTTCACCTTCCATCTATATCTCTATCTTCCCCTTCTCTCCCTCTCCCCCACTAATATCTCTCTTTCCTCCTTTTTCCCTCTCTCCCTCTCTCTCCATCTTCCTTATCGATCACTTTCTCTCTCTATGTATTTCTTCTTACCTCCCTCTCCCTCCCCCTCCAAGTCCATCTCTCTTCCCTCCCTCTCTCCACTCTCTCACATCCTCTCTCTTCCTTCCTCTCTTTCCCTTTCTCTCCCATCTCTCTCTCCCTCTCTCTCTTTCTTCACCCACCAACTATGCTACTATATCCCTCCCTCTCTCCTTATATCTCCTTCTCCCCCCCATTATCTCCATCTCTCCTTATTTGTCTCTTTATCTCAGCCCAAAACATATATGCTCTCTCTCTTGTCACTCCTCTCTCTCCACTTCTCACTCTCTATATTTCTTATTTCCTACATCTCTACCCCTCCAACTCCATCTCTCTATTGATCCCTCTCTCCTCCTCTCTCTCAAGTCTCTCTCTCGTCCTTCCTCTCTCTCTCTCTCCTACCTCTTTATACCTCTTTTATATTTATTTATTTACCATACTTATTTTATGAATATGGTATTTAGCCCATTGTATCAGTATTAATTTGTCCCATGATATTCTTCCCATAGGCTTCATCTAAATAAAACCTCTTTTTTAAGTTTTTTTAAATATAAAAAGGTTTATGGAGTAAATATAAAAAGAAGTTTTATTTATTTACCATACATCTAGTTTAAATATATTTTTATTTATTTACCATAAGTGTAAAAATAGGTTTTATTTATTTACCATACCTCATGTTTATTTATATTTTTATTTATTTAAATTTTAAAGTATTGCAACTTTCATGGGGAATATTTATGTCTTTAAATATTTTAATTTATCCATAGAATATGGTTTTCTTTTTAAAGATTCATTTTACAAATATTTAATTAAAAGAAATATTAAAAGATTTTGGATTTTGATTGTTTGTGTTGAATTAACTCTTTTCCTTTTATTTAGGAAAAGGTATTGACTTTAGTAAAGAGTAAAGATGTTTAAAGTTTTGCCTAATTTGGAAATTCAATGTGGTAAATTTTTTTTGTTAAAGGTAAATTTATGATCCATTCAAATTCACGTATATAATAAAGAAATTATTAAATGGTTGAGATAATTTACTATTCATTCAAATTATATAAATAATACATAGTTGGATTTTAATAGTTAATCTTAGCCCATTAATAAGTTAAAAAAATTATATATAATCTAAATATTCAAGTTATATAAAATTCAAGATTAGGTTAATGCTTTGGCCGACATTAGAAAAAGTAAAATTTATTATTTTTTGAGAACGTGACATACCCGACATTGGGGTCATATTGGGCTGTAGATTGCGCCTCTCGGTGCAATAATGAGAAACCATGCTTAGTTCATTTAAGAAGAGGAGACTTGCCTAGTCCATTTTTTGATTGGACATGCAATTGGATATTGTGTGTACCATTAATATATGAGAGATCTTTCTTCTTTCAAATTTTAACCCTCCTTTGCTTGCAAATATGTTAATCCAAATCAAGCCTAATGCCAAGCCCATTAGAAAGAGTACCCTCATAAAATAATGTCAAAACTATTTTCTATGCTAGGCAAGGAACTAGCTCATGTTTGCTTTGTTCATGGCTAACCAATGGAAGAATTAATTGATGAAAACTTGCTCATTTCAATAAGTGGTTTTTGGACTGATTCCTCAACCACTACTATACCTTTCTATTTCTCATTGTGTCTCTTGTCAATTGAGTCCTCCTCTTACATGGTAAACATGGGATAGGTAGTTAATTAAGTCATAGAAATGATGGTGTGGAGTTGTAGGCATCCAAGGTTTAAAAGTTGGGACTATGGAAAATGAATGGGGAAATGGTTCAATGGGTCATGATAGTTTACTAGTATGGGTGAATGGGGAAATGGTTCAATGGGTCATGATAGTTTACTAGTATGGGTGGGAGGGAAAGAAACCTATGCATAGTATCAATTGCTTTATCTTAAAGGTGGGAGGGAATAGGACCTACCCAAGTCACAATTGCTTTATCCAAAATTAATCCTATTGAATCTACCTATTCACAACCAACCATTAGAACTTATAACATTTAATTTAAATGGATACATGTCAAATTTAGGATTTAGGAAAATGAACCTATGCTAATTTACAATTAATTTATCGAGAATCAAACCAATTGATTTTTATGTATTTACAAGAAACCACCCAATTGAATTTATCTATTCACAAGTAACTATTAAAATTTATGATAATTAATTTAAATATATCAAATTTATGATTTAATTTATTTATTTACCAATCCAATTGATATTTTAAATATATATATATATATATATATATATATATATATATATATATATATATATATATATATATCCCTGTCTAATTGAAAAGATGTTGGGTTCATGTGCAACAGCTATGACGACAGTGTGGGAATATCGAATGGACTCGACTCGTGGATCACAAATTTTATATACCATTACAACCCACCGCGTAGATGGATATCTTCTTTCAGGCATGGTTCCCATCCTTCACTATAATATATTTACAATTTTTAAAAGTTTTATTTTTTTTTTTGGCGTGTACAAGTAAGTATTGTTTCGAGGATTAGTATTTGCATCTTTTATTTTTATTTTTCTTGTGACCTGGCTCATTATAGGTTGTGACATTTCTTTAGTTTGTAATCTTTCAACACTAAGGCATGTTAACTTTCACTAGCTATAGCTATGTAAGTATATGTGCGAATGCTTCATTTAGTTTATAAGCATTTATTAGGCATGCCAGCTTGGATTGAATATCTGCTATGTAGACATATATATCTCTGTGCAATGTGCATGTATGTATATGCCTTTGTTCTGTTAATTGAAACATGTTCCACCTCTCTATGAATTCGTTAATCTATATGACTAGCCACATGTATATTTATGCATAAGTCGCTCTATTTTCATAGGTTAATGTGTACCTATGAGTTTGACATTTCTAGCCGATCGATTAGTGACATCCAAGCCATTAATTTGGAGCAAATTTAAAAAATGTTGTGTTCAATACTTATCCCTAGTGAGCACGACGAGCCCTCCCGCATGATATATTCATGTATAAAGAGTTCATTTTAAGCAGTACTATATATAGGAAGAGTTGTACATATATTAGACTCCTTTGGCATAAATTGACGTCCCTCTGTTGCCCAAACTTGCAGATATATTATTGTTTTTTTTTGTTTGAACCTCCATTTTACAATGCATTACAAAGTACTCGTTAATATATCCATGATTTTATTTTATTTGTTATTTTCTATTCTATATTCATTGTTCTAACTACCTAATATTAGAGATTATAAGTTCACGTTTGCTCAAATCCATCTTGATTGGATCAATAAACTTTTGATTTCACTCTTGGAGCCTTTAGGACCTTTCCAAGAGAAATTTTTGAATAAATGAGAAATTGGAATTAAAATGCATTGAAATTTCTTAGTGATAATATATGTGAATTTAATAGAAGAAATTAAGGTTCCAAGTTAAGACCAGATGGCTCCAACAAATGCTTAGTCAAACAATGCACAATATATGAAACGATGGTGGGATATATTGGTTCAATACTATTGAGAATATTACCTTTTTGGGTTTAGTCATTTTTATTTTTATTTATTTTATTTTTTATCATTCTGGTTGAATTGGTAATGATGGTTCTCGTACTCGAGTTCCTACCAGATTCGCTAAGCATCCTTTCATCCATGGCGTATTGGCAGGGGCCAACGCAGGTGGTCGGGTGTATCTATGGAAAAAACACTGAAGTAAGTCAATAAGAAAACATGTATATAAAATTTTATTCATGAAAAATATATATATAATTAGTTTATAATGTGTAATGTGTAAATAAATATATAAAAATTGAGAAAAAAGTAATATATTTGATTTTTTTAACTATATTTTTTCAATTTTATTTAATATTTAATTAAAAATAGTTATAGTTATAAATTTAGATTCATGTGACAACATTTTCTCTATATTACTATTTCCCATGTTATTGCTTATACAAAATTTTATATATGAAAATTATATATGAAATTAGTTTATAATATGTGTAATGTGTAAATAGATATATATAAAAATTGAGAAAAAAGTTGTATGTTTTGATTTTTTTAACTATATTTTTTCAGTTTTATTTAATATTTAATTAAATATGATTATAGTTATAAATTTAGATTCATGTGAGAGCATTTTATCTATATTAATCTTTCCTAGGTTATATTAATTAAATATGATTATAGTTATAAATTTAGATTCATGTGAGAGCATTTTCTCTATATTAATCTTTCCTAGGTTATTGCTTTACAGCGTTTCTTTTGCAACATTTGGTGCAATTGCTAGTTTACAATTAATTTATCGAGAATCAAACCAATTGATTTTTATGTATTTACAAGAAACCACCCAATTGAATTTATCTATTCACAAGCAACTATTAAAATTTATGATAATTAATTGAAATATATCAAATTTATGATTTAATTTATTTATTTACCAATCCAATTGATATTTTAAATTTTTTAATATATATATATATATATATATATATATATATATATATATATATATATATATATATATATATATATATAATTTTAAAAATATTTGCTATATTTTCTTTTATTTATATTATATAAATAAATTTTAAAATTGCATAGTTTATTTAATTTTTAAAATTAATAACAAAAAATGCCAAAAAAATAGCATTTCCTCTATTTATATTATACATATAAATATTTATTTGATTAATATGATTGTTCATCAAATTTATACTAATGGAATATCATTAACAATTATACATTGGGACATTTATTATTGTGCATATAGGTCATTAGATCTACTCGAGCATAAATCACCATGTGGGGTTGTGTATAAGTCTAGATATTGTGCATATAGATCATTAGATCTACTCGAACATTAATTACCATGTGGGGTTGTGTATAAGTCTTTAGATATAGTTGCTGCAATCCAATGACTTATACATGGGCTTTTATTGATCACTAGGTCTAAGCACCTTAGTATCCAACAATCTATACATGACCCCATGCCATAGTTCATGCTTTGTCATGGACTCTTATTGATCATTAGGTTTAAGAACATTGATATTTAACAACATATATATGACCCTCCTTAGTAGTTAATTCTCTACAATTGAATAATGGAATATTATTGATCACTGAGTCTAAGTTCTTTGGTGGGTATATAAATTAAATTTTGGATGTATATATCAACTTTAACTATTGCAATTATTTAATTTTGTTATAAGAGGATGAGATTACTAAATTGATGCATGAGAACTCCTTGTTTGTGGGATAGGGTACCTATGGAGGTGTACATACCCTTCTTCCTCTAAAAACATAATTATTCTTAATCAATAGGCCCACTCAAATTGTATATATTGATATATGAATTTATTAGTTTGCTAGTATTATTATTAGTATATTTAACTCCATTTACAAATTATTTTTCTTAACTATATATATAGTTGATGTTGAGGAATGACAAAAGCATGGTAACAAAATACTTTATTTTAAGTTAAAAAAAAACAACTAGTTGTTTTGATAATAATGTCTCTTGATTTATTTTATACAAGTAGTAATTGAAATAAGATTTTAGAGAGATTTTGGTTGAATAGGAACTTGATTTTGATTTTATTTGAGATTAAATTTGAAATTTTTTATAAATTTATTTGATATTTTAATAATTAAAACAAAATATATAAAATGAAAATGAAATCTGATAGACAACATTGTTTCATATTTTTCAATAATGAAAATATCAAAACTTTATGAATTTTTTCTTTAATCATCAATTAATAATTAAAAGAAATCAATATCAAAATAATTAATATTCCATTTAATTATTATATAATAATTGTTGTTAAAATTATATTTCATTAATCTTACTTTATTAAAATCTAATTAATTTTATCTTTAATTATTATAATAACTATGGTTCTTAAAATTCAGAATGCTGAACAATTTTATTTATTTTTATAAAATTATTAATAAGTTAAATTAAAGTTTGTTAAATTCAAATATATAATATTATTTTAAAAATTCAAAAAATACAATGTTATAATATTTTGAAATTTATATTATTATTAAAAAGGATTAGTGTGTTTTGTTATTCAATATATAATTAAATTTTTAAAGTGAAAATTAAAATGAAAATAATTATATGATAATGATTAATGTTCAATAAAATATTTTATAGTTTTTTGTATTTTAAAAAGATACGAGATTAAATAGATTTTTTTAACATTTTATTTTTATGCTTAAATAAATTGAGAGAAACATTCTCCTATCACTATAAATTTACTTAGTTAAAAAGTCAAGAAAATTGGAAATGTAATAAATATTTTGAACATTAGATATAAAATGAGAATAAGATAGACAATTTAACAGAAATTGTTTTCATCTTCAACCATTTCAAGATTGTACAACTACCAAAATTTTTTATTCTATTTTGACAAACACACTATTTTACTATCAAGCTCATGAGAATTAGTTTTGATCTTGAAATAATAATAATTTTAATATTATTCAAATTTTGTAATATGATACCTATTGGTCTAGCTAAGTTTGGGCATCTTTATACTACCTTAGCTCAAAGGTGGAGTTTTTTCCAACAATTAGAATCAATTTTAGAAAACCTCTTGGCATCCATGTTGAATAACTTCTTCTTATATATAAGATAACTAGTCAAAACCATATTTCTAGTGGGGAAAGACTTAATTTAATTAGGAGGAAATGGTAAGGAGTATTTCCTTTAATTTTAAGATTGTAGGTTATAAAATGATTTTGGATGTGTTCTATCTTCCTCCATAACTCTCTGGATATACTAGTGCAATCCCAAATAAAATAATAAGAGTGACTAATATTTCAAGAAGATTTGTTTTTTTTTTTTGTCTTTTTAATCCTAAATCTAAAGATCTACAAACTCATCATTGTTTTCAAATCCATAATAAATTTTCCAACTTACATTTATATTTTTCTCAATATTATAATTCTAATTAATCTTATAATAAATATCTCTTCTAAATATTTATATAAAAAATAAACTATACATACATAAATGCATACTTTATATTTATCAAACATCCAAAAACCTAAAATTTGAATAGATGCTTTACTGTTATCAAACATCCAAGAACCTAAGATTTGAATACATACTTTAATGTTATCAAACATCCAAAAACCAAAAAAAATCAAATTTTAGGAAATAAAATTCATTAATTTTTTAATAATAAATATAACAAATTAATAATAAGTAATAACCCTTTAAATTAAAATAGAAATTGTGTTTTTAAATTAAATATATAGCCTTTTCCATTTCCCAAAAAAGTTAATTTTCAAGGAAGTTGATAATTGAACTACCAACTTCAATTTTTAAATTAAATATATAGCCTTTTCCATTTCCCAATAAGTTGATAATTAAACTACCAAATTCACATATTTATGAGAGGTTGTGAGGGATTCTGTTAAAAGTGTCCCTCATAGTAATTGGAAAGTGCTTATATGGATATTTTTTATTTTGGTAATCTAATCTACAAAATTTCATGTGGAGTAATAGAGAAGGCATCCAATTTCATAAACAAAGAGTGTGGATGCACATAATTGGGTTTGGAGTTATTTACCAGTAAAAAAATTTCCAAGAAACATTTTAGTTGGTTGCAGAATAATAGGGGATTATTAGAATAATTTTTCCCTTGAGAAAATCAAACAATATTTTTCTAATTTATAACTTCAAAAGAGAGTGGTGTTATTAGGTTTTTTCTAGAAAAGAACATGGACACTAAACGGGGAGGCCATTGAGGGAATGTTGGGTTAATGAAGGGACTCTCATGTGATATTCATAATGTATTTCATATATCATGTAATTGATTGGAATATGATTCAGGTGGAGCTTGAGAGAGAATTTTAGGTCTAACAAATGCGAATTTTGGACAGGGAGGTCAAGAATATTTGAAATCCAAACATCACCTTGTGAACGATGTAGTGGACACATTTGGATCTTCAGGATTATACATGGGAGCATGAATATGCTATGAGGGTAGAATACCCTCATCTTTTTTAATAATTTTGTTTTCATATATGTGTGTGTATCATGCATTGATGATATTGCCTAAATAATGGGGAGGGTTATGTAACACCCATAGGATAACCCTTATGTGTGATGTACATATAATGTTTATACTAGTGAGTTGAGGACAACTCCCAGGCTAATGTGCCCATGTACATATGTGTTTTAGGCTATATGTGCATGTGATTATGTGTTTAGGGGGTAGAGAGCCTAGTTTTTATAAATATGAAATCACATACATATTAATATAATACACCATTGATGTAGACCAAGTGAGACAAGAGAGTATGGGGACTAAGACTCCACAAATATAAAAGAAACTGAAAGATAAGTGATGAAAGGATTAAGTGTAAGTAGCTAAGACATTATTAAAATAATCCTATGTCAAAAGTACACATGTTTTTACCCAATACCTATAAAATGACTTTGAAACATGCTATGTATCATGAGAATAACATACACATAAAACATGCTTTGTATCATGAGAATAACATACACATAAGCTGAAGGAAATTTCGCGTGAGCTGGAGGTTGAACTGCGCGTGAATTGGAGGATGAACTTCGCCTGAGCTGGAGGATCCACAGTGCGTGAAGTTTAAGTGAAGTGTAAACTGAGGTAAATAGCAAATTAAACCAAAATCTCTGCATTCTAATTATCATGCGGAATTTAGATTGCTAGGAAGAGCAGTTTGTTTGGTGTGTTTGTGTTTGGAACTTGTCGAGCAATTTTGTGGACATAGTCCAGATTAGTTGGGTGAACCACGTTAAATCTGCTGTCTCATGTTTTATGCTCTGTGTGTTTCATTTGTTTTTCTGCTACTTAACTCTAACAATTGGTATCCGAGCTCTTGTGATCGATAGATTCTCCGCGCGCGATGCTGTCCAGGGGTTTTGTCTTTGCGTGACCGGCGTGCTAATGACATGGAGCTGGTTCGATGAGAAAACTTAAGAACATGGAGCTGGTTAGATGAGCAAACGTCTTGTGCGAATAAGTCGTTGGGAGCAAACCGCAGAAGCCTGCAAAGTTCTTGAAGTTGTTGAGCGTAACTCTGTTGCTGAGCAAACAGTCAAAGAAATCAACGGTTCGAGTGAGACTGTGTGCAGAGCCGTGACCCATGATTGCGTGGGATGGATTCCACTGTTTCACAGCTGAGCAGAGAATTGAATGAGGATGTGCTGCGATTTCCAAATGGAATCAGCGTTGCAGTTATGAAAAGAACACAGTTGAGCAGAGATTGAAGAACCGTGACCCATGTGATTTTGAGCTTATTCCAAACGGCGCTGGGACAGATACGTGACTATAAAGCTTGCTGGTTAGTGTGGTGACAACTAAGGTTAAAGTCGAGTTCGAAAGCAGAGTTAAAGATGTTTCTGCGTTAAATTTCTTATGTGCGTAATACTGTGAGACTGTGAGATCGGTTCCAAGGTGCGACTGAGAGGCCGTGAGCTGCCGTCCCATAATTGGAGGTGAAAAGTGCCGTGTGCTGTGATATTTCTGCGTGGTATCAAATTGCTGCAATTTGTATCCATATTGCTATGCATAAACTGAAGAATCCACTGCGTCGTGAGCTGGTGCTCTATGGAATTTTGATGTCGCTGTCTCTATGTTATGCTGTGTGTGATTTATTTAAGCTTTCTGCTGTGTTAATTCGTACAGTATTGTACTTTTTATTATTATAAAATTAATTGTTATTACTTTTTATTATTATAAAATTAATTGTCAATTATATTTTAATGCAAAATTTATAAAATTCTAGTTAAATCTAAAAATATTTTTTATGCGATCATTTATTATATCCTTATAATTATATTTCCTTTCAAATCCTTTTACGTTCCGTGCATGGTTCACTTAATATTATTGTACAAAATCCTTTAAAATGCATCGTTAGAATTTTCACAAAATCCTTTAAAATGTATCTTAAAGTTCTCACTTAGCCTTATTCTTTTTAGTTTTAGATTAACAAGGGAAGCTGAAGCAGCAAGTCCCTGCCATTGAATTAGGTGATGCCCTTGGTTTTGAATTAAGATGATTCTCATGGTTTTCTTGCTACTCATATGATACTTGTGCTTCAGTAGCTTCTATATGAGACAATGCTACTAATATGATACTTGTACTTATGTAGCTGCCATTGATTCTTTTGAATGATCTAAATATCAATATATTGGATGGATAACTTATCCAGCGTTGTTTTCTTTTGAACAAAAGCTTCAACAAGCACTGTTGTAACAATAAATTGAAGCTGGAAATGAAGAGGAGAAAGTGAAACCCAAAAATTTTCCAGATCATGTTGAGATCAATGAAGGAAAGATGAGCAGCACAGAGACTGATTGGAAAGAAATGCCTAGAGAATCCCGGATTGTAAAATTATTCAAAGGGCCCAAAAGAGGAAACGACTTTACAATTCCTCAAGTGCTTGTAAGTATCGATATGTTGATCCTGTTTGTAACCACAGTTTGTGGGATTGGATCAACTCTGACAACCATTGATAATATGGGCCAGATGGGGAAATATCTTGGGTACACCCACCAGGATATAAGTACCTTTGTTGGGCTTATTAGCATATGGAATTTTCTTGGGTGTGTTGTTTCTGGTTTTTTATCAGAGATTCTTCTCCAAAAGTATAGATTTCCCAGGCCTCTTATGCCATAGTCTTATTTATTGCTTGTATTGGGCATATTTCCATAGCCTTTGCTCTTACAAGTTCGTTATATGTAGTGTCTATTAGCATTGGGTTATGCTTTGGTGCTCAATGGTCCGTATTATACACTGTCATCTCGGAGCTATTTAGTCTCAAGTATTATGCTACTCTCTATAATTTTGGAGGAGTTGCGAGCCCCTTGGGATCCTATTTACTGTCTGTGAGAGTTGCAGGGTACTTATATAATCGAGAAGCAAGAAGGCAGTGTATTCATGTCCATAATTGTTCTCTTCAAGTATTGTCAAGATCCTCCACAACTGCTGCCCCTGCGCCATCTCAAAACGAGCTTACCTGCATTGGCCATGAATGCTTTCAACTTTCGTTTATTGTTATGACTCTTGTGACCTTATTTGGGGCTCTATTTTTAGTCATTCTTATTTGGAGAACAAGGGAATTCTATAGAGGTGATATATATGCTAAGTTTCGACTGGAAAAAAGGACTAAAGTGAAGCCCGAATAGGGTAATGACAAGAATAACCTGATTGCCAATGTCAAAATCTAGAGGCTATGCAACTAACTCGGGATGTAAGAATTGTGGAAGAATTCCTTTAAAATCATCTTGAGTTAAGGCAAGATGTCACTATGTGTTTTAAGAATATTCATAAATCCAGCTTCGAGATTTGTTGGTATTAACTCCAATTCAAGTCTTTTTGGCTCCAAAAAATTGTTGAAGCAAATTGCGATCACTTCTCTGTTGATAATAGTTTTTAACTAAAATGTTTCAGATCGGTCGAACTATGCAAGATACTTGGGTAATTGATAGAAATTCAGTTGTGTATGAAGTCACACACAAGTTTATCCTATGATACAAAAAACCCTTTGAGAATACATAAATAAGCGCTTAAACCAGCATATAAAACAAACATAATTGATAGAAAGTTTAAATGCTATGGTGAAAGTGTTGGAACTATAAATTCCAGCTTGTTTTATAGTTTAATATATGATTATATTAAAAGTTTTGATTATTAGTGTTATTACGCAATATAAGGTAGAGTTTTGATTATTAATTTTCTAGAAAAAGACATTAATTAACACGTGTTTGTTCCGAGCCATAGAGAAAATTAAGTAGGAAAATATAATGTTTTTTTCGGGCCATAGATAGAATTAAGTAGGACACGATAACGCTTACAATGCATGTTCTCCACTTGTGGCTTTTGCTTCCCTAAGAATGGAGTCGTAATTTCAGCATATCCTTCAATAGTTTTCTTGATTTTGCATCCACTGTTTGAGATTGAAACCTCATGCGACTACCAATCTGCTATGATCGATGCAATATTTAAGTCTACCGATGATGAGGGAGGAATGATTGTATACAAGAATAGTAACATTTGATAAAAGAATACCACACTCATGAGGAATTCTAGTTGTAAATGTGTTGCCAGAATTGGAAGGCAATGGGACGAGGAGCCACCAAGGATGAATAACAATGAGAAATATATGCGTGGGAGATCTCTCAAGATCGGTGTTTTCAATGCTGAAAATTACGAAGCCAAAGCTAGATATGCCAAGCACAAAGAATTTCATTTGTCCTTTCAGTCTACAATGTCATCTGTAGCGTTGTGTTCTTCTAATTATACTAGTGATTCCAACTCCAATAGCTCATATTTATCTTCAGATGCAGAATCTCTTTATAGAGATAGTTCTTCCATTTGTACTACTAAAACACAAGGGGATTCTCATCATGTGGGTCGTGGAGGCAGAGCATGGAAATGGGTTGTGGAAATGGGTTGTCGGCGATCGAGATTTACATGGAAAATCATCTGTTAGAGATGGGTATTTTTGAACTAGTGGCATACCTTTCATCCCTGCAGAGCATACTAAGATGAAGTTAAGGTCCAAAAGTTGTAAAAATTCCAAGAAGACCAAGCACCCAATCTCTCCAGGTAGGAAGCTTGCATGTTTTGTGAATTCTCTGTTCATGGCTGGGGACACCAAGAAGCCAAAGATTTCGTCTTCTTCTTTTGTAAGCGACTCCAATTCATATTATTATTCTGAAAGAAAACCTAGCTCCGCTTATTCATCTTCTTCATTAGTCCAATCCAGGTCATGTCTAAGTAAATCATCTAGAGGGTCAAAGAACATGTCTGTAACTTTCTACCCAACAAGTATCTTAACCAATAACTCTTGTCTAATGTAAATTCATGTAAATTCTGCGTGAAAGTATAATGTAAATTCATGTAAATTCTCCATGAAATACAAGGTAAGATTTCAAGGTATACATAGAGCACTTATGGATTCCCTACATACGATGCGACTTCATAAAAGAGGTTAGAAAAAGATGGTCGAAAAGCCAGATTAGACAAATTTTGTCCTTTCAGTCTACAATGTCATCTACAACATCGTGTTCTTCTAATTATACTAGTAATTCCACCTCCAATAGCTCATATTTATCTTCAGATGCAGAATCTTTGTACAGAGATAGTTCTTCCATTCCTACTGCTAAAACACAAGGGGATTCTCATTTGTTTCTTTCGTTATCATTTTGATTCAGTTCTGTTTCGGTCTGTTTTTAGTTTAATAAAAGCTACAGTCGTCTAGTTAAATTCCTCCATTGATATTGGATTTAGGTGTTTTCAAAGGAAGAATGATTCAGTGAGGATATACTTGGGCAGAAGTCGTGTTTATTAAGAGAAGTCTTGCTTTTTCATTGTGGATTTGCAGAGCAAATAATTTCTGCTGAGGAAATCAAGCTTAGTATTATAAAATTTTGAACTGTATATATTAATCTTTCATTGTTACTTTCTTCGTAGAAATCAAAATGGAAAACAAGGATTTAAAGGAGGTGCAATCTCAGGAAAATGATTCAGTTCCAGATGAGAAATTGACTTCCGAAAAACATGTTGATAGTTAAGATCATAAGAAAAACAATGTCGAAGAAAAGAGTTCAAGTATTGAAAAAGAGAGCACTGATGTTGAGAAGAATGATGTTGATAATGAGGATGGAATCACCGTAGATCGAACCTTATACGCATGCGATGTTCCAGGTGAAGAAAAAGAAAACGAGCCTCTTTTCTATGGTACTAAAAATCCTAAAGCCGAAATCGGACAATCTCCAGAATCTGATTTCGGCATGAGAGACAATGCTTGGCTGGAAAAGGCTATGACTCTAAAGAATTTCTTCATGGAGCGCGGCGTCATGATTTGGAAATTTTCCAAGAAGAGCGGTATTCTGGAAGTTATCCGTCATCTTTCCCTTACGAAGAAAGATGAAGCCGATCTAAACACAACAGTCACTGAGAGTAAAAATGCCACCGGAGAAGGAAAAATCCCAGTAGAAGATAAGAAATAAAATAATGATGGGAAGATTCTCAAGGACTGGAGTGTGTGGAATCCCTTGAATTTGGTTAAGAACAATTTAGAGAGACAATCATAATCAGAGCTAGGGTGAACAATTATCAGATTTAGTTGTAGAGCCCGCTTTTAAGGGTAGGATCATTTTGTTTTCATCTTCGAAGAGTCAGCAGTGCTGAGCAGCTAGATCTTTCTTGAGACAAAAGGGGCTCAAATTTATCGAAATCAACATTGACATTTATCCTATCAGGAAGGTAGAGCTAGAAAGAACAATAGGTTCTTCATATGTTCCTAAAATTTTCTTCAATGAATTGTGCTTGGGAGGGTTGAATGAGATTAGGGCCCTGGAAGATTCTGGCGAACTTGATTAGAAGATCAAAGTATTGATTGAAATCGAGGCTCCTCCTACGGCCCCTTTGCCACCATTTGCAGGGGAAGATGATTTCAGAAACAATGGGATGGTGGATGAATTTGATAATGTTGTCACAAAACTCAGGGAAGCAGTGGTTGTCAAGGATAGGTTTTATAAAATGTGGATGTTCTCCAAGTGCTTTGTTGGATCGGTGGCAGTGGATATCTTGTCAGAGGATCAGTTGCTCGTGGAGGCAGAGCATGGAAATGGGTTGTTGGCAATCAATATTTACATAGAAAATCATCCGTTAGAGAAGGGTATTTTTGAACGAGTGACATACCTTTCATCCCTGCAGAGCATACTAAGATGAAGCCTGAAGGAGCCAGGAACCGAAATCGAAAAAAGCCTACCAACAAATGCGTTCAAACAGACATGCAAATAGCCATGTGTAAACCTGCAATACTTCCATGCAAAGAGCCATCTGTAAACCCTATTCACTCTCACATATCCTTTCCTGGCACAACGCATTCGGGCTAGCATTAGTCTATGGCTCTGAAATCTTAATGGAAAAGACTGAAAAAATTTGTATCAATTCACATTTATGCTAAGTTTCCATAGGTCTTGCCTTGATATGAGGCCAAATAAGACCTCCAAGTTGCATATTGGTTAAAACAATAATTTCATGAAGATCATTGGCAGATGGAAAAGTGCTTTTAAAATATAAATGGAAAACTTTATAATAAATTGAATTCGTTGACTTGGTTTTTATGTAGGGACTAATTTAAAACCTAAAAACGATTACTATAGTCCCTGCCATGACGCAAGCGGCAGAGACTAATAACACAAAATTATTTAAAATGCATCTTTTCCTCGTCCAAATTTTCTATAGTTATCATACCTATACCATGTGGTAATTTGCTTTAAGTCGTCTTTTGAGAGTTAATGCCTTGGCAACATTTCACATATTTTTGTAATTAATGGTCACCCACAACCCTAAACCCAATGATGGTTTCTCTCATGTGGAAAATCAAGCTTCAATAAAACTGAGAGTTAATGCCATATGGCAATGTTGGCATACTTTTAAGTAATGTTCACCCACAATCCTAAAATCATCCTTGGTTTTGCTCCCGGGTCAAATCAGGCTTCAAT
This sequence comes from Pinus albicaulis, assembly GCA_034641835.2. Classification (NCBI taxonomy): domain Eukaryota; kingdom Viridiplantae; phylum Streptophyta; class Pinopsida; order Pinales; family Pinaceae; genus Pinus; species Pinus albicaulis. The sequence goes on along the minus strand of CM076574.1, from coordinate 78,260,261 downwards.
CAAACTGAGAGTTGATTAATTCCATCTGGCAACCTTCGGCATATTTTTTAATTAATGGTCACAAATAGCCCTAAACCCAACAATGGTTCTGCTCGCTCGTCGAATCATGGTTCAATAAAACACGGGAAAAATCAATGGCAGATAGCAGAAATTCCTGTGACCTGCAATCATATTTTTTCACTCCCACTGGTAGACTCTTTCAACTTCCACCAAAAATAGAAGTGGCTTCGAAGAAATTCCAATCTTGTTTGACAGTGTAAACTTGTAACCGTCGATAATTTTGGATGAAGAGATTGATATTCATACTATTGATGTGATTACAAAGTTAAAGCAAGCTATTTCCATTCAATCATTGATATTTCTTCGTTGTTAACCTTTTTTACAAGATATAAAGAATTTATAGATAATGTGATAACTATATATATATTTTAAATTTAGTAGTATTTTTTTATTTTCTATTCATAAAACAAAATGCAGGTTATAGAAATTTACAACTTTTGACCTCAACCTGCTTGTCGGAAACCAGGTCTGTTGGTTGTCTTAAAGAGTTATAGGCCACCCAAAACTTAAACAAATTAAAGCTGTCTCTTACTGCCTTTAAGGGACTATTATCTATCTTTACTTCCATAAACATATTAAAAAAGTAAATGCTATCCATTTTCATTGCAAAAACATAATTTAGGGAAATCTGTCCTCAGAAGACTCTATAGGAGCTAGATCTTTAACACTCGATCCTAGCATATCAACCTGATGCATGTTTTGCAACTGTCTGTCAATACGTCCAAGTCGAACGCTCTGGTGATGCTGCTGTAAGTTTATCTCTTGGATGTCTCTGCGAATTTCTGCTAGAGTTGAGGCTACATGCGGGTCTCCCCTATCTCTTGGACTGTGAAAATTGCCTTTACCAAAAGACATTTTAGGATCCAGTAGTTGCAAATCAAGTGATAGAAAAAAGACATTCTCCTGCGGGTATTACCCGAGTCAGTTAAATTGGGTCCAATTCTTTCTCAGCTAGTTCATCTTCCACTTCCTCTTTTGCCCTTGCATCCTCTTTACCAGACTTTCATCCTCGTCTGGTTGGTGTAGCTTTGGATTTCCCCTTAGATTTTCCTTCCTTCTTAGTCGACTGGGCTTTCACCATTATCTTCAGACCCCGATCTTCCAACAAATATTTGTGCAGGTAAGAATCACTAGGAAGACCTGCAATAGTACAGAGCATGGAAATATTAAAGTTACATGAGATAAAAATACGAACTCGGTGTTGTTTGGGAGGCACCGAATACTCGACGTCCCTACCAGGAGAGATATCAGCTTGTGCTGGATCCAACCTTGACAGATAGGGAGGACATAACCTTACAAGAATTGACAACGCCTTGATAGACCGAGAAGAAATAACCTTGCAGGAATTTGTATGGAAACTATTAAAGTTATTGACCATAAACCTAATTTGATGGACTAGACACAACAAAACCACAGAACTAGCCCCGATTGCATAGAAGACTCCCCTTTTAATCAAGATAACACCATCATAACAACTAGCAATAGACCGAATAACCACGACAATGGAATATTTAATAAATTTAACCAACCAAAAACCTAAACTAACCCACTAACCACCCGAACCATTGTAGCTAAGCTTTACCGACTCACCACCCACAGGAAAATCATTATAGGCCATATGGTCAATTTCCAAAAATTGATGACTGTTATACGAATTAGTGACATGCAAAGGCTAGAAAAAAGAGCGGTACCTGAGAAGGTCATAAGGGTAGCCCTCCAGAGCCAAAGACCGACATTCAGGGCCATTACGACGCCATGTAGGGCCATTACGACACCATGCAAAAACATCTACATGCAGATAAAAATTAAAGAAGTAAAACCATGCAAAGCAAGTAAAGAAATCTGAGAAGACAAAAATAACAGAGACGACCACAAAATGGGGAAGGCAGTATTGAATTTCTCCCTTCATAGGGAGATGAGTGGCCAATGTACCCACCAAAACTCCACCACTAAAATGTTGAAAGGAAAAGTCGCAATCTTCTTCCAAAACCAGGCTAGAAACGATGACATTTTTTAAAACCAAGTAATCCAGTGCCACAAATTGCAGAAGAAACAGGTAATACAAAATAACCAAGACCTTGTTTACCATGGAAGAAGAACCAGAAACACGCTTCATGGAAAAGGTAAGAAGAGAATTTGATACATACCCTCACAAACGACACGCTGAAGATGACAGAGATCTCCCCCGATTGCGTAACTGCCTTCTGGTGCTCTGCGTTTGACCGACTACCATACACCAAAAGACAACAGAGAGAATGTTCATATGCTACCTCCACCTCATGCACCGACTCTTTCCCCTAAAGATTTCTGACAGCCCACTCGACGTGCCTAGTTGTTCTACATTCATAATTAATGTCGTCATTAAGCTTCGTGAGTGGAGCCGCCCACCGTTGTCAACTCGCATCATCATCGAGGTGGGTTTGACAGTTGTCACGTACACCATCCACGTCTGTCCACACATATTACTCCTTGCAACACCAGTTTTCACCCCGATTGGGGGTTATGGTTTGCATTGTTATCCCAATCCCGATTTACTATCTCCTACAGATCTATGAGACTCGGCTCCTGTAAGTTTTTCTCCCATGAATTATCCATGACCTTGTCTTGGTTATTGCAACCCCAATTTTCAAGGATATCAACTACCTCATTGCCTGATCATCTAACATGGGACATGGTTATGTAGCTTATGTTCAACATGATGTCCTTAATCTCCTGAATAAGTCTGGTTGTTTGCTAACTTCTGCTAATATGTTCCCTGCACACTCCTTTCTGCAACTTCTGAAGAATACCAGTGACCATAGTCGAGTCTCCTTCCACCTTGAGTCGATGATAATGTTCCCTTCTTGTAATTATCAGCCCTTTCTTTTCCGCATTAAATTCAGCCTCATTATTACTAGCATGACCCAAATCCATAGCGTAAGTTCTTAGAACCTGGCCCTGGCAGCTGTCTCGAAAAATCCCCCCTGCCCCTGCCTGGCCTGGGTTACCCTTCGAAGCCCTGTTATAATTTAGTTTAATAAAACCTTGTTGTGGAGGTTTAAACTTATCCCTAACTTGGTAGGCCATTGGCTTGAGTTTCCATGAAGTTGGTGCCAGCATCTAGGCCTTAATATTTAACCGTGTGAGGATCCATGCCTCCCGACCCTATGTTGTCCAATCCTCCTGAGACCATTTTTCAGCTAGGATACTCTCCCTTATGTTTTGTACAATGGTTTTCCATATTTCAGTGGGTTTCCTTTTCTCATCTCATAACGTTCTCATGTTCCTCTCCTTTCAAACTACCAAGAGCAGGAACCCAAATGACATTGACCAGGCTCTGTTTACAACCGGTCTCTCGTATCCCCCTTGTCTCTAATTTTCAATCGTGTGCTGGATGCTTGCATTATCTCTATCAGTTTGCTGGAATAAAGTAGATAAGTTTTTCCACATAAGGCCAACAACAGGGCAGCTGTTGAGAAGGTGTTCCAAAGTTTCAACGTTCTCTCCACACATTACAAAAACTGAGGGGTCGAGCATCCCTCGTCTCTACAATTGGTTCCAAGTAAGTATTCTACCATGATCAACAATCCATAAGAAATATTCTATTTTGGGCAAATGTTTACTTGATCAGATTTTTTTCCATAATCTGTCATCGAGAGGTTGTACATTATTAGATTTTATTTTGTAGGCTTCTTGAGTTGTAAACATGCCTTTAGTATTGTAACCCCATCGTAGGATGCCACTCCCAGTAAGTATAGGTAATTTCATAGGTTTTAGTTCTTTCTCCAGGTTTCCCCATTGTTGTGTGTCCGGGGCATGTTTCCAATTATGCTTCTGCTTCCACTTCCTCCAATATTGATCATTTTTTTCCTCCCAATAGTGATCTACCGATTTGGTATTCACCTGATTTGTAAATAGGAAAATTGTCACTAGATCAAGCCTACTGTACAAATTTTCTCTCTGTTGCCAAGAGTCCTCCCAAAACTGGGTTGTGTTACCACCCCTGATCTCTGAGAAACTGTGGTTTCTAATGAGGTTTTTGTTTAAAGAAGTTAAGTTCCATATCCCCAATCCTTTAGGTATGATTTGGACCTGCAGCCTCCCAAGAGCATTATGTGGCATTTCATACTTATGCTCCGAGATTGTTTTCTAGAGGTATGTGCCCCCCTACATCCATATCCACCACAACTTTTCTCCCATTACCTGGTTAAGAATGTAGGGATCCCGAAGACCAAGACCTCCCTCCCTTTTAGTTCGAATCAGGTTGCCCCATGATAGAAGAGCACATTTGTGGTTTTTTTGAGATCCTTGACATAGAAACTTTTTAAAGATGTTAGTCATGTCTCAGTGTATTTGGAATTAAGAGCAACCATCCCTGATAATTGATATATGGGAATATATTGAAGAATAGATTAAAGAGGGACTATTCAACTAGGGGCATTTAGAGCTCGAAAATACCGGCTTTGGAGGTGATTTTGAATATGAGTAATAAGGTTCCTCCACTAGGATACAAGAAGGGAGTTGAGAGAAAGGGGCATCCCCAGGTACTTCATAGGAAGAGATCCAATGATGAACCCAAGGGTGTGAGCTAGGAACCATTGAGATTGAGGTACAACATTAAAGAAAAAGACACTAGATTTATCACTGGATAACTATATCTTAATATTTCAGTATTGTTCTATAGTTAAATTCGAAATCCATTTTCCGAGACCAACCTATTTCCTTTCGTTCCCTTTTTGTTGGCATAAAAATAAAAACATAACATTTTCAATCACCTTTTCTACATACATACCACTGGAACTAGGTGGCCGGTTAATTATAAGAGAAGGTGACTGCTTGGATTTCCATTCAATAGCCAGAGAGATGATCTCATACATCAAAACCTGTCATCGCAGAGATAGGATCTGAATGGAGTTGGAGTCTTGTATGTAATTATGATGTTACATATATCTACTTCATTGAAAATTTCTATGATTTCCTAGATTACTAATTGGCTGATAGATTGACAATTAACTCGAGACTGGTAACACTTGTTAATCACCATGCACTAAGTCAATAATTAGTTTAGTGCATTTACATATTCTCTATTAATGATAATAAATTGATATTCAATGAAAAAAATTAAAACGACAGTAATCCAATCATTAACTTAATGCACAGTGCTTAATATTTTTGAGAGACAAATCGATGTCATACATTATTACCTCATTACCTGCGATTTGTAGAATTAATAAATGATAATCTCGATTGGAATTTCAATTTGTGTTGCTTGTCAAATTCAAAATACATATTCATGAGTGTTAATTTTTTTACTTTAATTATATGTAACTTTCATATAACAACTTTCAAAATCTAACATAGCATGTGGTTCAAGGGATTCACCACTGTTTTTTAATTTTGAAATTTTCAAGTGTTAACCTTGCATCAACACTAAGAAAATTAGGTGGGAATGGAGAATAAGGAGTGAATTAAATATAATTCAATATTCACAATTGATCAATCCAAATCCAGTCCTATGCTTACAATAACATTAAAAAACTTAAGTGGAATTTAGTATAATGATTGAATTATATATAGTTCAAGATCCATGATTAAAAAATCCAAATTTATAATATCTAAGAGATTTACCTTGGGTTTCTTGATGCCAATTGATGAGAAAAACTTGAGAAGAGAAGTTGCAAAGAATATTATAGGCCATCCCCACATGACGACTCCTTGTCATAATGTGAAACCATACTTAGTTCACTGGAGGAGACGATACTTGCCTAATGATTTTTTGATTGGACGTGCAACTGTATATTCAATGCATCATTAATAGATAAGAGATCTTACTTCTTTCAAAGCTTAACCCTCCTTTTCTTGTAAAGATGCTCATCCAAATCAAGCTTAACCCTCCTTTCGATGCTAGGCAAACAACTAGGCCATATTCACTCCTTTCAACGAAGGGTTTTTGGACTAATTCCTCAACCACTACCATACCTTTCTCTTTCTCACTTTATATGTTGTCAATTAAGTCCCCCTCTTACATGGTACACATGGGATAAGTAGTCAGTTAAGTCATAGAAATGATGGTGTGGAGTTGTAAGCATCTAAGGTACAATAGTTGGGATTAAGGAAAATGAATAGGGAATGGTTCAGTTGGTCATGACAGTTTACTAGTGAGAAGGAATGGAACCTAAACCAATTCACAAATGCTTTATTCAAAATTAAGCGTATAGAATCTACCTATTCACAACCAACCATTACAATTTATAATAGTTAATTTAAATACCTATATGTAAAATTTAAGATTTAGGAAAATGGACTTATGCTAAGTTACAATTGGAATCAACCTAATTGAATGTATTATTCATAAGAAACGACACAATTAAATCTACATATTCACAAACAACTATTAAAATTTATCATAATTAATTTAAATATATGCCAATCAAATTTATGATTTAATTTATTTTTTTACTAATTAATATTTTAATTTTTTTATTCATCTAAATATGTTTAATAAACCGAGAAAATAAAATAAAAATAAAAATACTTTTTATAGAACTTCAAATTCTACGCTATGATTCAATTTTACAAATATTTACAATATTTTCCCTAATTTATCCCATATAAATAACTTTTAAAATCGCATGGTTTATTTAATTTTTAAAATGGCTCAATTGATTGGCCAATCCAAAATTTATCCTTTTCTATATTATATTTACTAAATAAAAGATACTCGAAACCTTGTTAATCTACTCATGCGCGTCACTAATTTCACAAGACATTTGACTACCTTCATAAAGTTATAGTTCATGAAAGTATTTCGAAGGATTCAAATAGAATAGTGAGAAAGCACCTAATTTCACAAGACAGTTGACTACCTTCATAAAGTTATAGTTCATGAAAGTATTTTCGAAGGATTCAAATAGAATAATGAGAAAGCACCTAGACTTGTTTGATGGTAAGCTAGTACTTACATAGTAAGATGATTGTGATGTGACTCAGAAATCATAATGATACTCAAATACTTAGTGTAATTATTATATTTATAATTAAAATTAATTATGATTTTTATATTTATTAGTTATAATTATTATATTTATAATACAATTTAATTAAAAAATTTAAATTATGGATATAAATAAATATAAAATATGGTGTGAATAGTAGTTTAAAAAAAGAAATTATTGCAAAAGTTAGAGTAATTTATAAATGAACTATCTTTTATAATTTCAAACAAGATTGTGATGTTTTCTAATACTACAAATTTAACTTAAACTCAAGAAAATATCTTAAAAGGATGTCATTTAGGCTCTTAGTTATACTATACATATAAAAATTTATTTGATTAATAAGAGTGTTTATCAATTTTTTACCATTGGAAGATCATTAAAAATTATACAATGGGGCATTTATTATTGTGTGGGGTAGCATATAGGTCATTAGATCTGGTGGAGCATTATTTATCATGTGGGGTTATGTATAGGTCTTTAGATCTCCTTGGTTCAATACACTGACCTATACATGAAATCTTATTGATCACTAGGTCTAACCACCTTACTATCTAACAACCTATATATATCCCCACTTAGTAATTAATGCTCTATAATTGGATCATGGAATATTATTGATCATTGGGTCTAAGTTTGTTAGTGAGTGTATAAATTAAATGGTGGATGTATATATCAACATTAACTATTGCAGTTACTTAATTTTTCTATAAGAGGATGAAATTACCAAATTGATGCATTAAGGCTCTTTGTTTGTGGCATAAGGAATTTATGGATGTTACATACCCTTCTCCCTCTAGATTTGAAGTGGTGACCTCTTAGGAATAAATATAACTATTATTAATCATTAGGCCCACTCAAAATGTATATTACTGATATAAGAACATATTAGTTTGCTAGTGTTATTATTAGTATATTTAACTCCATTAACATCTTATTTTCCTTAACTTTATATATATATATATATATATATATATATATATATATATATATATATATATATATATATTCTTCCATTTTATCCTAAAGTCGATTCTCATATTCATAGTTATGGACATTACATTAATTTTATAACTTTCTTAAGAAGCCTTACCACATAGTTGGTGTTGAGGAATGACAAAAGTATGGTAAAAAAAACTTTATTTTAAAAAACAATTAGTTGTTTTGATAATAGTGTCTCTTGATTTATTTTGTACAAACATATTTACATCGCGTTCTTCTTTGAGAACAACTTCCCAAGTTTCCACAGTGTACCAATGTGCACCATCAAATTTAATGTTAGAAGATTGAAATGTTTTAAGCCATTCGATCTCATGCCTCCATTTATGCGGCTAACTACCTAACTAACTCACTAAACCCTAAACATATTTCTTCCACCTTGCTATGAAATATGATCCTCTCCTCTCATGTGTATCTTTAAATTAAAGCCAAATTGGTAGTCTCATCTCCTTCCATTGGCGAAGGAAGTTCTGAATACCATACTCACTTCAAATACAACACAGCCATCGGAGAATGATGTGCATTAACGGGTGAGTGAAATTGTTTCAAATTAGATAAGTTCTGAATAACATACCCACTTCAAATACAACATCGCCACCGGAGAATGATGTGCATTAATGGGTGAGTTAAATTGTTTCAAATTAGACAATGGAAAATTGAAATTGAGTTATTTTGTTTCCCACATAGACATCAATGTAGAATTCAAAGTTCTGAATACCATACCCACTTTGAATACAATGTTGCCACCAGAGAATGATGTGCATTAACGGGTGAGTGAAATTATTTCAAATTAGACAAACACTGTTACCGATGAAACAGGAATTATTACCTCAAAACGGGAACTCTAGCCCAAAAAGACTCAAAAAACATGAAAAAACGCCCCAAAAACAAAAAGTGTGTATTCCAGAATGCATTTGGTTTTTTCTCAAGGTCAAATTTCAACATTTTATAAAATTATGCTAAAAACAAAATTGTTTCTTGAAAAAAGGATTGAAAAAACACCCTCAAAACAAAACGAGTTGATGCTGGAATAACAAAAAAAAAACATTGTGTCACACTTTTGACACATTGTAACAATGGAATTAAAGAAAAAATATTAGGACATTGAAAAATCGTAAAATTCTAAAAATTTTGATAGATGATGTTAAAGATAAACAAAAACATGTCTGAAGGGCTTATCATTTCGAACAATTTTCATGCATGTTGTTAAACATGAAATATCTTGACTCTAAACAACCCGAAAATTGTAATTATTTTCAACCATAACCTTAAAGATACAATTTCGTAGCGCATAAAAACCTTAATGACAAGTTGTAAATCTCAAGTTTTTCAATCATAAGTTTTCAACGTACTTGAACCATGAAATTATGGAGAAATTATATGACTTAAACCATTTATAAAATTGAACAAGTAAATGAAAAATTTATTATTCCAAGAGTAATTTTAATTTTAAAGGATAAAAGTATATCTCTTTTCAAATCTTAGCATAAGACAAATTTAAATCTAATTGCAACCAAAACCTAAAAATCAAGCATCGAAACAAAGTGTCCCCTTTCAATGACGCATATATTTTTTAAAATTTTTAAAAGTATCTTATACCAAATGGTAACAATACATAATATCATGGTAATATCACTGCATAATCTAAAAATTCAACATTAATTTATATTTTCTATTTTTCTTTTAATAAAAATATCAACATTGGTACATTGAATATAACATAAATTATTTTTGTAATTGATTGTTGCACTGTGGATATTCTAAAGAGATGAATTCTTCATAATTAAAACATATAATCCAACAAACATAGAAATGCCTCATAACTTCATGAAAAATCAGATGGAAGTGAAAATTTTTATTTCAAGTTACCATGCAAACATCAATTACATAAAAGTGTCTTAGACAGTTATTCAAAATCAACCATATGTTTTGGCACACCATTAGAACCTACATCTTTAGATGAATGACTCGATGCAGATGAAGATGATCCATATTCTTCTCTTTCATCAACTAGTGCTCCATTTGAGTCAACATGCATGCCCACCATTTCAGAGTTCAAATGTCTTGTAGATCTACGACTACATTCTGCAGAGTCCCATCTCAACAGTAATTGTTCTGGTAGCAATTTCTTCAAAATATTTATGGTCTTCAACCAAAGAGTTCCTTTCTTTGTCAAATTAAAGTCATACACAAGTATGTCAACATCCTTCAATTTTAAGACATCTGTGCAGCGACGATTTATATTTGTGCCCTTTCTTTTTCTCTTTCTGCCAATTTTTTTTTCAACTACCATCTCTGGCTTGTACACACCATTGATAGGGTGGGTACTTGTGGCATACCAATGTACATCAATAGCCGTAATATCTTCATTTTCATTAATGACCTTTATAACCCTGGAAATCCAGAATGGATAGCCAAGTGGATATTCATCTGCTAGCACTGCTATCATGCAACCCTCCTTAACATCCTGCACAAAACCCCTGTAATATCTTCTAGAACCAATATAGATTTCTCTTTCCTCTACCTGTGGAGAATTAATAATAGCTTGAGACTATTTTTTTTCAACAAGGTGTGTTTCCTAATGTTCATTTGGCATATTTTGTGGCAAAAAAAAGGATTCTTCAAAAGCGTATCCACATTTATTGATCTTGAAATCATATCACTTTGATTACTGAAAAAAGACTTCCACCAAACTGAATCAACAACATTGAAGTACTCATATGTATCTCTAATACATATTTTAATTTCCTCCAGACATTTAGAATAATTTATGTCTCTCTTATGCCTTCGTGCATTATGGAGTTCAGCAACTGACTATAATAACAATATCTTTGATGAAAATATTGGACGCTCTGGAATGAACTTCAAAAATGCTAAACCTGATGATGGCCCCAATTCTACAACAGTTGAATACTTCTTGCCCCATATAAGTGCTATCCCATCAAATTTTTTGATACGAAATTGATACTGGAAGCTAATGTCATTAATTTGTTCAATGAATTTCTCCTCACCATGCGATCCCAAAATAAACCTTCACATGTCAATAGTTTCTTCCAACACATGAAAAACAGGCTCTGGAATGTACAATTTCTTAATACATTCAATTAATGATGGTAGGGTCCCAACACCTTTCCTCCTCAATGTTACTAAAAAATGACTGAACATTTTATCAATATGATCACGAGTATGTGCAACAAGAAGGAAACCAACCTTTATCTTTTTAAAAATTCCCAATTCAACGAGCATGTTTAGATACCCAAAAAGAACATGATTTTTGTTTTCACGACTTGTGTTGTCTAATTATAAATACAAAACTTCAGGAAGAATACCAAACTAATGAGTAACCACATCATGGATTATAGTTATGGTCATATTTGCATCATTGTGAATATTTGGAGTTGTGAAGAAAACTCTTGGAAACATCTTCTCATTAAATACCATACAACCAACCAAGTGAAACTGAATGAAATTTTCCTCCTGTAATTTTTTTGGCATGTGGAAAAAATGTGGAAGAAGTGTTTTCTTTTGGTCCATACCATCAATTATCAAACCCAGATATTTATTTGGATGATCATAACACTTCTTTCAATGTTTATACAACTTTTTCCTTTCACTTGTTTGCTGATTGCGATTCTCTTGAAGTTCTTTGACAACAGAATCTGTACATAAAATAAAAGAAACATATGAATAAATATACTTTCACAGTTGATAACTATCCAATTTTAAAAAACAATGTTTTCAACGCATACCTCTTTCTACTCCTTGACATTTATCTCTTTTTGCTTTAAGAGAAGCACATGTGCTGCAAACCCCCATCCTTGTCTTCTTAGGAATATGAACATTGTTGAATTCATTTTTCCATAACCTTGTAAAATAAGAATATGTAATAAAATTACCAACTCCTTCAACAACTTATGCATAATCTCTATATAAGATGAATATTTCTCGTCTCGAGAAATTATCTGGAATATGTATTGTGTCTTTATTTGGCATACACTCTCCATGCTTTGAAAAGAAGTATTTCATCCATGTCTTAGCAGTATTTGCAAATGACCCAACCTCCCGTTTATAACGTACTTCTGAATAATATGTGCGATCATTTTCCAGTTTTTCTTGGATTCTTGACAAACAACAATTACCAATTGAATGCAACATTTTGAAAGCATTTCTGCAGAGCAATACGTTCCCAATATGATAATCATAACCTGCTAGTGTAGATTGCATGCAACCCACTAAATATGAATTTTGCATGCTTTTATTCATTGACATATATCTTTTCCTTTTCTCCAAAACAAAGTTGAAATCCATATGTTTCAAGCAATCCCTTTGACAACATTCACTTGAAATCAAATGAACGACAAAACTTTTTTTTGTGATATATTTTGTCCTCACCCTTGTATAACTGGAATGTTTTGGATTGATATGAAAAGGTCTACTCCTACTCCTAGTTACAATATTTTCTTGCAACGGCTTCATCATTCCATCATCCTTTGTAGAAGCGGTTTCATCACCATTAGGAGGAATATTATCCCCACTATCATCATTCTCAACATAATTAAGAAATTCATCAACATCATTGCCTGGAAAATTTTCATTACCATCATCACTTGAAGAAAACATTTCACAAGAATCATCTGTGCTTTTGTAACCCTGACTTAGACGAAATTCTTCACCATATTGATCCATGCTTTCAAATTCTTCCCTGGGAGGATTCAATTCTTCATCACCATGAGTGTCTTTGAAATGATCACTTAGAGAAAATGTATTATTCAGATCTGTGCCTCTAAAATTATCATTTGCAAGAAACTCTTCATCCTCCCCTTCCTTAGTGGTGCTCTCATAATCCTTAGGATTACGACCTAAGTGGAAGCTTTGAATCTGTATTCACTAGAATTTCTTTAGCCCACCCCTCCCCTTCCTCGCTAGTGCTCTCATAATCCTTAGGATTAGGAATAAGTGGATGCTTTGAATCTATATTTATTGGAAATTCTTCATCCCCCCCTTCATCAGTGGTGAACTTATAATCGTTACGATTAGGATGAAGTAAAAATTTTGACTCTAGAAATTCATCCCCCTCTTCATCAGTGGTGCTGGCATAATCCTTAGGATTAGGACGAAGTGGATATTTTGACGCTACAAATTCTTCATTCCCCTCTTCATTAGTGGTGCTGGCATAATCCTTAGGATTAGGACGAAGTGCATATTTTGACTCTGCAAATTCTTCATTCCCCTCTTCATCTGTGGTGCTCGAATAATCCTTAGGATTAGGACAAAGTGGATATTTTGACTCTGGAATTTTTTCATCCCCCTCTTCATCAATGGTGCTCACATAATCCTTAGGATTAGGACAGAGTGGATATTTTGACGTTGCAAATTTTTCATTTCCCTCTTCATTAGTGGTGCTGGCATAATCCTTAGGATTGGGACGAAGTGGATGTTTTGACTTTGGAATTTTATCATTCCCCTCTTCATGAGTGGTGCTGGCATAGTCCTTACAATTAGGACGAAGTGGATCTTTTGACTCTAGAATTTTTACATCCCCCTCTTCATCAGTGGTGCTGGCATAATCCTTAGGATTAGGACAGAGTGGATATTTTGACGTTGCAAATTATTCATTCCCCTCTTCATCAGTGATGCTGGCATAATCCTTAGGATTAGGACGAAGTGGAAATTTTGAATCTGGAAATTCGTCATTCCCCTCTTGATCAGTGGTGCTGGCATAATCCTCAGTATTAGGACGAAGTGGATATTTTGACTCTGCAAATTCTTCATTCCCATATTCATCTGTGGTGCTCACATAATCCTTAGGCTTAAGATGAAGTGGATGTTTTTCATCTCCCCCTTCATCACTGGTGCCCTCATAACGTTAGGATTAGGATGAAGTGAAAATTTTGACTCTGGAAATTCTTCATCATGCCCTTCATCACTGTTACTTTCATAATCCTTAGGATTAAGAGTAAGTGGAATAACTGACTCTCGATTTACATAAATTTCTTTTGCTGTGCCTCATCAATTATGTTCTCATTATCCTTAGGATTACGACCAAGTTGATTTTTTGACTCTCTATTCATGGTGAACGAACTCCTGTTATATTCATCACCCTGAATAAAGTTGTTGCGTGACGAAGATGTTGATGTTGTACAAAGAAAAACTTCACTATCAGAAGAACCCATGGCTTTCAACAAGAATACGTTGAATGATACAAATACCTCTCCCAATTACAATATATAGCTTAAAGACTGAAAATTTCCCTCCAATTTTTTCCCCCAAAAAATTTCGCGAAAAAATTTCCCTCTAAAATTTTTGTTTCAAATATTTCGTACAAAATATTAGTCAAAAAATGTATTTAAAAACATTTTAATAAATTGTTTGTGTTGAAATATTTTACCGATATTTTTATTCAAAATATCCACAAAATATTCCTATCATGCATGCCTTCCAAACTAAAATAATGTTGTTATTTTAATGATTTAACGTTGACTACATGTAAATATGAACTATAATATTACTATAATAACTACATGCAAATATTAACTATTTTAACTATAATTAACTACATGTAAATATTTTAAATTTTAAATTTTAAACCTACATTATATTCATCTAAAATATATTTCAAAGTTTCTTAACAAATTGTTGGTATTGAAATATTTCACCATACTTTCTATTCAAAATATCCACAAAATATTCCTTTCCTACATGCCTTCCGAACTAAAATAATTTTCTTATTTGAATGATTTAAGATAGACAACATGTAAATATTAATGATAATAACTACATGCAAATATTAACTATTTTAACTATAATATTAACTATAATTAACTACATGTAAATATTTTAAATTTTAAATTTTAATCCCAGATTATATTTGAATGATTTAACATTGAGTACATGTAAATATTAACTATGATAACTACATGCAAATATTAACTATTTTAACTATAATATTAACTATAATTAACTACATGTAAGTATTTTAAATTTTAAATTTTAATCCCAGATTATATTTGAATTAGTTAATATTCATAACATGTAAATATTAAATAAAATATTAATTATGATAACTACATGCAAATATTAAGTATTTTAACTATAATATTAACTATAATAAACTACATGTAAATATTTTAAATTTTAAATCCACATTCATTACACAGTAAACCAATCACACAATATTCGCTATATAATAAGAATCATTGTTTCTATTCATCACATCACTTCAAGTTTTCTGGTTTTTGTTGGAGCAATTTTCTGGAGGTGTTGCGTTTGCAATGGTAACTTCGTGGAGGAATTGCATTCGCATTAAAGGCGTTGTGTTGCTATTGGTAATTTTGTGGAGGCGTTGTGTTCGCATTGGTGACAGGAGTTTTCCGCATTTCAAAGGTTAGTTTTCCTTCTATTCTCTCCATTTAAAGACGATTTTGGGGAAAATCTGTTTTTCTATGGTTTTTGTGTTCAAAAACTATCTTTTTAAGGTTTTTAAGTTCGAAAACCATAAATTTTTTAATGAAGAAAATGGAAAAAAAAAAAAAACTCAATTTTTTAGGGTTTTTAGGACAAAAATTTAGATTTTTTTTTCTTTCTTAGGGTTTATAGGTTCATCTAGACAAAAAACCATAAAACGACCATGCACATAAAAAAAATAGTTATATTTATACTATTTTTATTTTTTCTCAAAGTGCAGCTGGAAAAATTGAAAAGAGAAATTTATTTTTTATTTTTATTTCTTAACATGAAAATTTATTTTTAGAAATATTATTAGATATTTTATTTTATTTTATTTAAAGGAGAATAGATAGTTTTAGTTTATATTAAACCTATTTGTTTTTTTTATTATAAATATATTGATAGTTTCATTATTGAAATTGTTTTTTTTGTTTTTTATTTAACAAATTTTATATATATATATATATATATATATATATATATATATATATATATATATATATATATATATATATATATATATATATATATATATATATATTAAATCTTAATTTTAATTATAATTTATAATTTAAATTTGTTTTTTTTTTTAATATTTTAAAACATATATTTATTTTTTATTTTTAAATTTTAAATTGTAGAGTATTATATTTTATATTAAACAACAATTTTTGTTTTTATTATAATGGTTTTTGTTTTAAAAAAATTAAAAATTAAAAATAAAATTTTTCATATATTTTTTTTATTATATTTTAAAACATATTTTTTATTTTTTTAATTGTTTTTTTATATTTTAAATTATAATTGTCTTAGTTTTATATATTTGTTTATTTATATTTTAAGACAAATTTTTTATTTATTTTTTATTGTTTTTGTTATATATATATATTATTGTTTTGTTATATAATATATTTTTTTATTAAATTTTTTTTTAATAGTTTTAGTTTTAAAAAAAATTAAAAAAATTAATATGTTATATAGTTTTTTTCTTAATTTAAAAAATAGAAAAATTTATTTTACCGCCTGTCGGGGGTTGGAATTGGCCTCCGCCCAGCCAAGGCCCAGAGGCTGGTCGGGTGGAATTGTGGAGGGCTACCCAGTCGGCCTCTGCCCCCAGCTGGGCGGAGGTCGATTTCGAGAATCGACCTCCGCCCAACCGGGGGTCGGCCCTCGGTTGGGCAGAGGTCGATTTCGAGAATCGACCTCCGCCCAGCCAGGGGTCGGGGGTCGGAAGCCGGTTGGGCAGTGTCACGCCCCTACACCTCGGGTGTCTTCCAACCAGGCTTGTAGGCAGGTGCGGCAATGTCGTACTTTTTCTTTTTTCAAATACTTAAGTACCTAGACTATGCCTTTAGCAACATTTGTTAGTTATTATCAAATGTTCTTTCAATTATACGGAATAAAACATAAAAATCATTACCAAACCTCATGTATGCCCATACATACAAGGGAGGGGAAAATCCCTGCTAATAATGAGTCCGCCAAGATAATATGTTTCATAAAAATATGAGTACAATGTCCAATCCAGCAGAAGCCACTCCTGCTCCTTGGCAAGGCAATTTGCCTTTTGACCAAGCTCTAAGGCTTGTCAACCATCAAAATAGCCTATAACAATCATTTACAACCAAAGGTTTTCACCTGCGGAATTTCCTGCACAAAGCTGCCCAAGTGCTGTCGGGTCACTCAGGTTACTCAACCGTTGCTCCAGATCAGTTCAGAATGTTTCTTGAGCTGTCTATGTGTCCAATCTGCCTCCCAACTATGTGGTTAGATGCGGCCCGTCGATACGCACATTCAACACTTTACGGCACTCAAATCCGACTCCTGACGCTCCCGGAATCGCGTTTTTATTGACGCCCAGTTCATTTAGAGGCGCCCAGTCGTGCACGACCCGACCCGCCCATCGTTCAGCTGTGCCCGACCCGACATGACCCGACCTGCGGTGCGGCCTGCGATGGTCTGTGGTGCGATGCACACAATTGCGGCCTGACTCGCCCAACCTTCATTTCCTTCACCGGTTGCTACGTTTCTTCACCAACGAGATGTTGGAAGCTCATGGTGACCAACGCCTTACCCTTGATTGTTCTTGTTGATGTTCATCGATTTCTTGCCTCCACTCTTCCACACGTCCTCCAATATATATCAACGCCCAAGTGGAGTGTGGGTCGCTCGGTCGACCCGAGCCGACCCGTCGTTTGGTCGCTCGCCTATGAAGTGTGGCGTCGGCGCCCAACACGTCGGCCGGTCCACCCACTCGCCCGTCACCTTGGCTCGTCCATGGTGCGTCTTTGGTGGTATAAACACGTCTTGCCAACGTCGTTCATTGGTCAAGTGCGACGCGCCTCTCCCAACTAACCCTCGTGACATGCCTCCGCTACATGCACGCGCCCGTGCCTCTTCGGTTCGGCGTTCTGCCCGTTTCGTCGCACGATGCCCGAACTCATCCAAACGCCCAACGAGCGTGCCCATTACCCCGAATGCGCCCATGAATTCTTAGGGCCTTACATCCTCCTCCACTTCAAATATGACTATCATCCTCGATAGTGCTACCATCGTCGCATCATTTCGTCGCAAAGTATCATCGCAACTTTTGTCGCAAAGTCTCATCGCACAATATTGTTGCAACATCGTCGCATAAACCAGCAAGGTTCATGTCCATGAGATATCTACTCAATCCTTGATCATCAACACATTTGCTACAATCATCACATGCTACACCATAGCGGGAAATCAATCTCCTCAGCAAGGTCACATGCTGCTGCAACATAAGTCGTGTCAACCCACCACATATCATCAATTTCATGTGAAATTATGCCCCAAGTACTCTAACCAACTCAACACAACAAAAGATGCTATGTATCCGGCATAACTCTACACATTGCGTGCTCCCATAACTCGAACTAGTTGGGTAGCTAATCCAACCATAACGTCCTCATCATGAGAATGTCCATCCTCATACCATGCGTTAATTGTTCCTTCTGCAATCTGTCACATCCATCAACTCGATCAAGTCTGAATCTCATCCAAGTGTGCCATGTTTGGGTCCATGAAGTGTATCCATCTCATCCACAACATGTTGTCCATGATGCTAATCCATGTGCTACTTGTATGAAAAGTAGACTCATCCTCCAAGCATCATCAAAATAAGAAGTTTGGCTAAGTCAAGTAGACTCAAGCCCATGCAAAAGTGTGTACCAAGGCATATCCATCATGAACTCCCATGCCTCATCATATCCAAAGCGTTGGTAAGCCTACTTGTATTAGCCATGAGTGCCATCACAAGTTCTCACTCTGCAAATCATATGAATGTCTCATAGGCTACTCATCCAACCAATTTCCAAGTTGCTCATTGTGAACAACATCCCATCAGTCCATTTATAAAGATCTCCATGTAGTCCATGTCCATGACTTTGGCTGCCCATGTGTTCATCTAAGTGAACTCAACTCAACTCTCATCATCATCATGTCCATACATATCAAGGTGAAGTGCTCTCGGTCACTCATACCTCCATCATATTTGAGTACTTCCTTCAAGCTGCTCCTCCACTAAAGGTCTTCCAAGAGGTCCATCTTGGTTGAAGCCATGAAGAAGTCTACTCCACCAACGTGCCCTACCACCAAGGTAGTGTATGGGTCATGCTGGGAACTTGCCATTCTATGTGGCTAAGCATGACCCCTTTTCCATCACAAAGGTCATCACGTTCCACCCTTGTCCTGGGCATTTGAACCATCAAGTGAAAGGTCACAAATTGCCCCAACAAGGTTCGTATCATTCCATGTCCCTTGTTTCATCAATGTACAAGGTCTCATCATAGGCACCCAAGGAGTAATCATCCATGGTGTTAGAAAAGAGGTCATCTTCTTCCTCATCCCCATATGCGGTCCATGCTCCTTATGCTCCCATGAAACACAAGTCATCTCTCCATGAAGACTCCTCAAGTGAGTGTCCTCCATCCTCATCAATGCCTTTGATGTGTTCAATCCTCGTACCACCTGCTCATCAAGTTCCTCCTCGATCATGGTCACATTTGCAACATCTCCATGTGGTTTTCCCACCAATGCTTGCAATGTGTCTTGTCTTGGTTCAACTTGTGTCACAAGTTCATCCTTCGTCTCTTCCATCTTCATATCGTCCTCATGAGAATAATTCAACAATGCTTGCAACGTGCACAGTCTTGGCCCAACTTGTTTATCAAGTTCATCCTTGACATCTTCTACATCTACAACATCCTTTGGTTCTCCAAGTTCAACAGTTTTCCCATGAAAGTTTTCCAAGGAAGTCTGCATCTCTACTATCTCGTCTTCAATGTGTTCCAAGTGTTCCTTCACTTGCACAAGAGCCTTGTAGTTTTGCTTCCTTCTTTCCTCCAATAACTCTGTCATGTTCATAAGCTTCTTTTGAGCCTCCAAACCTGCTTTCCTTATAGCTTCAAGTTCCAATGTTTGTGACGTCTTTGGTTCAGGTCCAACTTGTTGTAAAAGTTCTTCCTTTACCTCAACAACATCCATAACATTCTGCTTCGGCTTTCCCATAGAAGGTTTTAATCTCTTCTTATGGTTCTTTTCTTCAAGTCCAACAAGCTCATCTTGGCTTGAGTCAGAGATCCCTTCCTTGCACAAGGCCATAAGAGCAATCTTAGCCTCATTAGCCTCTTCATGAATCTTCTTAGCCTTCTTCCAAGTTTCCACCAATTTTCTTTCCAAGACTCCAAGTTTGTTCCGAATCCTTGGGATATCTTTGTTCAGCTGCTTTATCCATTGCAATGCTTCACAAGTCTTCTCTTTGAATTCTTCCCAACTCGGCATGTCTCCTTTTCTAGCTTTAGCCCTGACAAATGCCTTGCTTCAGCTAAGGTCTCAAGAGAAACCCCAATGTATAAGTTCAGCTTCAACACCACCTGCAACCCTGCAACTGTGTCCCTGCTTCAGTAAAAAGCTCCCAGTGAAGGTAGCTTTGATACCAAATAATGTGCAACAACAGTTATGTTATCAAACTTTCATCCATACTAGTAGCTCTGATACCAACTGTCACGCCCCTACACCTCGGGTGTCTTCCAACCACGCTTGTAGGTAGGTGCGACACTACCGTACTTTTTCTTTTTTCAAATACTTAAGTACCCAGACTACGTCTTTAGAAACATTCGTTAGTTATTATCAAATTTTCTTTCAATTATGCAGAATAAAACATAAACATCATTACCAAACCACATGTATGCCCATACATACAAGGGAGGGGCAACTCCCTGTTAATAATGAGTCCACCCAGATAATATGTTTCATAAAAATATGAGTACAATGTCCAATCCAGCAGAAGCCACTCCTGCTCCTTGGCAAGGAAATTTGCCTTTTGACCAATATTTAAGGCTTTTCAACCATCAAAATAGCCTACAACAGTCATTTACAACCAAAGGTTTTCACCTGCGGAATTTCCTGCACAAAGCTGCCCAAGTGCTGCTGGGTCACCCGGGTCACTCAACCGTTGCTCCATATCAGTTCAAAACGTTTCTTGAGCTTTCCATGTGTCCAATCCACCTCCCAACTGTGTTTTTATATGCGTCCCGTCAATACGCACATTTGGCACTTTACGGCACTCAAATATGACTCTCGACGCTCCCGGAATCACGTTTTTACTGACGCCCAATTCATTCAGAGGCGCCCAGTCGTGCACGACCCGACCCGCCCATCGTTCAGCTGCGCCCGAACCTACCCGACCCGACCTGCGGTGCAGCCTGTGGTGGTCTACGGTGCGATGCGCCCAACTGCGGCCCGACTCGCCCAACCTTCGTTTCCTTCACCAGTTGCTACGTTTCTTCACCAACGAGATGTTGGAAGCTCGTGGTGACCAACTCCTTACCCTTGACTATTCTTGTTGATGTTCGTTGATTTCTTGCCTCCACTCTTCCACACGTCCTCCAATATTTATGAACACCCAAGTGGAGTGTGGGTCGCTCAGTCGACCCGAGCCGACCTGTCGTTTGGTCGCTTGCCCATGAAGTGTGGCGTCGACCGCGCTCAAGACGTCGGCCGCTCCATCGACTCGCCCATCGGCTTGGCTCGTCCATGGTGCATCTTTGGTGGTATAAACACATCTTTCCAACGTCGTGCGTTGGTCAAGTGCGACGCACCTCTCCCAACTCGCCCTCGTGACGTGCCTCCACTACACGCATGCGCCCGTGCCTCTCCGGTGCGGCGCTCCGCCTGTTTCGTTGCACGACGCCTGAACTCGTCCAAACGCCCAACGAGCACGCCCGTTACCCCGAACGCGCCCATGAAGCATTGGGGCCTTACAGGCAACCCTCCACACCGCCTCCTGCTTGGCCTATAGTCCCCGGCGAGCGCGAAAAAAAAAATTTATATTTTTTAAAATTAAAATACAAAATAAACTTTTTTAATAATTTTTTTATTTTTTATTTTATTTTTTATTATTATGTTTTTAATTTAAATATAAAATAAGTTTTATAAAAATTTAATTTTAATTTAATTTATTTTTTAAATATAAAATATAAATGTTTTGTTTTAAAATATTAAATATAAGTTTTTAAAAATTTTAAAATAATTATAATGTTTTATATTAAAGTTTGATTTTGTTTTTTAAACATATAATTTTAATATTGATATAATATAACGTTTTAATTTTAAAATTTATTTTATAGTTATAAGTATAAACAATATAATAATTTTAAAATTTATTTTATATTTAAAATTTTTAAAATTTAATAAATTTCAATATTGTAAAATAAAATTATAAAATTATAAAATTAAATATTAAAATATAATAAAACATTATAGGTTTTAAATTTTAATTTTAATTTTAACATATATGTTTTAACTATATTCAATTTATTTAAAATTTTAAAATATAATTTATTAAGTGTATATTTAATAAAACAACACAATTAAAATTAAAACCAAAAATTAACAATCATTTTTTTTTAATAAAATCTTTAGCTTAAAAAAAAATAACATTTGCTAAATAGTAAATTTTTTTTTTTTTTTTTTTTTTTAATATTAAACAAAAACCTAAGTTTGAAAATAATGTTTATTTTTTAAAATTGTTTTATACAATTTAAAACAAATTTTAATTTTTTTATAAAATGTATTCAAATTTTTTTATATAGATATATATACATATATTTAAATATGATTTTTAATATTTTGTTTTTAAATGAAAATTTTCTATAGTTAGTTTTATTGGTTTAATTTTAATTTATTTAGTTTTACAAATAAATTTTGTTTTTTTATTTTATTTTATAGATATTATTTTTTGGTAAATTTAAATTTATATTGGAAAATTAAAAAAAATTGAATAACTGTATTCTCATTAACTAATATATATATATTTCTTTTTATCAGGAAAATGGCATCAAAAAAGATTTATGTGAATGTTTTTGCACCTAGGGCAACAACTCCCAAATCTAAAGTTGCAACTCTACGCACTATGGATACAACTCCCAAATCTAAATTTGTAGCTAGACGCACTATGGATACTTTGTTGGACACATTAAAGACATTGTTGCACACACTAATAAAAGTCAAGAAAGTGGGCCACTAGGTTCATTAAAGCTTATTTCTGATTGGCAGAACGCCGAGGAAATAGATAAAACTGATTTCTTATGGTATCTTGAAGGTAGAGGAACGGAGGTTGATATACATATCTATCTGGTTTGTTGTATGATTGACTTAAATGAGCCATATGATGTGATGGGCAGAGTACGAGACATATGTATGGTCCCGAATACAAACACTATTTATGTTCTTGCAAGGAAGGCTAATAAACGTGACAAGGTTATCGTCTATCAAAGGTCAAGTATGACACAAATGAAATATCTACAATGTTTTCTAAAGAAATCTCAAGAAACATTGCAAATAAAATTGTAAGTATGCTTATTTTTATTTCCGCTATGCATTATTGTAAGGATCATTCAATTTTTTATAAATTATTGATCATTGACATGTTATATTTTGTTTCATAGGATTTTTTTCCAAGTCTTTCAAACATGTTTGAAGTTATTTATTATATGGAGCCAAATGTTATGAATGTGATAAACACTTTCCACACAGACAACGTAGAGGAAAGGATATTGAAGCAAAGATCAATAGCTTGTGACATTGCAATAGTACAAAGAGGGGATCAACCAAGAGTCATGAAGGTGGTTCAATCTAGTAAACTTAAACATGTTGCTTTTGAAGATGTGAAACATGAAACTGAAAATTATGATAGAATTAGTGAGGAGGAGATTAGAATTTTTGTGCAAAAGGAGAAAACATATCAGACACCAAAAAGAAAAATGGCCAAAGGTGTCTCTCTTTTACCTGATGATGAAGAGCTTGTTTATAAAAGAAGTGATACATTAACCAATAAGAATATGAAATCAAATATTGGTCAACTTGTAAAAGTCATGAGTAGCAGCGAAGAGCAAACTGAAATCTCTAACAGAATCAGAGAAATCATAACACCAAGTGCTGAGTTAGAGGATGGCATTATTAAAACAAAACAAAATGCTATTCGATATGAGTTGAATAAGAATAAATTAATTCTTGGTGGCCAAACATTTGAACTTAATGTCAGCCAATTTTATAGGCCAGATGAAGGACAATCTAAATATCAAATTAGAAAGGCCCATCATCTACATGTGCATAATCTGCAAACATTGTTCAGGTTCAATCCATATGCGCATGTGGTGAATTATGTGGTTCTTGTCGATCCATGTCAGGTTCCCGACAAATAGACATTTGAAAAGACAAAATGTTTTGATTATAAATATTATGTAATTGGAGGGAACCATTCGGTAGAGGCTAAAAGACAATTGATTGAGGAATATCCCAATGACTATCTTTTTCAAACAGTGAAATGCATCATTTATGTTGGCTTAATAAAAATAGAATCAAAGTTATTGGCATGGGACCATAATGCAGATAATGAGTACAAAATGAAAATGACTTTCATCCAAAAGGTAAGATTTATGCATAATGAATTCATAGAAAAATGTGGTGGGGATAAGACACAAGTTAGTCTAACCTTTCGGAATGAATGTTTAATGGAAACAGATTATCAAATTGATGAAAAAATCAAAGCAAAATATGGAAAAATGCATTCAAATATATTTTGAAGCATGGATAACATTTTTCAGTTGCCATTTAGAACTGGGGAGATATGATATTTGATTGATGAAATTTTTGAGCGATGGGAGAATATTTCCATAAAAAATCAGAAGGTTAAAAAGAGTAAACCCATAATATGTACCAACAGTAAGACAGGTCCTGAATGAAGCAACTTCCAGAGGATATGACTATCACACCTTGGAGAACAATGCAAGGTGTGAATGATGAGAAACTAGTCAAATCAGTACTACCCCATGTGAAGTCAGGTGAATTATCAATGGAAGAAATGTGTGCAAAATTTCAAAAGTAAGTTTCTTGAATTATTTCTTATTTTCCTTTCATTCTTTTAAATAAAACATAATGTTGTTGGTATAATTTGTTATACATGTCACTATATTAACAATTTTAACTTGATTTATTCAATCAGAAGATTTTTATGAAAATACAAGAACATATGGTTAAAATGTTGAATGAAGATAGTTCAGATGATGTTGTGTGCCACTAACCAGAAGCAAGTTCTACAACAACACTTAAATATTTTTATATTGCATTCAATAAGGTGTGTTGATTTATACATTCATTTTATTCATATTTAAACTATTTTTATTTTATTACTTATACATATATATTTTTATGTCATCAAAGATGTCGAAGAAGGATGGAAATGGAGTACCAGATGCTTTCAAAAGCTTTATTGAAAAAATTAAGCTGGAAAAGATGAGAAAGAAGCATCCTACGAATGTTGAACTTGATCCCACTCTTAATCATTACATTTGGAATAGGCTCGACAATATCCAATATCAAATAATACAAGGTGACTATGAAGACAATGCATCACTAATACCTAAAAGGTAATATGCCCTAGTTATTGCAGGTATTCCTCATGGTTTCAATTTCCCAAACATTGAATATGATAGTGAACCATATACTTATCAAGCTTTTAGTAAAGTGGTTACGGGTTTTCAAGAAGTGACAACATCACCACTTTGGCGATTTGTGACATTTCATTTAGACACACAGTTTGCAATGTTAAGGCTAAAGCAAACTAAAGGATGCAACTTACATGGTGAGACTTTGAAATTGTATGTTTGATTACTGTTAAATTTTTTTATTTATGTACAATTTAATTGAATGCTTACTATGTTATGTTATGGGCATAAGTCAAATATTGTTTCTTCCGAAGACCAGCCTATTATAAATGATTGTGAGTTCATCCATGTTGAATGGTTGGACAAAATAGGATAGCTATAAGCGTATTCTTATGAATAGAGTAGATGGGAAGAGTCATAGTCAAGTGTTGGTTCATGATGCAGTTGTAAGAAAACTAACATATGAGGATAAAGATGCAAAAGGAGATATAGTTAAAATTTATCAAAAACCTCAAGCATTAATTAACTCTCTTATAGATCTATGTTCAAATGAAGGAGAATGGGTTTTGGATTTATTCTCAGGTTTAGGTAAGTTTTATTATACAAATTTAAATTTAAATATTTTATTTTTTACTTTTTATGTCTTCATACTAATTTTCTTACTAATTTATTTTGTGCTTGATGATTAGGTATAGCACTAGCATGTTGCCTACCAAAAGGAAGAAATTGCATTACCATTGAGAAAGACCCAGTGCAATGCAAATTTATTCAACAAAGAATTAACGCTCTTGAATTCCTTCCAGATGTGAAGCAAGAAGTTGGTTTGAGAAAAGGGGATTTTAATGAATCATGTGTGGAAAAAAAAGCAAAGGAACCTCAACCACCATTATATGGAATGATTGGAAAGGGACACTTTGGAAGATTTACAGACATGAAAGATCCATTAGAAGATGACAATGACCAAAATGAAGTAGAAAATGTTGCAGAAGAAGCCATCAATGATGTTCTAGATGATGTTGAACATGTATTAGTTGATATTGTTGATGATCTTTCAGTTATGCTGGCAAACAAAACTCATTTTTGAGATCTATTAATCAGTTTTACTTGTAATGTTTAGAGTTTGATATTTTATGAGAAGAATCCTTATTTTTTGCAAAAAACATGTGATTACTATTATTTTTTGACATAAAATTCAATAAAAATGCTATTTTCTTAAGTTTTTTTGTTAATATTTTCGCAAAAATTAGTTTATTTAACACGATTTTTTAACAAAAACTCTCTGAAAGTGTATTTTTTGCATTCTATTTATATTGAAAATTTGTATTTTTTTGTCATATGGTTCAAAATATTGGTTTTTTAGCGACAATTATTTGATGTGCATTGAAAAATTAATTAACAATACATAAACATGTAGAAAATATAAACTTTAAAATATTGACCCTTTTTCCATTTTTTAGCTATGTGAAAAAGTGAATATATCATTACAAATTTTTATTTAAAAATAAATAAAATATTTTTTTCTTTTTAAAACACAAGTACATAAATGCACTAAAAAATAAACATCTCACGAAAGAAGAAGACATTAGAAAATGTATAGTGTCAAAATCAATCCTCTAAAAAAACATTGGTGATGATACACCACCACTATTGAAAATCGACATAAAAAGCATCACATAAAAAAAAATTAAAGTGCCAAAAACATGCTCCAAAAAAAAAAAAAGATTTTGCATCACCACTTTTCAAATTAGGGTGTTTTTCTAGCTACCTCAAAAAGTAGGTACCAGTGTAGTTACCTATTTCATCGGTAACAGTGTTGACAATGGAAAATTGAATTTGAGCTATTTTGTTTCCCACATAGACATCAATGTAGAATTCAAAGTTCTAAATACCATACCCACTTCGAATACAACGCTGCCACCAGAGAATGATGTGCATTAACGGGTGAGTGAAATTGTTTCAAATTAGACAATAGAAAATCGAAATCGAGTTATTTTGGTTGCCACACAACCTTAATGTAGAATTCAACCTGTCGGTACTGGGCTCTAATAAGTTGGAAAACAAACATCTTAGCAGAATAAATCAAGATCCTGAGTTATTCAGTACATAACTAATCTTGTTTATTTTGTTTGATGTTTTCCACACAGACCCCAATGTAGAATTCAAGTTCCAATACTGAACTACAATAAATTGGAAAACAAACAATATTCTGAGTTATTACTAATCTTGTTATTTTGTTTTATTTTTTCCACACAAACCCCAATGTAGAATTCAAGTTGCCGATACTGAACTCTAATAAGTTGGAAAACAAACATGTTAACAGAATAAATCAAGATCCTATCCTCAACAAGTTGCTTTGCAACACTCAATATATTGAAGCATAGAATGTGTACTTAATGTCTCTGTGAACAGTGCCCATCGGTTATTCCATGCTATCAAAAATTATATGATGCTAATTAAGGGGATCTCAAATCATATATGATATGTTCATGTACATTGTTTGAAATTATCAGAAGTTATTATGTTGAAACTTTTACATCCTAGAGAGAACCATTTTTCACAATCTCAGGTATTTATTCATTGTAAGTAACTTTAACTTCATGTGCAACATTCCAAGTTGTGCACAAAATAGATGAAGATATTATATGTTTTGATTAAGTAGACTGAGATATTATATGTTTTGATTAAGCATACTATGGTTTGATTAAGCAGGAAGATTATTGGATTTCACAGTACATATATGCTTTAAAAGGGAGCAGATATAGAGGGAACACCTATAGATTGGGTTGCATTGGACGCTCTAGTTCTCAATTATGCCAAATCAGAGAGACTTTTACTCGACCATGACAATGACATCCACTCCCTAGCCCACTCCACCAACTCCTACTCCTCCTCTGCTTCTTCTAATTCTTCCTCGTCTTCTAATTGTATCCATGAAGTAATAGAGAAAATAAGGAAATTGACAGAGGAGGGGAACATCAACTAGGTATTCAGTCTACTTGCCCTTCACGCTTCTACCGTGCTAGACGACCAACACCTCATTTTCATTTGCAGAAGAAGAAATTAATTGAAATGTTGAGGAGAGGGAAAAGGGAATCTCATGCTTTGGTCATCCACTATTGTCGAACTGCACTCGACCCTTGTGCTCTCAATGATTATCCTAAGGATTATGAGGAGTTCAAGCGGGTACTATTGGCTTTTATATATGACAAGGATGACCAAAATTCAGCAATAGTAGAAGATTGGTCTGAAAAAAGGAGATCCGAGTTAGTAGCCTTAGTGGCTTCAACAATGAAATAATTTCTATGGGCTTATGATCCGTGCTTTTCACAGACACTAAAATATTTGGTAATTTCCCACAATGGATACTGCTACCACCAATCTTTTATATCCACAATTTCTCAAATTAGCAAGAAATTTCTCTCAGTAGAATGGGATCCTCCCGCAACACTTCAAGAGTCATTATATGAATCTCCTCAGTTCATGGAGGTTGATGTATATTGCACACGCAGTGGAGTTTCCAAGACAACGTGCAATCGACAGCTTGAGATACACATATGGTGATTTGTTTGCAACGTTTTAGAATGAAATAAGTCGAATGAATTTGAATGTGCCAATGGTTGATGAACTGGTTTAAGAATATTTTTTTTACAAAGGCCTTATCTATGGTACCTTAAATTCTTCCTCAGATTGTGAAATTTCTGTCAAGCCCAAGAAAGAGGGCAGTTGATGCAGGGAGGCATTCTCTTCTCCTGATATGAACCATCCAGTAGTACAACAAGTATATGTTGAATCCTCTGCAGGGGATGTGATCATGGAATATTTTCCCGGTGCAGGCTCAGATAGTTCACAGAAACAACAGATAGATGTTGAATTGAGAATCCTAAGTGAAACTATTTATAGTGGGGAATATTGCAGCACCAGTTGAGCATGCCAGACTGAGAGTCCTGGAATACGATCCGGTTGGCTAAGAAAATGGATGCAAGAAGAGAGGGGTAGTAGAACAAGATGGCGAGGGAGATATTTTGAGAGTAAAGCACATGGGAAAATTGAGTTGCATTGTAGCAAGGACCAAGAATGTACTCAACTGGCTGATTCGAAGAGTTATAATGTGGATAAATTTCAAATTGCGGTGGATATGGGAGAACTAGTAACCAAGGGTATGATTATGAAGGTTGTTCATGAAATGAAGGAATGGAATCCACTTTTTTTTTAGAAAAATACTATTTTGTTATTTTAACTGAAGCAAGTGGAGTTCCTTAAGTTGGTAGAGGATGGGAATTATGTTGGGGCTCTCAGAGTTGCATGCTCTAACTTGGGTCCACTTGCTACAAGTTATCAAAATTTGCTAGAACCTTTGAAAGAGACATTGTTGGCCTTGGCAAGACCAAAGGAGAGTGCATCTGTAAAGCATATTCAGCTTAATATTGTCCCTACTTCTCTCCAGGTTGCATTGGGTGCCAGTATTGGGATTGAAGAACCACTGTTGATGAAGATAATGAGGGCCAAAATTTATACCCATGGACAATGGTTTAATCTTCAAATGTGTACAGATCGATTTGAGAAACTTTTGAGGATAAATGAGTTGAAAGAGATAAATGATTTGATCCTGGCGTGGTTACAAAATTAAAATCTAAGCTCAGCCCAGACTTTTGCTGTGACACTACTTCCCATGTTACTGGAAGTTCATATAATTCAATGTTGTTAGATGGTAGTAATCCACCACCAGGGGCTTCTAGAGGTCTCTTTAATGAAACTGTAATCCTCCAAGTCATGGAATTTTTAGCTTTGTCGAGATCTGATGCAATCCAGTTGCTTGCACAGTACGATGGAAGTGTTGATATAGTATTTCAACAAATCTTTAATTAAATTATTTAATAAGATGTATTGGTTCATTTTTGGATGCTATTAGAAATCTTAATTCTATTCATTCATTTGCTCTGTGGAATAGAATATCTTCAAGGCCTCCTAGTGGCACATTTTTTTATTATTTGTTTCAATGTTTATTGCACAAAATGTGTTTTTTTACTTTCATTTGTTATTTACATGGGGTTTTATCGTTGGGAGACACTATAATGGTCATCTTACGAAGTCATTAATGATAGAAGAACGTCGTTGGCATCTTTTAAGATGTTTTGGAATGTTGATGTTATTGTGTTATGAAATGCTAGTTGTCAATTACAATAAGGCTCCACCTTCATGATTTTAAGGGCGTTGACTGTAATGAAGCAGCAGTATTCTTTAGAGTGTCAAATACATATTCCCTTCCTATGTATACAACATGACACTTTGAGTTAAAAATTCAAATTCTTGGTTTTTAGTGCTTGTGCTATCTTGAAGTTTTTTGTATTTTATGGTAAATAAAAATGGTTCAGTTCATTTGAAAAATCATACATATCCATATTGTGGCATCTTAATCAATAGAAAGATTATATTTAGTAACTAAAAGCACTTACAATGAGGTTATGTAAGCAACTTTTGAATAACCATTCTTAGCCAAGTATTTAGAGTGAAACAATTGATACTTGAAGCACTTACTTCTATATATTGTAGCCTAGAAGGTGTACTTAATTTCTCTGTGAACATTGCCCATCATTTATTCTATGCTATAAAAAATTATATGATGCTGATTACACTGCTATGGGGCCTTTGTTTCTTTGGCACAATGAATTCAACAAACAAATTCCAATTGAAAAAACCTCTCATCCAATTTTAGCTATCTGTTTCATTTTTTATTATTATCTATTTTCATAAATATAAATTTGTTAATGTAAATGCAGAAATTCAAATCTACAATATTTTCAATATTTCGATTTAAGGTATCACATCATTCTTATCAATTATTTTTACATGCTTTTATACGGAACAACTGAGGTTTACATGTAAATTTAAGGGCACTTGTAACCAAGAAACTATGATCTCATATTCATAATTTGGGAATAATCCCAACTTGTTTAGTTCTTTTTTTTATTGGTTTTCTTGAAATGACACTGATCATGACTTTTTTTACCATGTTAGGCAATTGCAGAAGTTATTTGATAGTGGAAAGAGCCATTATAATGACTATTTGTTTCCCTTATCAGTATTGTCCTTAGTTTAAGTTTATCTTTAAAAGAGACAAAGCTTTGTGAAATAAAAGAGTGCCAAAGATTTATATTGTTTACAAAATGCATACACAACCATATTGAAGCGAAGCGGTAAGGAATGGCATAAATCATAGGCTTTGCGGTAAGGAATGGCACTAATGCGTTGACCAGTGGTAAGGCGGTAAGGAATGGCACTAATGCGTTGACCAGTGGTAAGGCGGTAAGGAATGGGCCGGGTGGGGCCACTTTGTCGAGTTTGCTCAAGGAAACTAGATGGGGAAGGAGGTTGCAAAGAGAAATATTTACTTGTCCAAAGCTCTTCAGAATGAAGATTCCCAGTTTTTATTCCTGAATGCAATTGATGCTTTTTTCAATCATGCCAATGCAGGAAACCAGATGGGGTAGGAGGTTTCAAAGAGAAATATTTACTTGCCCAAAGCTCTTTAGAATGAATATTCCCAATTGTTTTCCCTGAATGGAATTGATGCTTTTTGCAAGCATGTTAGTGTAAGAAACCAGATGGGGTAGGAGGTTGCAAAGAGAAATATTTACTTGTCCAAAGCTCTTTAGAATGAAGATTCCTAGTTGTTGTTCCTGAATGCAATTGATACTTTTTGCAAGCATGCCAATGCAGGTGCAGTCAAGTAAGTTGCTTTGGTTCTGAAAGTTTTATATGATGATGACATATTAGAAGATATTATTTTCCAGTGGTATGATAATCATACTCTGGGTGCCCAAGGCAATAACTCTTCAATATGGAAAAATGTTAAGCCATTTGTTGAGTGGCTCAGAAGTACCGAGTCTAAATTTGAAGAGGATTAGTTAGTGAACTAAATATATTTGACCATTTTAAGTTGTGTCATAGAAGAGATTATTGTAGTGTTTCCAAATTTTTGATGTTGTTGGGTTAGATATATATGTGTATTTATGAAATTCTGGTGACACGGGAGGGTTCATCCCTTGGAACTGCCTCTTCCATGCATGTTCCTAGCATTTATAGAGTGTTACATCACTCTTTTCATCAATATCTTTGATTCCATGGAAGCAACATCTGCCTCTCATTCCTTCACGATGGCTCCTTCTATGCACACCTTCTTTCTTCTACACTACTCTTTCTTATGCTACTACCTTACGACGTTTCCTTTGCAACATGTGGTGCAATTTCTAGTAGTAAGTAGTTATTGAAATAAGATTTTTTTGAGAAATTTTGGTGAAGCAAGAACTTGATTTTTTTTTAAATTGAATTTGATGAAAATTATATATTTACTTGATATTTTCATAATTAAAACTAGATATATAAAATAAAAACGACATCTCATTTGTAAATGGTGGACAACATTATTTCATATTTTTCAATAATCATAATGTTTGATGAAAACTTTGTTAATGTAAAAATTGGATATCAAAACCTTATGAATTTTTCTTTAATCATCCATTTTAATACAAACTTAAAAACCATTCAAAATTCAATATCAAAATACATTAATATTCCAATTAATATATTTCATTAATCTTACCTTATGAAAATCTAATTAATGTTATCTTTGATCATTATAATAATTATTGTTCTTAAAATTCAAAATACTAAACCATTTTATTTACTTTTATAAAATTATTATTAACTTAAATTAAAGTTGTTTAATTCAAATATAATTTATTATTTTAAAAACTTAAAAAGACCATGTTAATAATATTTTGAAATTTATATTATTGTTAAAAGGATTACTATTGCTTGCTATTCAATATATAATTAAATTTAAAATTTAAAATAATTATATGATAGTAATTAATTTCAATTAAAATATTTTATGGTTTTCTATACTTTAAAAAAATAAAAGATTAAATAGAATTTTTTAACATTTTATTTATATTCTTCAAAAGAAAGTGAAAGAAAAATTCACTATAAAAAGTCAAAAAGAATAGTATAATAAATATTTTGAAAGTTAGATATAATGTGAGTATAAGATAAACAATTTAAGGGAAAATTCTTCTTATATTCAACCATTTGAAGATTGTACAATTAACAAACTTTTTTATTCTATTTTAACCAACATTCAATTTTACTATCAAGCTCATGAGAATTAGTTTTGATCTTGAAATTTAGAATTTGTTTCTTAATATTAGTCAAGATAAAGAGATAATTTTGGTTTCTGAGATTGGGATTGATGACTTTCCTATAATATAGTAGTTTCCTTTTTCTTACTAGCTATTTATTTCCTCACAATTTCTCTTTAAATTTGGAAATAATAATATTTTTAATATTATTCAAATTTTCTAATATGCTTTTTTTTTTTATTCCCTAGTTGTCTAGCCAATATTGGTCATCCTTATGCCACCTTCACTCAAAGGTAGGGCTTTTTCCAACAATTAGAAGTAATTTTAGAAAACCACTTGGCATCCATGTTGTATAACTTCTTCTTATATATAAGATAACTAGTCAAAGCCATACTTTGAGTGGGGAAAGACTGACTATAATTAAGAGGATATGGTAGGGAGTATTTCCTTTAAATTTTGGGATTGTAGGTTATAAAATGCTTTTGAATGTATTCAATATTCCTTCATGACTCTCTAGATATAGTGCAACTCCAAACCTTACATCCATATAAAGTAATAAGAGTGACTAGTATTTCAATAGGATTTTTTTTTTCCAAATCAAAATATCTACAAACTTGTAATAGTTTTCAAATTAGTTTTCCCAAATCTATTTTTCTAATTGGTTTTTCAAATTTTCTAATATGATTTCCTGTTGCATCCTTATGCCACTTTTGCTCAAAGGTACGGGTTTTCCAACAATTAGAAGCAATTTTAGAAAACCTCTTGGCATCCATGTTGTATAACTTCTTATATATAAGGTAACTAGTCAAAGTCATACTTTAAGTGGGGAGTATTTGCTTTAATTTTAGGATTGTAGGCTATAAAATGCTTTTGGATGTGTTCAATCTTGACTCTCTTGATATACTACAACCACAAACTTTACATCCATATAAAACAATAGGAGTGACTAGTATTTCAATAGGATTCTTTATTTTTTATTTTTTTAATCCCAAATCATAAGATTGCAAATTTCAATGGTTTTCAAATCCTTTTTCCAACCTCCATTTATATTTTTCTCAATATTATATTTTTAATTAATTTTATAATAAATATCTCTTCTAAATATATATAAAAAATTAATTATACATACATAAATATATACTCTTTCTTTTTTCTTTTTTATTAATTTGGCAAGACTACATGTTCATTGTGTTCAATATATCACTCCAACTTTGTGACTTCACCCAATCATCTCAAGAATCCGTAGACAAATATATACTTTACTCTTTATCAAACATCCAATAACAAAAAAAAATATATAAAATTCATAAAATATAACAATTTAATAATGAGTAATAACCCTTTAAATTAAAATAAGAATGGGCTCTTAATTTGATTCCCAACCAGGTCTAAGCACTGCCACATTGCCTTTTTAAATTTGATACCCAAAGAGCTCTAAACACCGCCACATCAATATTAAATGCTAGGACGGAGTCGATACACACCATCAAAATCTTAGAATGACATACACGAAAATTAAAACTCCAAAACAGAACCAGATGCAGACGGTAGAAGATACACGGAATGCAAACATTTCGAGAAGAAACCTAAACAGAAATTATATAAATTGTCTGCTGTCTTCAGGAATAATGTTGCAACGCGCGCCTGTTCAAAGGTACAAACCTTGACACACACACACGCATTTAGTACCAACATTGAATTGAACAAAATGGATCATATATGCATACATACCATAAGAGAGCAGACATGTTATTTCAGAGAACATTTATTTTCAGTTGTATTCAAATTCCTGATCGTTGATGTAAGGTGACGAGCAACCCATTCTTGATGCACAGAGTTATTCCCAACTTTGGCTCCGCCATCACATCCTTCACCATCTTCACACGGTATCTATAAACCAGAGATGCTGCCACCCATTTCATGAGCAAATACGCAAAATCCTTGCCCAGGCAAACTCTTGGTCCTGCATTGAACACTGGATATTTATACCCACATTCTGCCACAAACACGCCTTTTCTCAGCCATCTCTCCGGCTTGAATTCCCTGCAGTCTTCTCCCCATATGCTCTCCGTCCTTCCCATGGAATATATCGGGAATATGAGATTTGTTCCCCTTTTCAACCGTGCCCCGTCCGGCAACACCTCATCATGTATCACTTCCTTATAGTTTATGGGGAGCGAGGGATATAGCCTTAATGTTTCAGACAGTGCAGCATGCAAGTACTGCATCTGGTTCACCTCTTCCACCGTAAAGCCACCGGGATTCGATCCTCGTCTGCTGACCAAGATCCGGTGTAATTCGGCCAAAATTTTTTGTTCCACAGCTGGATGCTGAACAAGCAGCCAAAAGAACCAGGAGAGCGCAATGGCTGTAGTGTCCCGACCGGCTAGAACGAAGTTGATGCACATGTCTCGCATCACTTTGTCAGACAACAAGCGACCACCATCGCCACGCAGCATCATGAGATTAGACAACATGTCACATCGTTCGACATTTCTGTCATTTTGGAGCAATTCTTTTCGTCTTGTCCTTATCATCTCGGCAGCAAATTCATCAATAACTTGCAGAGAGGCCTTGAGTATTCCTTCGCTGCCAATGCCCAAAAACCTCATTGCTTTCCATATACTACAAGGAATGATGAACCGCCTAACGGTTGCATCCATGGCCTCTTCAAAAGCTTTAGCTATCTCAACGTCTCGTCCAGGAGGAATTAGAGAACCCAAATCGACTCCAAGACCAACAGTACACATGTTGTCCAAAGCAAAGCGAATGAGTAGCTCCTGAAGATCCACAGCAGAATCAGTTCGGCATGCGTCTTCGAGCTCTACCAGCAGTTTGCCATGAATGGATTTGTCAATCGTGGCAATCATGTGATTTTTATGGAGCGACGAGTGCAGAAACAAACTCATTATCTTTCTTCCCCAAGCCCATTGTTCTCCGTCTGTGTTGAGGATTCCATCACCCAGTAGATCGTCGAAAATACATTTATAATAACTCCCCTTGGGGAAGCTGCGAAACTTGGTCTTTACAATGTACTCTATATATTTGGGATTAGTGGTAACGAAGGAAAACATGTTTGAGAGCCAAGGAGGCTTGAATTCCAATGTTCCGCCACACTCCCTGAGAACGTGGGTGGTCCAGTCATAAATGTCACTAATATGAAAAAACACAGAGGGAAGCATACCTGCCGCTGGCCAGATTGGAGGACCCCTCTTTTTCCTCTGGAGCATCATATGGTGCCATAAGAGTGCTGCAAGTAAGCTCGTCACAGAAATAGCCAGTGCACAATGAATTAGCTGCGACAAGCTCTCCATCCTTTCCAAAATGAGGCACCATGGGAGATCAGAGGAGAACAATCACTGTGTATAAGAGAGCGAGAGAGCAGCTATAATAATTGGGATAGTTACAGTGCTGTTGTGACATTTGACCTTTCTGCACAACCACATTTTATGAAGGCGGTGCCAAAAGTTGGTCCTCAATAAATACTCAGCCCTAACAAACTAAATGCTTTGCAACTCATGTATTTATATCCCACTATTTGTGATGAATCTGTTATGTATAATATCGTTAGGTAATTGTTTGGTGGATTATTTTTAAGTGGAAAAAGTAGATGAGCTAACAAAGACCCAATTGAATTAATATTTATCATCTGCGAGAAAGCTATTAAAAATCGATCATGGTTTCCTACGGATCAGGAAAGCTATTAAAAATTGATCATGGTTTTCGCAGAGTTGGGAAAGTGACACACATGGAAGACACTATTGTGATATTAAGAATTACATGTGTGTTTTGTTTAAAAAAAGAACGAATTGTAGGAAAGCTAGTAAAAATTGATCATGGTTTTCCCATAGTTGGGAAAGTGACACACACTGAAAACAATATTGTGATATTAAGAAGTTTTCCCATGGTTGGGAAAGTGACACACCTTGAAGACAATATTGTGATATTAAGAATCACATGTGGGTTTTGTTATAAAAAAAATGAAAAATGATGTGGTTTTTAAAAAAAATTGTTTTTTATTTTAGAAATATTATATATTTTGAAATTGATTTTTTTCTGGGTATATTTGATGATGAAATTGTTTTACGAATAACAACTACGTTTTCGAAGTTTTTGAATATCAATGGAGCCATAAGTGTGTACGATCTTATTGAGATATTTTGTTTGGTAAATTAAAAAATAATTGATTAAGTTTGGTTTTTTTAAGCACAGAAAATA
Organism: Pinus albicaulis; assembly: GCA_034641835.2. Classification (NCBI taxonomy): domain Eukaryota; kingdom Viridiplantae; phylum Streptophyta; class Pinopsida; order Pinales; family Pinaceae; genus Pinus; species Pinus albicaulis. The sequence continues at coordinate 78,222,455 of CM076574.1, read as the reverse complement.
ATTAAAAAAATTCTAATTTTGATTTATTAATTTTAAATTTTGTTATCATTAAAATTTATTTAAAATTGTTGGAGTTGTTATTTTTTTATATATATAAATGAATTCAATATTATGAAATGTTTCATAAGTAATGCAAATAGCTGATATCTCTAATTTTAAAAAGTTAAAATTATTTTTATTAAAATTTTGAGATTAAAAATATTATTTTATCTCTAAATGATTTGTAAAAAGTAATTTTACGAGTATTTAGAATATGTCATGAAAATTTTGCTATTTACATTAAAAAATATATTAGAAATTACAGTTTTCAAGTGTATTTTATATTTATAAAAATAATATTAATACAAGTAAATATTTATAGACATTAAAAAATTTAATTTATGATATATCTTACATTGCAAAAATTAAAACCACCACATATTCATCGTAACTCATAATTTACAGTCTAGGGGAATTAAATATCTCAAGATGCAAAGTAGGGAATCAAATATCTCAAGGTGCATAAGCTATTTTTAGTGTAAAAATTGAGAAAAAGTTTGCACCTCCAAAGATTTGATGTTTTGAGGGTCTTGGTAGATTCAAAGTTAAGATGGATCTATATTGGTTCTTAATAATATTATTCATAATAAATTTCACATTTTTTATGATGATGATGATGATGGTTAACGTCCACTGAGACCAATCTTTGGTCTATCGGACCTAAAGAAAAGAGTTATTTAATTTGATTTAAGATTTTATTCCTATGCTCAAAAAGCTTGGAGAGAAGCCTCTCGAGCTCACTATACTTTTGCAAGCTAGGAAGGTCAGTATTGCAACAAATATTATGAAATTGAGCTCTAATATGGTTGTACGCAGGGCACTCTAAGAGGAAGTGATTTTCATCCTCAATGTTCATATTCTCAGAGATGGCAGATCCTTTCCATCCATGGTATATATATTTTTATATATAGAAATATCTTTTTTTGTTTTATTAAAACCCTCATAATACATATAATTATATATGTGGAAATTTTCTTTGACATGTTTTATAATTTTTCAATTTACAAAGTCATGTGGGTGTGCTTTTTAATTAAATTTATTATGTTTTATGGTGTTTATTAATTATATATTTTAGATTATTGATACGAATTATTACTATTATTTAAATTTTAATGAGAAATACATGTTATGAGTCAACATTATGTCTCTTTTTTTCCAAAGAAAAAAAAACTCTAATTTTATTGCAACTTTAAAAGGGAATAAAATTATATTTTGAATAAGCCGAGCATTCTAAGAATCAAGAACATAACCTTGAGAGGAAAAACACAACAAATCTCGAGCCATTGAGGGCTAGAAAAAATGAGGATCAAGATTTATAATTATAATTTATTTTCTTGTAATTGTAATTGTTTCTTTGTACCATCTTCAAACTCCCTCTAGTTGAATCAAAACAAATGTATTGTCAATTCCATCCCATTAGTTTTTTTTTTTTTCTAGAGTCAAAACTTTCTAGTTCATGTGTTATATTTGTGCTTCACATTCTATTTTTTTTGCATACCAACAAATCATTAGAACTAGATTAATGTTTTGCCTCATCAACTTGTTCATTATGTTTTATTATTACTGGTCATAGACTCATTATACAACCTAATACATATGTCCTTTAAAAAAAAAAAGTTAAGAAAACAAAGTTGGTTAGAACAAAAGGAATTATTTACAATTTGAAATAAAGATTTAGTGATTTTAGAATATCAAAATAAAATCTAAAATCATTATTTAAATTTTCATCCATTGGTTGGGGTGTCTGGGTTTTTTTTGGGCAGTGTTATTTGCTTGTCGAGGTTTTGTGAGAGGGATTTGAAGTCGAGACTCTGTTTTTTGGGTCGTGGTAGGTTCACAATTTGGGGGTGGTGTTTTCTTTGTCCAATGGTGGAGGGAATTAAGCTGTGGTTAATTTGTGTAACCTTCTCCCTACTCAAGTGGATTTTTGTTAAAATTCAGTCCCTTTTGTCTCGGGTTTATTGTGATGAGCGCGTGTGTTGGAATTTAGACTTGGTCAAGAGGGATTGGGGTTGCTCTGTTTTTCCTTTTGTAGGTGGGGGAAATCGCCACGGGAATTTAGTAAATTCCCTTCATGACTCAGAGATGTCGTTGAGGGAGAGAAAGAGAAGCAGAAGGGGTGGTTGTGGTGTATCTCAATCAAGATAGAGGGGAGAAAGGCTATTGAGTCATGAATCTATGGCGACATATTTCAACGTGATTCCATCTGAAACGTGCCAAGAAATAAGGAATTTGGAGATAAAATCTAGGGAGGAGAGGAAGTTTATGTCTGACTCAAAATTGTTAGAGGACCTGGTTGGGTGGGTACCAGCCCTTGGACACACCAAGGGTAGAAATAAATATTACTTGAACTCAATTTCACTTTACTACAAAATGAAGACACTGGTGGGTTTGGCACTGAGAGATAAACCGATTGAGAAATACAACATCTTCGCCTCCCTAGAAGATGTTAAAAGGATGTTGAGGAACTTGAATTTTTGTGTAGATCAAATTGATTTTGTCTCATGCACGTGGAGAGCCATGTTCCTGTTAGTGAAATGGACGAGACACTAGAGACCCTCGTGGTTCAATTGTTCATGTTCCGAAAAATGTGTCCTCGTGAGATGGTGAACATTGAAATTGGATAGTGGGTGATGCGTCTTGAATCCCTCCTCAAGCACTTATTTTTTTGGCTCTAGTTGGCCCTCTATTCGCCTTTCTTTCATGGAATTATGGTGACATATCAGAGTCGTACGACCATGTATTTTTTTGGTTTGGTTATGGTCTTTTCTCCAGATTCTGATGTGTCTTGTCTGGTGTGGAGTTTTATGTTACCTGGGCCCTCGTAGTAGAGGAGTATGGCATTGGTGGTCTGATGTTTTGTGGGTTGACATTTGGGTTCTCGCTTCAGTGATAGGTCATGATAGTGATGCCTGTGGTGAGTTTCCCTTGCGACATTTGGGTGGGTGCTCATGGGTGAGCAAGAAGCAACTCAGTTAGTTTCCGTTATGGTGTTGTGGGCATGGTCTCAATCTGAGTTGCAATGTTTTCTTGTTTGGAGGGTTTTCAGGCCTGAGAAGGTGATCAGATTGGGATCAAGGCCTAAGGATTGCTAAAATTTCAAAGTTTTCAAAAGTGTGTTGAACCTGAGCGACCAGATAGATCTTGTCTTCTTGATTTAGGCACCGTGAATGGTTCGAAAAACCGACACCGTATGAAGAATTTATTGCACTTTGAATGCCGAGATAAACCCAAAATTCTCAATTTTGGGTGAACTGCAATTTTTTTAAAATATGGTGGAAATTTTGTTGTTTTCATATATATATATATAAATAAATAAAACCTTACAAAATTCCAACAAAAAGCACATGTCAAAGTCCAACAAAGGTTCGGTTAAGTCCACGTGTTTGTAAATCATGGTAAACCCTAGACCTCCGCCACCTAGCCAAGCAACTTAACCGTTACGCCAAAGCGGTCCCATTTGAAAAGACCACCACCACGCTATATTTTGAAGTGAATGTGGCATTCAAATGGACGTCTGGAGGGGGCCAGCCCCCTCCCCATACGCCCAAGTGTCGAAGACTAGGAGCTCCGAAAAATTATATGGCAGGTTTTTTTTTTAAATGCATTTAATTAATGCTTAAACGTGGTTTAACCATGATAAGCTGCATTTAGCGCTAAACGTGCTTATCTCCTTAAACCTGAACTTATCCACCCATAAAACACGCTTAGCATTAGTTAATCCTGATGTTATGTTGGCAGAAATTTTGGAGGTGCGCCAATTTTGGTGGACTTCTAAAGTTAACTGGCAGTTCCTCCACTTTTAGTGGAGGAAATTGGGGAAAATTTGATTGTGCTCTATCTTGAGCATCACTTAGTCAAATTTCGAAAATGAATAGTCAATTTTGACTATCTTGGATATTATAGAGCCATTGGTGAGGTTTTCAGAGCCAGTTGAGGACTTATGAGCATTAGTTTTCTTTAGAGAAGTTCCAAGGGCCACTAGGGCCACCAAGAGCGAGCAGGAGAATGAGGCCTATCCACGACAACCAGAGGCCATTCTCAGGAAACCAATAGTCATTATGACTATCTTGAACCTTATGAATCCAGTGATTGGGTTTTTAGAATCATTTGGAGACTTCTAAAGGCCGAGATGCTACATGGAAGTTTTTAGTGAGCTTAGGGCTACAAGGTGCCCACCAGGTGTTGGAGGCATAGCAAGAGAAGCCATAGGCCATTTTGAGCGAATGAATAGTCATTTCTAACTATTTTTGACATTCTGAATTCAATGGAGGGATTTTCAGAGCCATTTGGAGACTTATAGATCCAAATAAGCCACAAGGAAGTTTCAAGAAGCCTAGTTCCACCATGTGTTGGAGGCATAGAACGAGGAGCCTGAGTTCACTCTAAGCGAATGAACAACCTATTTTGGATTATTGATATGTGTTGGTGATAGTAGAACATGTTTTAGGAGTAGAAGAGTACTTCTAGGAGATTTTGTGTCATAAAGAAGCTCAAGGACACCAACAGAAGAGGTCAAGCCCAAGGGATCCTAGCTCCATTTCCAAAGATTGTGTAGTCAATCCAGGGGTATTTTGGTATTCTAAACCCATTGGTACAATCCAAAAAACCATTGGAGTTTAGCATCAGCTTTTAAAATAACTTGACCATCTTAATCCCAAAGAGCCAAGTCCATTGACGAAGGCTCAAGGAGACATAGCCCAAGTGTAGAGGGTGAATTCCTTTATTATGTTTGATGTTATGTGTTGTTGGTTCATTTTTTGCAATTTATGGTTGCTTTACATGCTTTTAATTAGCTTAAACATATGTTTAACTGCTCACACATAAAGCCTTAAACCAGTTAAAACACATACACCTAATTCAAGAATTCAATTCCGCACATGCATGTATAATAAAAATCCTTAATTTGTTTTAATTGAGTGGGAGGTGCTTGCATAGAAAAACAACTTAGCCACCCATATCAGATCAGAAGATTGAGAGATAAAATTTTTGTATGTGTGTAGTCAATTTTAGTTGGTAATAATGGAAAAGGTTGAGATATGTTTTCTGGAACTCCCTCTCTGCACATAATACTATCTATGTATCTCATTTTTTTTTATTAATACAAATTTCTTAAATTCACAAAAATAAAATGAAATGTTTTTTATAATTAACATTTGAAATTTACATATATTTTAATTCTTTAAAAACAATGTAATTTTTATTTTTATCTATCAATAGTATTTAATATCTAGATTTATTATGGATCTTAGGTTTGAATATGATCCCTCACTCATGTTATTATTGATGAAATAAAATTATCATTATCCACTTATTAATCATATTAATATTATTAATTAAGAAAAATGGTTATTATTAAATATTAATTAATTTATTATCATTAATTAATATAAATATTATTATAAATATTTAATTAATTAATTAATTAATAGTATTCTACACTAAAAATAAAGTTTTCACTTTAAGGGATTTGATCCCAATGTTTACACTAATTTATAGATACTACAAAATCTGCTAGATACTAAGTTCTAGATGGACAAAAAACATAAAAATTAACTAAACTAACTTAGATCCATCTTAACCCTGGATCTATCAAGCCCCAAGAGGCATTAAATCTCTTGTGATGCAAACATTTCCTCAACTTTTGCACAATAATGGAGGTTGCTACATATTTTGTTTTTTTATAACTGACATTACAATGCTGTTGTTATTGTGTTTTTTAATATATATATGCTAATTGAGCAACATGTAAATGTTTACAAACAAAAATTTACACCATTGCAACATCCCTACCATATTGTGTTATAGAGTGCTTCTCTACAAAACAATCATAATTTTATTTTATATTTTGTTGACATTCAAAATTTCTTGTTAACATGGACATTGAAATTTTAATTATCGTTAATATTTTTAAATATCATATCTTAATTTTATATTAAGAATTGAATGAACTAGGCACCTCCTCTTATTATTGTTATTTGGAAATACTTGAATTTTTTTCCTTTTAATTATTTCTTTTCTTTGGACATTGAAAATTTTATTTTGGTTAACATATATTTATGTGTGAATCATGAAGGGTAGCTCAATTAGCCATGGTCATGTAAATGAAGTATTATGTGTGAGAAGATCTCCTGTTCAAATCCCTCAAATCCCCTTAATTTAGCATTGCTTGTTGAAGGGGCATAATATAGTGGATTGACATATATTATGTGTGTCCGTTCCCTTAATTTACCATTGCTTATTGAAGGGGCATAATATAGTAGATTGACATGTATTATCTGTGTGTATGTTTTCTCTAAATTTGCAATTAAAATAAATTAGTTAAGATGAATAATTATTTGTTTTCAATATTGAAATATAAAAATATAAGTAATATCCATGTTTTTGTATTTTTTAATTACTTTATAAAGTAGACATAAAGAGTGAGTGTGAAATACTCATTATATTGGGTTATAATATCAACAACCAAAATATGTATATTCATTTTTTCAAGTAGAGTTTTGTTTTATAATACTTTTAATTAAAAGTAACCAAATATGTCTATTTATTTTTATTTTATTATAACTAATATTATTTTTTACTTTAAAGAATATTTTATTTTTATTTTATAAGGAGTATGCATCATACACTAGGTTGAGCTAGTTATGCCTCTCCTTCATACACCATTGTGCCTCTCAACCCAAAGAAATATAAGTAATATCATTTTTTTTTGTTTGCTTTCCTTTTTAAATACTTTATCTTTTAAATGTTACTTCATGGACATCAAAATAATTTATTTATAGCTGAGAGTGAGAGTGAAAAAATCCAAAGCACGTTTAGACTGAAACTATGCTATATGTGTATTCATTTTTATATTATTATTGCCAACAATATTTTTAAATTTCAAGAATTATTATTATTATTATTTTTAAAGGGACACATGTCAACTAGATGTTCAAAATTAATGGAATCAAACTCACAGAATCACACATTTCTTTCATAGAGTGTTCTAGAATGAGCTTCTTGGCACAATTATCCAAATTCTGCAAAATAATCTCTTCCTTTATTCCCCAATGACCAAAATTGGGCATCCTTATGCCACCCTAGCTTAAAGGTGGAGATTTTGGTTAAATTTGGAGGAATTTTAGGAAACTTTTTGGCATCCATATTAAGATAACTAGTCATAGTGATACTTTCAATGAGAAATGCTTTGTTTTAATCACAAAGATAGAATAGAGAGTATTTCCTTTAATCTTGAGGCTATAAATTATAATTTTCTTCTAGATTTATTAAATCTTCTCCATGATTTTTTGATATAGTGAAACCACAGAACTCACATCCCATTAACTAAAATTTCTAAGAATAAATTGTTTTCATTGCAAATCCAAAAATCCACCAACTTACAATGTACTCTCTATATTTGGGATCCGTGGTAACGAAGGAAAACATGTTAGCGAGCCAAGGGGGCTTGAATTACAATGTTCTGCCACACTCCCCGAGAACGTGGGTAGTCCATTCATATATGCCACTTATATGAAAAAACACAGACGGAAGGTGGCCATGAGATCGGAGGACCTCTCGTTTTCGTCTGGATCAGAATCATATGGTGCCATAATAGTGCTGCAAATAAGCGTATCACAGAAATCGACAGTGCGCATTGAATTTGGTACAACGAGCTCTCCATCGTTGCGAAGATGAAGGAACCATGGGAGCTCGGAGTAGCAGCAGCCGCTGTGTGTAAGAGAGCGAGAAAGCAGATGTATTAATTGGGTTAGTTGGAATGCCGTCGTCACGTTTGACCTTTCTCATACGTAGAAGAACCCACAACCACCCTTTTTTTCTTTTTTTTGGTGAGGCCGTGTGAAAAGTTGGTACTCAATAAATATACCGGTGGTATACTAAATGTTTGCAACTCATCCATATCTTTCCCATTATTAGTTATTCTGATATGTAATTGTTAGGTTGTTAGATGTATTATATTTAAGTGGAAAAAATAAATGACCTAACAAAAAGTCAATTCAATATGATTATTGAATAGATAATTAATCATGAATATGAAAGCCATTAAAAATTGATCATGAAATTTATTTAGGAAAGTGTCACACATTTAAGATATTAATACGATATAAAAAAGAATTATAAAAATTTAAAAATATATAATAATAATAATGTTTTTTGAAATGTCAAAATATATAATAATAATAATAATTATGTTTTTTTAAAAGTTAATATACTGAAATTAAGTTTTATCATTGTTGATAACTAAAATGTTTGATAAAAAAATTCAACATTTTTGAATAACAAGAACCACCAGATAGACATTGCCTTTGCACATTACCCCTATATGGTTTTTTATATATTAGCGTTTGCAGATTATGAAAATTAAAGTGAAGAGGAGACGACCATGTATTCTTTGCTTGCTTTGTTGCAGAGTTCTGTTGTGGCCGTGAGCCTAATCCTCCCAACTATAAATAATTCACCTTTTTCCTAAAATATGAGCTCCATCAATTATCAACATAAAAAAAAATATCCGATGAAAGTGAAATCGTTCTAGCAATTTCACTACCTTTGTATTTTCATGTAGCTTACATGCATAAAATACATGTATACAAATAAATAAAAAAGTAGTGACATTGTTATCATAGTTCTTGTGGAAAAGATGAACGATTTTAATGTTTAATTAATAAATATTTTTTTATTAATAATTAAGATGTATATTTGTTAATTTTAAAGTTAATTTTAATAATAATAATAATAATTTAATTTTAAAATCTAGTTACAAAATATTTTTTGTGAAATAACATAGTGGTTTGTTGGGTAGTATTTTTTTTAGAGCTATACATACTCTAAAATCAAATTTATATTAAAATAATTGTCATCATCATTGTCATTATTGCTATTGGAGATTGTAACAACTATCACACTTATTACATTGAATTTCACAAGATAAAAAAAATATAAAAAGAGATTGCCATATAAATATACTTGTAAAGGAAACATGGTTAAAAACCCACACATATCAACTTTACATTTATTCCCGTATCATCTGAAAGTAGATATACATACTCATTTATACTGTGCAAACATTAGACTAATCACATTTAATTATGGGTCTATAATCTTCACCAAGGACCTTCTCACTAATTATTTATTTTACGGAATTCTTGAGCATTGATATTTGAGGATACGCCTCGTACTGGGCTTATTGCTTTGTTTGGTAATATGGTACTGAGACTTATAATGAATTAAAGGATCTTAAGCGTGGAACTTTATTGCTATATATCTCGGTAATCACGATGACCTCCACCTTTCCACACTTCATTCTCTGGCTATTGTTCGATTGTTCGATCCCCTCTGATGAAATCAACGATGAAAAAGACTGAGGAGGAGGGTTAGGGTAACTACCCACCCCCAACCTCCCTCCAGTGAGTCATTTCTCTCATCGCAGTGTGCAAAACTCAGCTCTGCAACTTGATTGTTTTCACAAGGCTATGAGTAAGAGGCTCCTCCATGGTTAAGATGCTGCTAACAGGCAAATTGCTATTCACTCTCGACTGTAATGAAGGTAAGGTTCAAAATTTCGTTTTAGTTTTAGAACCCTTTTTGTTTTCCTCTTAAATCAATTGCTTGGGTGCAAGTTTGATTTTCTCTGGAGTGGGCTTTTTGTTGCACAGGTCTTCGTTGCAGGCCTCCACCTAGTTCTTTGCCCGACCTCTCGAGAATGGGTTTTATTATGCAAGGAGGTTTCTGTGTTAGCTCCAACTCAGACGCTTGACCACCTCGGCGCTGTGGGTAAGTGAAGCTAGTGTTCATCATGTTATGCTTGTAATGTAATTTCATATCTCTATCCTGTGGTTAGAGTTTAATTTTTACTGGTTATAACACCATTTCAATATGTAGGCACAGGTTCGAGGGTCTGGAGACATTTGGAGTTTTCGGGGTTCTCTCGACCCATTCTCTCCCACAAGCACCTGTATGTCTTGTTCCCCATTCCTCCTCGGTTACCTCGACCCTTGAGCTTTAGGACAGTAACCAAATGTTATCCCCCTTTTCCATTTGTAGGACAGAGGTTTTGCTTTGCAAGGACATTTTGGCCCCGCCGTAGCATAACAGTTATGTTCTAGATTTTTTAGTGAAGATTTGCTACCTGGGCTCACCCTCTTGTCAGGATTATGGTTACCCATGATCTATGTAAAATTCTCGACTGTTAAGATTTATGCATGATAGAACTTTGTTTTCACTTATTTATACGACTGGTGTATTAGTTGTTTTATTCCGGATTTCGGATTGGTTTATATGAGGGTTTAGTCCAGTTTTCTCTGTGGATAAATTATGTTGTTTTAAATCCTCACTGAATATCGTTAATGGTTATCAAAATATGTGGCATAGTTATGTGATTCTCCTCTCTTTAAGTTCTTTTGCACAGTCGAATTTTTTCCACAGTCGGCTTAATCTTCTTGGTTGAACACACGTGATATTTGTCTTCCTACTGTGCGTTCTCTTGCACTTCGGCTACTAGCAGATGGGATAGGAATCCTCGACCCTCCTCCTGGGTCCTGGTTCTAAACCCACGGTCGATGCCCTCGCGCTTCTGCCAGTGTAATATATACATTGATACTTAAGGTTTTCTGATTGTTAATTTTTGGGTTTACATTTAGTACCGTGAGATGTGCTAAGCATTTGGTTTTGAACGGGTTTTCATTTTCATCCTAGATGGTAACCACCAATTTGTTTTGACTTGTTGCTTTCTTGAAGTTTTTCTATAGTTATACACAGAGGCTTTACATCAATATTCATGACAGAGAATAAAATATCCAGTCTAATCCTATTTGATAATCTAATTGTAGTTTCTCTGTTTTGGCATGCATTGCATCACTGTTATAAACAACTAATAATTCCAAATGTAATTGCAGAGATAAAATCTAGCATTCCTTGCTAAAATTGAAATGCACCATGATTCTAACATTTCATATTTATAATGTACATACATGGTTACTTAGCATTCTTTTCTGTAACATATACACAATATTAATCCTATGTTCCTTCCTGTAATTTAAATGCACCAGTTTCTTTAGGATTCATTTCTGCAAGTTAAATGTATTGTTATCTAGCATTAAACAGTAAACTCAGGACACTAGAATACCTATTTCAGAGGTTCGTTTCCAAATAAATGTCAGTCCTCCCAACCTTGAGCGAGGCTATTATGTCCTCAACTCCCCCCTTGCTCCACACCAGGGCTGAGTTATTTTTCTGAGACAAGAAGTTAGACCTTGGAATCAAAATCTAGTCTTCACTTCTTTGGGTAATTTTTGAGTTCCACTGGTTCACACACCAACTCTCGAAAGCTCAGAGCAACAACTTATTGCTTAACCCTCACCTCCTTCTGCACATAACCCCTTTCCCGCTTAGGATTTTCCTCTAAATCCTTTTGGAAAAGTAATTTCCAGAATTGTCTCAACCTCTTTTCCCTAGGTTCTTGGAATATTTACCAAACAATTACTTTTTCCTTAACTCAAGAAAATTATCATTAAATTAATCTCTTCAAACAAAAGGTTATGTAATAAAGTATCATTAACGAATACCCAATTTTTTATCCATTTATAATGTAGATTAACAGTTTTATAAAACAATGGGTAAATTAAAAATAGGGGGTTACATCTTCCCCTGCTGAAATAGACATCGTCCTTGGTGTTACTTGTTCTCTGAGAACAACTCTGGATAAGCCTCATGAATAACATTCTCGTCCTCCCAAGTAGCCTCCTTCGAACCAAAGTGTTTCCACTACACTTTAACTTGGGGGATGACTCACTTCCGGGGCGATATTTCTCTCCGATCTAGAATATGTTGTGGTTCTACCAGGAACTCGCTGTTCGGTTCTACCTGCACGCAACAAGGTTTTCAATTAGTTCAAATCAGAAAACTATTTTTTGTTCTCATTGCATTGTGTTATTGACTTACATGTATACCCTGCCAATGTATGACATGTTTGGGATCGTGTACATAACGCTTCGGGAATGACACATGAAAGACGTTGTGTACTAGTATATGGATGGGTAGGGCCAATTGATAGGCCACTGGTCATATCCTTTCCAAGATCTTGAATGGCCCACAATATCTAGGGGCCAAATTGGCACACGTGTTCCACCGCAGTGTGCTTTTCTTCGGTTTTATTCTCACATACACGTGATCTCCAACCACAAATTCTCATAATTTTTTTTTTTTTCAGCATATACTTTTTGCCGATCCTGAGTAGCCTTCAAGTTCTGCCTGATTTTCTTCACTTCACGCTCCATTTCCTCCAACATTTCTGGTCCGAGCATCATTTTATTTTCTAGACTACTCCAGTTCATAGGAGTTTGGCATTGCCTCCCATACAATGCCTCAAAGGGGCTCATCTTAAGAGATTCCTGATATCCATTGTTGTAAGAAAATTCAACCAGATGTAGATACTCTTCCCACTTTGCTGGTTGGTGCATTACATACATGCATAGCATATCCTCTAGAATCTGATTCACCCTTTCCGTTTTCCCATCAGTTTATGGATGATAAGCAGTACTAAATTGTATTTGTGTCTGCAGGCCACTAAATAGAGTCTTCCAGAATGTCGAAGTGAATTTCACATTGCAATCTAAAATCACTACTCGGGGGATACCATGCAATCTGAAAATTTCTCTCATAAAGATGTCAGCAATTTGTACCACCTTATAGGTAGATTGGACGAGAATAACATGTGCCACTTTGCTAAGTCTATCAACTACCACCATAACTGAATCATTATGACTCTTATTTGTTGGTAGTCCATTGATGAAGTCAAGGGAGATGACCTGCCACTTCCATTCTGGTACAGGAATAGGCTGAAGCAATCCTGCAGGATGCTGATATTCAACCTTGATATACTGACATTCTAGACACTTGGTCAAATATTCTGCAATGTCCTTCCGCATTCTAGGCTAGGTATAATCCTTTCTAATAGCAGTTAGCATTTTATGGTACCCTAGATGTCCGATATAGGAACTCCGGTGATACTCATCAAGGATAACTCTTTTCAGATTGTTTTGGTTTGGTATATATATCCTCTTTAGGAAAATCAGAAATTTCTTATCATTGAGTTCAAAATCAGACTGCTTCCTTTGCTCCTTGTCTGCTTTTGACTGCTGCTATAGGAACTGGTATTCATGATCCTTACTAGTTGCTTCCAATATCTGGTCTTGAAACTTGAACTCAATTTGTTTGAAGTAGAGTTTGTAGATGCCATGCAGTTTCCTACTTAGTGCATCCGCCACTCGGTTTTCTTTACCCTTCACATGTTGAATGTCAAAATTGAACTCACTTAGGAAGGAATTCCATCTAGCTTGGAGTGCATTTAGGTCAGCTTGTTTAAAATAGCTAGTTAAATTGCTATGATCAGTTCTCAACACGAACCTTTTCCCCAACAGGTAATGTCTCCATATTCATAATGCATGTACCACTGTAGTTAGTTCCAAATCATAGGTGGAATACCTCTGCTCATGCTCCTTCAGCTTCCTGGACTCATAAGCTATAACTCTCCCTTCCTGAGTCAAAACTGCTCCTACCCCCTCCTTATAAGCATTCGTGCATATCTCAAATTCTTTACTCAAGTATGCTACCCCCAGAATGGGAGCAGTAGTTAACAGATCCTTCAATAACTCAAAACTGTTATGACATTCCTGAGTCTGTTTAAAGACTCGTCCCTTTCGTTGCAAGGAGGTGATGGCAAAGGCTATTTTGGAGAATCCATTGATAAATCGTCGATAATAGCCAACGAGACCCATAAATGAACGTATATCTGCCATGTTTTTTGGCACCCTCCATTCCATGATGGTTTTTATCTTCTCGGGGTCCACTACAATCCCCTCCGCAAAAATCACATGCCCCAAAAATTAAATATGTTCTTTAAATAAATTCACACTTACTAAACTTAGCATAGAGTTGATGTTCCCTTAACATCTTCAATACAATGCACAAATTCTCCTTGTGTTCTTCCATACTCTTGGAGTAAATTAATATATCATCAATAAAAATCAGAACGAATTTATCCAAGTACGGGTGAAAGATTCCATGCATTAAGCTCATAAAGGTGGCTGGTGCATTAGTTAACCCAAAAGGTAACACCAAAAATTCATCTTATATCTTCATCTTTGATTTGGATCTAGTGGTATCTTGATCTTAAGTCAGTTTTGGAGAACACTGTAGCTCCTTTGACTTGGTCGAATAGGTCATCTATGCACAATAAAGGATATTTATTTTTAACAGTCAATTTGTTGAGTTGTCGATAGTACATGCACATGCGCATAGTGCCATCTTTCTTTCTCACGAACGGCACTGGTGCTCCCCACGAGGACACACTTGGTCGAATGTAGCCTTTACCCATTAATTCCTGTTGCTACATTTTTAACTTGGTTAATTCTGGCACACTCATTTTGTAAGGAGTTCGGGATACAGGTGCTACTCTGGGTATTAGCTCTATAGTAAAGTCTATGTCCCTTTTTTGTGGCAGCCTCGAGATTTCTTCATGAAAAACCTAGAACTCTTGCACAATGGGAATATTTTCTAACAAAAGAGTCTTATCCTTAGAGTTGGTGAATCCCACTTGTATGGCATAGAGTTGGCATCCCTTCCTTATGCATTTACTCAACTGAGATGTTGTAATAGGCCGCAACTGTAATGGCTTCTTAATACATTGCAGTTCTTGTCTTGTTCCATCATTTGATTTAAAGTAGATAATTTTTTCCTTGGATTCCACCATTGACCACTGCCTCTCCAACCAATCCATCCCCAATAATACATTATAAGATCCCAGGGGTAAAATTTTGAGTTCCATAGAAATATGCTGATTCCCAACACTCAACTCACAATCTGGCACTTTAGCATTTACCCATTTTTTTGCCCTTGTAGCCAGCTGAACTAACCAAGGATTCTTGAATTTCTGGTTCTGTTGAATTTACATCTTTCTACTATACAAGGGTGTATATAGCTCAAGCTGGCCATGGGATCAACTAAAATAGAAACATAATGGGTTTGTATCATGCCTTCTAACTCTATCATGGTTCGCTGGTAATCTGCTTGCAGATGTTCTAGAGATGCATTGATTCTGGGTATGTTCTGTGCCACGTCCCCCACGGTCGATGCCTCTTGCAAGTTTTCCACCACCTCACTTCTTCCTCGACGAGGAAAATTTTTAAAATAATGTGTCTCCCCACAACCCCAACATTGCAATGGAGGTTTTTGAGATGGCCCAATTTTAGGTCTACTAGTTAGGTCTACTAGAGGCTTCTGTATGCCGCTCTTCACCAGCCCATTTGGTCTTCGATTGAATTATTCCATTCTTTTTACTCAACGGGTTCCTTGCAGCAGTTCGATAGTTTCCAGATCTATTATTTTTGTTATTGCTGAAACTCTTCTGCCCTTTCCAAGATGGCCAATTTTTCCCAAATTCCCCCTTAACTTTGGACTGCTGATAGCACATACATGCTTTCCTTATTGCTTCATCCATAGTCCTTGGGTTCACGAACTCAATCTTTTCTTTCATATGTAATGGAAAACTACTCAGGAATCGTTGCACTTTCGCCTTCTCATCATGCAGATACGGTACATATCGTAATAAAGAAGTAAACTTGGTAACAAACTCATCCATGGAAATTTTTCCTAGTTTTAGATCATGAAACTTTTGGGACTTTTCATCGTAGAAACGTTCCATCAGATACTTATCCTTGAAATATTGCTGGAACTCATCCCAAGTTACATTTTGGTCTTCTATTCCACACACATTCTTAACCTCTTCCCACCACAATGTTGCTTTCTTCAATTCTTGTTGTTCCAAAACATTTATAGATTCAGCCTCATGGTAAGTTCAACTCTTATTACTTCGTGGCGTTCTGTTGCCTTCCAGATTATCATGCAGGGCTTGCTGCTCTTCTCCTTATTCTAGAGTGTTCCTCTCAGGACTAGGTTTTGAATTGGGGTGATTCTGTCGATCCGATAGACTTTTCTTAATATCTTTTCCTGTTCTATCATCAATCTTTCATTGTCACCCCAAAATTTGAGCATCTCTTTTTGGAGTTGCTGCACAGTCTCAAGCAATATGTTTGTCTATTGTTTCTGGTCTGCCAACATTCTGTTGGTTTGTTAGTGCTGGTCTATGCTTAACTGCACCCACATTTCAGGGTTGACCTCCGAGTTAGTCACAGTATGGTTTCCTTTGTGTTTCTGGGTGTCTGATGACTAGATCCTCTCCTCATTGTAGCTTTAGCGCAAATATGTTCCTAAACTTTGCACAAATCCAACATTTAAACTTTATGAAGAAGAGATAATATCAAATGAAGAATTATCCTATTATTTTTTTTGGCCCGTTTGGCCCCAACGATCTGATACCACTTGTAAAAGCTATCACACTTATTACATTGAATTTCACAAGACAAAAAATATATAAAAAGAGATTACCATATAAATATACTTGTAAAGACAATATGGTTAAAAACCCACACATATAAACTTTACATTTATTCCCGTATCATATTTTTATGAAAGTAGATATACATACTGATTTATACTATGCAAACATTAGAGTAATCACATTTAATTACGGGTCTGGAATCTTCACCAATGATATTCTCACCAATTATTTATTTTACGAAATTCTTGAGCATTGATATTTGAGGATACACCCCGTATTGTTTTTATCGCATTGTTTGGTAACATGGTACTAAGACTTATAATGAAAACGATCTTAAGTGTGGAACTTTACTGCCATATATCTCGGTAATCACGATGACCTCCACCTATCCACGCTTCATTCTATGGCTATTGCTGGATCGTATGATCCCCTATGATGAAATCAACGGTGCAAAAGACTGAGGAGGAGGGTTAGGGTAACTACCGACCCCCAACCTCCCTCCAATGAGTCATTATCCCGCCGTAGTGGGCAGAACTCAGCTCTACAACTTGATTGTTTTCACAAGGCTATCAGTAAGAGGCTCCTCCATGGTTAAGATGCCGCTGACAGGAAAATTGCTATTCACTCTCAGCTGTAATGAAGTTAACGTTCAAAATTTCGTTTTAGTTTTAGAACCCTTTTTGTTTTCCTCTTAAATCAATTTCTTGGGTGCAAGTTTGAGTTTCTCTAGCGTGGGCTTTTCGTTACACAAGTTTTCGTTGTAGGCCTCCACCTAGTTTTCTTCCCGACCTCTCCAAAATGGGTTTATTATGCAGGGAGGTTTCCGTGTTAGCTTCAGCTCAGATTCTCGACCACCTCGGCTCTACGGGTAAGTGAAGCTACTGTTCATCATGTTATGCTTGTAATGTAATTTCATATCTCTATCTTGTGGTTAGGGTTTAATTTTTACTGGTTATAACACCGTGTCTTTATGTAGGCACAAGTTCGAGGGTCCAGAGACGTTTGAAGTTTTCGGGGTTCCGTCGACCCATTCTCTCCCACAGGCACCAGTATGTCTTGTTCCCCATTCCTCCTTGATTACCCCACCCTTGAGCCTCAGGACAATAACCAAATGTTATCCCCCTTTTCCATTTTTAGGACAGGGGTTTTTCTTTGCAAGGACGTTTCGACCCCGCCATAGCATAGCAGTTTTTTTCTAGAGTTTTTAGTGGAGATTTGCTACCTGGGCTTGCCCTCTTGTCAGGATTATAGTTACCCATGGTCTATGCAAAACTCTAGAATGTTAAGATTTATGCATGACAGAACTTCATTTTCACTTATTTATACGACTGGTGTATTAGTTGTTTTATTCCAGATTTCGGATTGGTTTATATGAGGGTTTGGTCCAGTTTTCTCTGTGGATAAATTATGTTGTTTTAAATCCTCACTCAATATCGTTAATGGTTATGAAGATATGTGGCATAGTTCTATGATACTTCTCTCTTTAAGTTCTTTTACTAGTTCTATGATACTCCTCTCTTTAAGTTCTTTTGCACAGTCAGCCTTTTTGCATAGTCAGCTTAATCTTCTTGGTTGAATGCGCATGATATTTGTCTTCCTACTATGCGTTCTCTTGCACTCCAGTTGTTGGAAGATGGTACAGAAATCCTTGGCCCTCCTCTTGGGTCATGGTTATAAACCCACAGCCGATGCCCTCTGCTTTTGTCGGTATAATATATACATTGATACTTAAGGTTTTCTTATTGTTAATTATTGGGCTTACTTTCTGTATCGTGAGATGTGCTAAGCATTTGGTTTTGAACAGGTTTTCATTTTCATCGTAGATGGTAACCACCAGTTTTTTTTGACTTGTTGCTTTCTTGAAGTTCTACTATAGTTATACACAAAGGCCTTACATCAATATTCATGACATAGAATGTTAGGTCCCTATATTACTAGTATAGTCCCTTATTGTTGTTAGTGTAACCCCCTTATTGTTATTATTGTACCCCTGTAACCCCCATATTGTTATTATTGTGCCCTTAAATTATTATTGTTAGGTCGGCTATGATTACATTGTGGCCTCACTAAGATTACATTGTGGCCCCATGGACTCTTATATATAGAAAGGAGGTTTTGTACTTTGTATCATCCAAGAATTGTTCATTCATGTAATGTATTGGAGGTTTCCCCCTCGAAGTGGCTTATTTCTAAGGAATTGATATCTCTTTTCTTCTATTCTTGGAGCTGGTTTCACAACATTTGGTATTAGAGCTTTGGATTTTAGGGTTTTTTCTGCTCCAAACCGGTCATCGTGGAATTTTCACTATAAATTTTTTTCTACGAAGGTTCAAAAGCTAAAATTTTTAGAGTGCGAAGACGCAATCTTGATGAACATCTTCACCAAATTTTAGAGCTTGGTTCGCAATATTTTCGGAGATATGGTCTGTGGAAGTTAGGGCGTTTTGCAGGCTCCTGAATTTAACCTAAAAAGGTCATCGCAGAATTTGCACTATAACTTTTTTTTACGAAGTTTTAGAAGCTGAAATTTTTAGAGAGCAAAGTCGAAATCTTGAGGAACATCGTCGCAAAATTTCAGAGCTTGGTTCACAATATTTGCGGCGATATGATCTGTGGAATTTAGGTCTTTTTCAAGCTCCCGAATTTCATCTCAAAGAGGTTATCGTGGGAAAATATTCATAACTCTCTCTCTCTCTGAGCATCGGATTGGAATGCTGTAAAAAGTGACCACAAGAACACAGACTGTAGTTTCATGTCTATCGATTTCAGAGCCAAAGGAGGAAATAGTGACACGTGGCAAGTCGTACAAGTTCGCTCTACTGAACCAGTCCATAATTGGGTCATTGTGGGAGATTGGACATAACTTTGTCTTGAAGAATCCAAATCAAGTCAGACCTGTGACATTTGAAAGAAGCTTTAGAGGGATACTACAAGGCTGAATTTTAGATATTGAGGATTTGAAGGTATAAAGATAATTCAATTTCAATATAGAGCTCCTCAGAAACAAGTAAAAGGTGTGCATTTTTTTTCCCGAATTGCATAAGTCTTGTTTGAAGAATCAAGCTGAATTGATTCAAAGGGAATATTGTAGAATATATATCAGTATTGGATTCTAAAATGGCCCCTAAGAAGAATTCAACACCCATTAAGCATTTAGAAGGCTCTACTATGACTCATGAAGACGAAGAATGGCAACATGACATATCAAATTTACAAGAGCAAGTGCAACAAATTTCACTCTCACAAAGAGCAACAAAAAATGACATGGAATTTTTGAAGAAAGGCATGGAAACTAAGATGGATGGTTTGAAGAAAGGCGTGGAATCTAAGATGGATGGTTTGAAGAATGGCATGGAAGCTAAGATAGATGGCATGGAAGTTGGCATGGAATCTAAGATGGATGACATGGAAGCTAAGATCGATGAAAAAATGGAAAACATGAAGAATGATCTAAAAGAAAACATGGAAGGTTTGACAAAGTTGATACAACAAATGTTTCCTAATGGTGAAAATATAGTAGAGGAAACTCATGAAGAGAACAAAATAAAGTTTAATCGCGATTTCATAAACTCTAACGTTGGCGGGAAGATCCACCATATTCCAAAAATGGATATGAGGAAGTTTGATGGAAAGGATCCTGTAACATGGATACTACAGATGGAGCAATATTTTGATCTCAATAATGTGCAAAACACACAAAAGGTACACATTTCAACTTTACATTTAGAAAAAAAACATTTGTATGGTATCGATGGCTTTGCTTCCGTAAAAAAATTGTCACTTGGTCAATTTTTACGGAGGAAATGATAGCACATTATGAGGATACAAAGAGCCACACCTTCTTTAGCCAATTGATAAATCTCAAACAAAAGGGTTTAGTGGGGGAGCACATTGAGGACTTCCAAAAATTGAATATAAGGGTAACTGATATTCTAGAGGAACACGGGATTGATCTCTTCATAGGTACATTAAAGGATAACATCCAACATGAAGTTTGCGTTTTGGAATCTGATTCATTGGAGAAGGCATTCAGGTTGGCAAGAAAAATTGAATGTAAAATTATGGCGACAAGGAAGCCTACCACTCACTTCTATAAAGAGGGAAGTGTTGCTACTCCTAGATTTCCACAACCTATAAGGTTGACACCACAAAAATTGGAAGAAACAAGAGAAAAAGGGCTTTTCTATAGTTGTGATAGAAAATACACTAAAGGTCATAAGTGTCCTGAGAAGAAATTACTTTACTTAGATTGTGAAGAGGAAGAATAAAATAAACAAGAAGAGGATATACACCAGGAACCAACCCTAGAAGAGGAAGAAATGAGTCTGACCATATCGTGTAATGCATTGTCAGGAATTACCACTCCTCAAACTCTCAAGAGAGAAGGACATATCAAGAAGAAAAAGGTAATAGTGTTGATTGATTCAGGTAGTACCCATAATTTTATTCATTGTAAGGTAGCCAAGGAATTGAATTGTTTCCTATACCCAGCACCAGAATGTCAAGTGATGGTTGCAAATGGAGGAACTATAAATTGCTCTAAAAAATGCCATAATATCAAGCTAACCATGGGGGAATATGTATTGAATAGTCCAATGCTTTCCATTCCTATGGGAGGTACTGATGTTGTACTAGGAGTACAATGGTTACAATCTTTGGGGACGGTAGCTTTTAATTTTGAAGAAATTTTCATGAAATTTTTTTCAGAAGGAAAGGAAGTCGAATTACGGGGTATTTCAGGGAAGCCAGGAAAGATAATAAGATCTAATGTCATGACAAAGCTTCTAAAGAAATAACAAAGAGGCGTAATTGCACAATTATGGTCACTAGAAGTTCCAACATCAAAATCATCTATTTTTGTACATCTCCAAAAATTCTTGGACAATCATTCCAAGGTTTTTGAAACTCCCAAAGGACTCCCACCTATTCGTGATCATGATCATGCTATTCAATTGATTCCAGGAAGTGTTCCTCCAAACATTAGGCCTTATAGATATCCTTATGTCCAAAAGAGAAAAATTGAACATATGATTGCAGAAATGTTAGAGGCTGGTATATTTCAACCTAGTCAAAGTTCTTTCTCTGCTCCTGTAGTATTGGTATGAAAGAAGGATGGATCATGGCGCATGTGTCCGGATTATAGGGAACTCAATAAGCTCACCATTAAAGACAAATTTCCCATTCTTGTGATTGATGAATTATTGGATGAATTACATGGAGCAATTTATTTTACCAAGTTGGATCTTCGTTCAGGATATCATCAAATTAGAATGAAGACTGAAGATATTCCGAAAATATCATTTCGAACTCGTGAGGGTTATTATGAACTTTTGGTCATGCCTTTTGGCCTTACCAATGCACCTTCTACATTTCAAGGCTTGATGAATTCCATTTTCAAACCCTTCCTTAGAAAATTTGTGCTAGTATTTTTTGATGATATACTAATCTACGATAGGTCTTGGAGGGATCATGTTCAACATGTTGACAGGGTGCTCAAACTATTGCAGGAGAAACAATTATATGAAAAAACATCCAAATGTTTCTTTGGAGTACAAGAGGTGGAATATCTGGGTCATATTGTATCTCACGAGGGTGTTAAGGTAGACCCTAACAAAATTAAATACATTAAAGAATGGAAAGTCCCCACAACCATAAAGTAGTTGCGAGGATTTCTCGGGTTAACAAGGTATTATTGCAATTTTGTTAAGAATTATGGGAGAGTAACAACACCTCTAACAACATTATTGAAGAGAGATGCATTTTCATGGACTCCTGAAGCAACTAAGGCCTTTGAAAATCTTAAAGAGTCAATGTGCCTAGCACCGGTCTTAGCTATGCCAGACTTCACAAAAACCTTTATTATGGAATGTGATGCCTCATGAAATGGAATTGGTGTTGTTTTAATGCAACAAGGAAGACCCATTGCTTTTGAAAATCGTCCAATCAAAGGAAAGTATTTACAGAAAGCTATTTATGAGAAAGAAATGTTAGCAATACTGCATGCACTAAAGAAATGGCGAACTTACCTAATGGGAAGACACTTCAAGGTAAAAACTGATCATGATAGTCTTAAACACTTTTTGGAACAAAGAATATCTTCAGAAGAGAAGCAAAAATGGGTCACAAAGATGTTGGGTTATGACTTTTAAATAATCTACAAAAAAGGGAAGCTAAATGTTGTTGCAGATGCACTCTCAAGAAAGAATGAAGAGGTGGAAGCATTGCTTTGTGCCATTTCTATTATCCAACCAGATTGGATAACCGAAGCAAGGGATGAATGGAAGAAGGATGAAGAAGTGTGGACACTCATTCAAAAGTTGCAGCAAGATCCTAGTACATCTGATATATTTAGTTGGAAAAATGATTCCTTATGGTACAAAGATCGCTTATATCTTTGTAATAATTCCCAACTAAAACAAAATATTCTTTGGGAATTGCACACTTCTCCTTTAGGAGGACACTCAGGATTTTTAAAAACTTACCACAGGGTGAAGAAAGAATTTTTTTGGGATGGCCTTAAATCTGATATTCAAAAGTTTGTGTCGGAATGTTTGATTTTCCAGCAGAATAAATTTGAGACAATTAAGGCCCCGGGTCTTCTACAACCTTTATCCGTTCCAAGTCAACGTTGGGAGGAGATTTCAATGGATTTTATCACAGGTTTACCTAAGTCCGAAAGAAAGAGTGTCATCATGGTGGTAGTTGATAGACTTACCATGTATGCACACTTTTATGCATTATCTCATCCATTTAAAGCAAGTACAGTTGCTACTACATTTATGGACACAATTCAAAAGCTACATGGAAACCCAAGGGTTATTGTGAGCGAAAGAGATCCCATTTTTATTGAAAATTTTTGGACGGAGTTATTTTCTTGTTTGGGTACTCAATTAGCTCATAGCTCATCTTATCATCCTCAATCTGATGGTCAAACTGAGATAGTAAATAAATGTTTGGAAGGATATCTTCGTTGTTTTGTATCTGATAAACAAACACAATGGGTCAAGTGGTTACCTCTCTTTGAATGGTGGTATAACACTTCCTTCCATACTGCAGCAAAAATGACCCCATTTATGGCACTTTATGGATATCATCCACCATCCATCACATCATCTTTAAGGGAAAATTTGAAGGTTCAAGGAGTGGAAGATCACATCGAGCATCAGCAAGAAGTTCTCCAACTCTTAAAGGATAACCTGAATTTGGCACAAAATCGAATGAAACAACAGGCATATCAACATCGCAGTGAGAGAAGTTTGATGTAGGAGACTGGGTATTTTTACGGCTACAACCATATAAACAAATGTCCCTCAAGCAAGCTAAGAAGGATAATAAATTATCGCCAAAGTACTGTGGTCCTTACAAGGTGTTGCAAAAGATTGGTACTATGGCATACAAATTGGAGCTTCCTACTTCTTCGCGAGTACATCCAGTTTTCCATGTTTCATGCTTAAAGAAGGTTATAGGAGAAAATCTTCCAGTTCAAACAATATTGCCAGAACTTGATGATGAAGGAAAAATCATATTGGAACCAGAAGCGGTCATGGAAACAAGAACTCGACAACTACGGAATCGATCAATTTCAGAGTATCTCATCAAGTGGAAGAACATACCCACTGAAGATTCTACATGGGAGGATGAGAATTTTATACAGAAGCACCCAGAGCTACTCAAGCATTGAGGACAACACTTTTTTGAAGGAGAGGGGCATGTTAGGTCCCTATATTACTAGTATAGTCCCTTATTATTGTTAGCGTAACCCCCTTATTGTTATTATTGTACCCTTGTAACCCCCATATTGTTATTATTGTGCCTTTAAATTATTATTGTTAGGTTGGCTAGGATTACATTGTGGCTCCATGGACTCCTATATATATAGAGGAGGTTTTGTGATTTGTAGCATCCAAGAATTGCTCATTCATGTACTGTATTGGAGGTTGCCCCCTCGAAGTGGCTTATTTCTAAGGCATTTATATCTGTTTTCGTCTATTCTTGGAGTTGGTTTCGCAACAGAGAATAAAAGATCCAATCTAATCCTACAGTGATAATCTAATTGTGGTTTCTTTATTTTAGCATGCATTGCATCACTCTTATTAAGAGGTAATTTTTCCAAATGTAAATACAGAGCTAAAATCTAGAATTCCTTGCTGAAATTGAAATGCACCATGATTCTAACATTTCATCTTTATAAGGTACATACATGGTTACTTAGCGTTCTTTTGTGTAACATATGAAAAATGTTAATCCTGTGTTCCTTACTGTAATTTAAATGCACCGGGTTCTCTAGGATTCATTTCTGCAAGTTAAATGTACTTTTAGCTAGCATTTATTTATGTAGTCAAATACATTGTTAATATATGCACTATTAACGTAGCATTAAACAATAAAATCAATACACTGAAATACCTATTTCAGAGGTTCGTTTCCCAGTAACTGTCATTCCTCCCAACCTTGAGTGAGGCTATTATGTCCTTGGCTCCCCCCTTTCTCTGCACTAGGGCTGAGGTATTTTTCTGAGACAAGAAGTTAGACCTTGGAATCACAATCCAGTCTTCACTTCTCTGGGTAATTTTTGAGTTCCATTGGTTCACACACCAGCTCTGGACAGCTCAGAGAAACCACCTGTTGCTTAACCCTCACCTCCTTCTGCACAGAACCCCTTTCCCTTTTACGATTTTCCTCTAAATCCTTTTGGAAAGGTAACTACCAGAATTGTCTCAACCTCTTTTCCCTTGGTACTTGGAATAGTTACCAAACAAATACTTTTTCTTTAACTCAAGGAAATTATCTTTAAATTAATCTCTCAAACAAAAGGTTATGTAATAAATTATCATTAATGAATACCCCCTTGGTTATCCATTTAGAATGTAGCTTAATAGTTTTATAAAACAATGGTTAAACTAAAAAGAAGGAATTACACAGATAAAACACATTTATACTTAAATGTTTTATAAATAACAAATATGAAATTATTTTCCTTTGTCTTACACTCTCGGACGTACAAGTTTAGATATTGAAATTATCCTACACTCAATCATAACAACAAAAAAGCCACTAAAAATTTTATTCCTTCATCTATCAAATATGTGATCCATGATATGATGGTTGAATGCATTTTTAGATTTTCCAATTATATAAAGTATGAAATTTTCATTATTTTATTTAAAAATAATCAATCATTATCTACCATTTTATCACTATAATTATTTATATATTTCATTTTATCACAAACAATTTTTATAACTTGATAACTTTTAAATTTATAACTTAATGACTTTAATTCTAAAACAATTTTAATTTAAAAATAATTCTATCTCAATAATTTTATAATAATTTTAATTGTAAAAAAAAAATTAATTTAAAAATCATTTTATCCCAATAACTCTTTATATAGTATATTTTGTTACAAACAAAATTTATATCTACCATAGAAGTTAGAAGAAACATGCAACTAATAACCTTTTAGTAGTTTTAATTCTAAAGTAATTTCAATTAAAAAAATTATTGTTAAACTAATTTTTTTATAATTAACATTAATTTTACATATTTATTAAATATTCATTAAAAGTATTCACTACTTTTAAGAGATATTTTTTAACTTTATTTTAAAAATAAAATAAAATTATATTATTAATTTCATAATAATATATATAAATAATAAAATTATAACAAATTATAACAAATTAAACTAATAATTTTAATAAATCAATTCTTATAATTGTTGACTGCCAAATTTTTGATAAAGTGTCTATAAATTATTATATTATAAAGAAAAATCTAACATCTAACAAGCATCAAATTCGAAACGTGACGTCACCTTTCAATAACTTCATTATCAAAAACATCATAGTGAGCACCTCATAAAAGGGATCATGATATATGGATTTTTTTTATTATCACGTAACAACTCCTTTCAACTAAACTATTGTTTATTTATATATATATATAATATATATATTATTCCTCTATGAATATATAAAATTTCTTTTCTTTTCTATTTCACCAGTACAATTGTCCATATAAACATTACAGTCCATGAGTCATAATTTGTCTAAACATATCCCTCATATCCCTCATACAGAAAAAAAACAAAATTGACCAAAAATGGTATGTATATTGCACCAGTACAATTGTCTATATAAACACCAAAAATGGTATGTATATTGCACCAGTACAATTGTCTATATAAACATTACAGTCCATGAGTCATAATTTATCTAAACATATGCCCTCATACAGAAACCTTTGCAAAAAAAACAAAATTGACCAAAACTTAATGGTCTTAAAACTGTCTATTGGTAAGATCTGTCTAAAAAATTACCCAGAAACCAGGTATTCCGGTGAAAACACCCAAGACTAGTACATATAACAGATGTGTAAAAGTATGCCCATAAACAAAAAGGCCGAAATCTGTAATGGCAGCCCCGTAGAAATCCAAAAAAGGACAGATTAAACGAATCATTACAAATACCCACACGTAACCATAAAAGGGAATTAATAAAACTGAACTATACCAGCAGCTCCTTCCCCATTCTCGTTCAGTAGCTCTTAGTAGCTCGTAATGCATTTGACCAAAAATGTCTTTTAAACTTTGTTTAGAAAGCTTGTTCACCTGTGTATTCTTTTCACGAAATATGTGATTAAATAGTACATAGTTGAAAGAATTCTTTAAAACATCTATGCGCTCCAGTCAAGTCCTCTCCCAGTTGTTTCTGTGAGAGCTTAGATTTGTCATTCAGATAGTCAATGAGAATTTTGGAATCCCCAAACACCTAGATATTCTCAATGCATAGATGTGACGCAAACCATAACAATTCTCATAATGCCAGTGTCTCAGCGCTCATATTAGAACCATAACCATTACCTCCGTACCAATGAATCTTGTAATGTAGTGAAAGCATCAACCAGACGCCACAGCCACACTTTGATTGCTGTAAAGCCCCGTCAAAGAAACCCGCAGAGTATTTAATTTCAAACGATCTCGTTCTCCTTGACAGGTCAGCCGGAGGTTCCTTCTCTCCTCTTTATATTCAAGGAGAATGCAATAATTTTTGTATCAGAAAAGGACAAAACCACACAATTAGTTGTTTGGACAAAACAAAACCGTGAACTATTTGGTTGATATCGTGAATAAATCTGAATGATAAATAAAAAACCATTCAAAATTTTCACATTCAATGCATTTCCTTAAAATAATTATTAAAAAAAAAAAACAATTCAAAGTTTTCACATTCAGCCCACAATTATTAAAAATCGGCACCATAGTGCAGCCGATGTTCACTAAGGCTAAGAGAATGTCCCAGTGCTTATTGGAGTATTGTATAAGTGAGAGTTTTTGGAATTATTTTAGATATTTGGGTGGAATTAATTTAGTGAATAATTTGTGTTGATTAATTTGGTTTTTTATTATATATATATATAAGTTTAAAATTCTCAAAAAATTTTGAGATATTTTTATTGTGAAGAGTTTTTTTTGTTAAATTTATAATTTCAATAAATCTATAAAATTTAAAACAAATTCAACCAAAAACTAAATCCATAAATAAATTAAAAAACTTTCCAAAAAAACCACACTTAAAAACTAGACGTTACCTCCAACCCTTAAAGTGTGCTAAGAATAGTTTCTTACTCCAATACTAAATGCCCTTTAAAGCTTTGTATTCTCATGAATGGAGAGAACATGACAAAATTGTGCTTTACCCCTTCGGTGACGCCATACTAAATGCACTTTAAAGCTTTGTATTCTCTTGCATGGAGAGAACAAAATTGTGCTTTACCCTCTGTGACGCCCTGCATTGTGGTATGAAGCCTTAGTAGTGGTTGTCGGGTAACGGTAGCTTAGCAAAAATTACATAACGCAAAGTTGAATTATATTAAAACCAAAAATTTCAAAAAATGGTCTGGAGTACTAAAACTATTGTCAAATTCTCGATATTACATAACAATGGAGTAGTGTATGAATTTATTATGATAATTTGTTTTTTTTTTTTTTTAATTATCAAAGAGAAAGAAGTGATTGAGTTTATTTTATTGTTTTTGGAAAAAAAAGGTTAAAAATAAATAATAAATAAATATTTGAGAAATCCATATTATATTATTAATAAATTTTTTGGGAAATCATATAGGAAATTATAGAGCTCAAGAATTTCGAACTGTTGAATGTAATTCAATCAAAAAAATTAAAACATTTTAATTTTTTTTTTTATATTTTATATTACTAAAATTTAGTGAAAAAAATTAAAACATTTTAAATTTTTTTTTATATTTTATATTACTAAAATTTAGTGAATTTATTTTTATATAAAAAATTATGGTCAACGTTTGAGAAAAATTACTCTTCTCACATAAGTCTCTATTCTGCATTAGAATTGTTGAGCAGAGAGACTAGAGTTATGTCTCATTTTGTTTGTGCTTAACTTTAAGTCCCCTTTAAAATAAATATAAAATGTACTTTAAAAAACAATGCCTCCTCTAATAAAAATAGAAATGAATATACATATATAGTTAGTTTTAATTAAAAGTATTATAAAACATCAATGATCTCATTCTTAGTTTGTAAGACACACGCTATGTTGTCACGTAATGCCCTATTTAACATTTTGATTGGGTCAAAATAAAATAATACTAAAATAAAATTAAAATTAATAATTATATTTATATTTATAATTTAATTAATTATAATTAATAATCTAACCACTCATATATGTTTTAATTCTGGATCTATCAATTGTCAAGAGGGTTCAAATATCATGAAATGCAAACCTAAGAGGGATCAAATCTCTTGAAGTGAAAACCTCTTTTAGAGTGAAAAGAGATTTGATCCCTCTCCACTCTTGAGAAATCTGGAGTTAAGATGAATAAAAGATATATATTTCAATAGAAAACTTAAATAAACTATTATTTCAATATGAACTTTAGAGTGTGTGTGTCAATAAATAAGTAATTGAAGGTAAGAAAATTTAGTTAATACTTAATAAGGAGATGTGTGATTCATTGAAATATTAATATAAAATTGATATGTGAAATATTAATTAAAATAAAAAGTCAATATGTAAATTATAAATAAAATATTCCACTATAAAAAGTTAAGTAATATTGATAGAATACTTCAATGCCTATATTAAGTAGTCTATATTATATAAAACAATTAAAATAAATAATTTCTTATGGCTAAAATATTTTAAAACATTTCAAGTAGTCTTACTATTTTTCACTTTGGCTATTTTTTGATATATTTTTTTATCTAGCAAAAGATTATTGGAATTATAAGTATAAATTGTGTATTCTACACAAGTGTTGAAGAATACTTTCAAGGCATTATATATATATATATATATATATATATATATTGCAATTCAAACAATGAAAAATTACACATGGCATATATGTAATATTTGATCCCTCTCAAAAATAATTATTTATTTTCTATTTATTATTACTTAAATTTAGTTAAAAAAATATTGAAATGGTTATTTTTAATATATAAATAAAGTTAGTACTTTCTAATACTCCATATTGCATTAGAATTGTGTAATCCAAATACTTGATATCTCCCATTCTATGAAGTTAAAATTATTTTGGTTAGACTTTTGAGATAAAAAATGTTAGTGTCCCTTTCTATTATTTTGAGTGGTTAGAAGAAGGACAGTCTTTAGAGCATTTAGAATATGGCAAGAAAAAAAAAGTTGATTGTATTAAAAAATCTAATAGAAATTAAACTTCCTAGATAAAAAACACACTGAATTGAAAAAAGAAGGAGTTGCAGCTCACAAGTGAGTATTGCACCTGGAGACTACAGTGAAATGGAGAGATCACTCTACATTCATTAATCAGAAAGATATATCTATAAGTACATAGCAAAGAAGTAGGAGGTTGTAACCAGACTCCTATATTCTAGGAACTAATCCTAAACTAAGAAGGTAAGTTACAACAATGTGACCATTTCTCCATTAATATACAAATAATATTAATTATTTCCAACTCTCCCCCTTAATGGAGAAAGGATTACCCTGAACTCCTAGCATCCCTCTAAACAATTCAAACTTTATACGCCCAAGAGGCTTAGTAAAAATGCCAGCCATATTGTCACAAGTTTTACAATATTCAACAAACATTTCCTTTGACTGAAGTTTCTCTCGAACAAAATGGAACTGAGTATTGATGTGTTTGGTGTTTTTATGAAATACTGGATTGTATGCTAGCTTGATGGTACTTTGGTTGTCACTTTTAATGGTAGTTGAATCTTTCTGTTCTTCTCCTGCATCATTGAGAAGTCTTCTCAACCAGATAGCTTCACATGTGGCTGCACACAATGCTTGGTACTCAGCTTCACATGAAGATAAAGCTACAGTGCTTTGCTTTTTGTTGCTCCATGCTATGACCCCAGATCCAATGCTAAATACATAACCTATGATAGACCTTCGATCATCCAGCTTACCTACCCAATCTGAATATGAAAAATCTGCTAGAGTAACATCAGATGTGTCAGTGTATAAAATACCATAATTACTAGTACCACTACGATACCTCAACACGCTTTTTGCTGCGACCCAGTGACTTTCGAGTGGTTTAGACATAAACTGGCTCAACACACTAACAAAGTATGCCAAATATGGTCTAGTTGTAGTAAGATATATTAGACTCCCAACTAGCTATCTATACATAGTGGCATCCACCTCTTTAGTGCCATCGTCACTGCACAACTTTAGATTCTGCTGCAATGGTGTTGCTGTTGATCTACACTACTCCATTCTGAACTTTTCCAGCAGACTTCTGGCATACTTCCCTTGAGTAAGAAAAGTCTGTCCAGAATCTCTCCATACTTCCAATCCCAAACAATAATGGATATTTTCGAGATATTTCATTTCAAACACTTGTGACATCTGCCGTTTGATTTCTTTGATCAGATTATTAGCATTCCCTGTTATAATCATATCATCCACATACAAAGAAATCAAAATAATTTTCCTCTGTTTATTAAACTTGGTATACAGATTTGGATCATTCATGCTCCTATGAAAACCATGTTGTACAAAGAATTAATCGATCTTCTCATACCACGACCTGGGTGCTTGTTTTAAACCATATAGTGCCTTTTTCAATCTACAAACAAGATGTTCTTGCCCCTTTTTAACAAACCCTTCAGGCTAAACTAAATAAATTTCTTATTTCAACTCACCATTCAGAAATGTAGACTTAACATCTAGCTGGTGTAGCTCCCACTTATGTTTTTTTGCTAAAGAAATTAGCATTCTAATGGTGTTTAATTTTGCTACAGGAGCAAAGGTGTCATCAAAATATATTCCCTCTTGCTGTGAGTAACCCTTTGCTACCAGTCTAGATTTAAGCTTTTCTATACTCCCATCTGCATTTATTTTAGGTTTATACAGCCATTTACATCCTATGGGTGTTTTACCTTCAGGAAGTTCAACTAAATCCCAAGTATGGTTTCTAATAATTGATTCAATTTCCTCATTCATTGCAGCTCTCCATGCATCAGATTGACTTGCTTCTTTATAATTTGTGGGTTCTACAATGTTTAAAATATTTGTCATTAAGGCATAGTCTTTCAATTTGGATGGTAATCGAGTCTTCCTACCTGATCTCCTTGGTAGGGGACTTACCTCAAATCTGTCTGCTTCAAACTTATACTACATCACTTGTTTCTTCTTCTTCTTTCTGCTCCTTCTCTTGATCATCCTCGTTGTTTTCTTCCATTAATAATGGAATGTGCCAATCATTATTACTGTCATCCTTTCCTTCCTCAACTTGTTCATGAAATATCACATCTCGACTTGCAAATATCTTATGAGTCACAGGATTAAATAACTTATATGCTTTAAGATCAGTGCCATATCCAACAAATATACATTTCATGGCTTTAGGATCTAACTTCTTTCTATCCACCTTGGGTATATGGGCAGAAGCTTTTAACCCAAATACTCTTAAATGACTCACTGCTGGTTTGAATCCAAACAATGATTCAAAAGGGGTTTTGAAGCCAAGACATTTAGTAGGACTCCTATTCTTTAAATAAACAACAGTGTTAATGGATTCCGCCCAAAAACCATTTGATAGACCCTTATCTTGAAGCATGCTCCTTGCGCACTCCACAAGAGTTTTGTTCTTTCGTTCTACCACTCCATTTTGCAGTGGTGTGTTAGGCACTGTAAACTATTGAACAATCCCATGATATTAGCAGAAATTCATGAACTCTCTCAACCTGTATTCTCTCCCTTGATTTGAGCGGAGAATTTTTATGCATCTTCCTATCTGCTTTTCTACCATAGATTTAAACTCTTTAAAATACTGAAAGGTTTGACTCTTTTTACTCAAAAAATATATCCAAGAGAATCTAGTGCAATCATCAGTAAACAAAAGGAAATAGTATGCACCACCTAGTCACCTGGTCTACATAGGTCCACATATGTCTGTATGCACCAGCTCTAGAATATCTCTTTCCTTTCTATTAACATGCAAAGGAAATTCTTCTCTATGCATTTTCCCTAATGCACATCCATCACAATCCAACTGAACACTATGGAAAACAGGGATTCCATCGACCATACCTTTCCTCTGAAGTATAATGAGGTCTTTTAGATTAAGATGACCGAATCTCTGGTGCCAGAGGTTTTCGGCTGTCGATCCTGTTGCAACCATGGCTTGCTGTGGCATGCTTTTCACATCTAGTCTGTACCGGCTCCCCACACGCACTCCTATTGCAAAAATTTCCATCTTGCTATCCTTTATGACACAACGAGTCTTGAAGAATTGAACTTGCATGTCCTCATCAATTATCATAGATATAGAGATCAAGTTTTTCTTAATTCCGGGCACATACAATACATTCTTAAGATGTCTAATGTCACCGCTAGGTAACTTTACCGGAATATCACCATACCCTTCAATCTCATATCCACTATCATCGCCTAGATAAATTTTCGACCCACATGAAGTTTCTTCAAGAAATTCAAACCATTCCTTCTTACCTGTCATATGTGAGGATGCACCAGAATCGACATACCATATGTCGTCCTCATCTCCCTTAGAAGTTGAAAGGGCACAATCAGCTGTAAAAAGTCGAAGTTCGTGGCTATGGTATTCATCTTTCTCAACAAAGTAACCTTTGTGCTTTCTCTGTTTATTCCTCGATTCGTCTGTCTGCCTCTTACACTACAAGAAAAAAGCACATTGGTGAGGGTCATGCTTGTGACGGACCTTTAAGGTCCGTCACCAATGTCACATATGGTGACGGTCATTAAAAAACCGTCACTGTAAGTGTATATAGTGATGGTCCTTTATGGTCCATCACCAAAGACATTTTCAATGACACTTTTGGTGATGGTCGTTAAAGGCCCATCACTAATTCTCTCTTTGGTGACACTTCTAGTGACGAACTTTTAATGACCCTCACCGATGCTCTTTTTGTTACTTTTGGTGACGGTCAAAAAATGTCTGTCATCATTGATCATTAAAAACCATCACTGTAAGTGTATATAGTGATGGTCCTTTATGGTCCGTCACCAAAGACATTTTCAATGACACTTTTGGTGAGGGTCGTTAAAGGCCCATCACTAATTCTCTCTTTGGTGACACTTCTAGTGACGAACTTTTAATGACCCTCACCAATGCTCTTTTTTTTACTTTTGGTGACGATCAAAAAATGTCCGTCATCATTGATCATTCCAATGAGTTTTTGATGACACTATGTGCCTGTTAATATTTTTTTGTCAAAAGATAGCGATTTAATACCATTATTGTGGAGCATTTTTTATAATATGTCCAAGGTCATAGTGGTTAGGGTCAGTCAATTTTTTAAGAAGTAATAAGCGTGTATCATTTCCCTCAAGTAATGACTAGTCAAATAGAGATTTCCTATGAGTCAACACATGATTCATATCTATTAAGTTTATTATCTAGCAAATTCCATTTAGATAAAGTTCCACTATTGTGTGTAGGAAACATATTATTTAATACATAATCGAGCTCTGTAAATTCTATTAATGAGAAAGACCTAACAATCCTCAACAATCTGGGCACACCTTAAATTAATGCTTTGGCACACACTAACATTTCTTATTACCCCACATGTCTTGGAACATCTTTGTACCTAGAACATCTTGTGATGAAATTGATGCCCAAGCACATGTTGGCATGCGCTAGCAAAAACTCTCCTAGCATGTGTTGGCATGCTGCATATAGTCCCTAGCATGCCCTGGAACACCTTGGTTGAATGCATTGACATACATTAGCACTTGGCACACAATGCCACTTGGCATGTATTGGGACCTATTATTAGTGTGCCTAGAATGCCCCTTTTCAAAAAGATAAATTCCTGACTTATTAACCCTCTTATTGGTTCTTCCTTTTGTTGCCTTGACACATATTGATATACCCTAGCACCCTGTGCCACATCCTTAGCACCTAGCATGTATTGGCATATCTTCGCACTATTAATTGGCACATGATATAATCAGCACACCTTGAAACTCCCAAGCACATTAATTTTAACATGCCTTCGATATCTTTACGTTCACTAATGCTTAGCATATCATCTTCTTCTCGTATGACAACTAACACTTACCATTAACACTAGTCTCTGGCAGTACACGTTCCTCATATTCATTGAATTTTTACCTAGTGCTCCCTTAATGTTTTTTCCTAGTACTCCTTAACACTCATCAACATGCATTATCACTCTCTAGCACACCTTAGCACTCTTCAACATTCCCGTCCACTTCATAACATGCATAACACTAGTCCCTGACACATATTGGCGCTTGGCACGTGTTGCCGCTTGGAAAGTCTTAGCATGTATGGAATATGTTGAAATGCCTTGGTATAATTTAGCATGGTTTAATATTAAATTTATTTGTGATGATCAATTTTTGGAAAGTAGATGAGAAGCAACAAAGGAATACTTGGCACTTAGAATGCACTAAGACTTTGCACTTGGCACCTATTGCCACCTAGTGTTAGTGTGCCTAGCATGCCCCTCTTGGAAAAGGTAAATTGATGACTTATTAACCCTTGTATGCGTTCATTTCCTTGTAGTTTAACTTTTTTCTCCCTTTTTGTCTTGATAGTCCCTGAAACACATTGACACACCCTTGCACATCTTGGCATGCCTTATCACTTGGCACATATTAACATGTTTGACATGTATTCCCACTATCTGGCACATCAAGGGGGTGAAGAGAGATGTAGTCATAAAGTAGGTCGAGTACGAGGGCCAAGTAAGGGTTGCTAAAGGGAGGTCATGATCATTCTCCAAGAGGAAGATCATCATGTGAGGGTTCAAAAGAATGTTTCATACCTTAATGGTCAGTTTGCGCTAGGAAGTAGGATGGCATATTGTTGGTTCTCTTATGGTAGATCAAGCTTAAGAGAGGTTTCTCATGAGAATCTGGGCATGTGATTTCAATGGTGTGTTTGTGTGAAGGCCGCATCAAATTATGAAAAGTTGAAATTTGCAACAAGAAACAGTGAGATTGGAAACCAGAAAGGGTAAAAAAAAAATGCACCCACACTGGTGAGGAATTTTGATGCACCAAGAGTGAGGAATGTGGGGCGTCTAATTTATTTTTCCCTTAAATAAATTGGACAATAAATTGTAATTTCATCTCATAACAACTTGTGTCAGTTAATTAAGTCATGATGACCGAGCTAGCTCAAGAAATTCGAGTTGAGGTCTAATATGAGGCATCTAGAGGGATTCTAATATTTTTGGGGTCCAGTTGAAGTTGATGCATTAGTGGGGTGCAAGTGTAATTAACTCAATTAAATGAGTTAAAATCAGTTTAACTAGTTCTAACTGAGTGATGAGCTAGTGAGAGGTCCAGTGAATTAAATTAGATTTAATTCACAATGAGTGATCAATCAAATAATTGATATTTCACTATTAGTAGCTGCATTCCTGTCAATTTTGAGGAATACCCAGTTGAGACAAAGGTTAAAGGGAACATAACTATCAGTTTTATTCAGAGAAAATTTCCCATGTGCAATTATAAAGTCATTGGGATGCCATGATGGATTTCGTAATCAAGGAAGACTGATTTTCCCAATTAATAAGGAGTTAATTCCCTAGGAATTGCATGAGCAAGGCAGGCTGAAGTAAGGATGAGAATTGGCTAAGTACTAGACCGAGTTTTCCTATATCAATGGGAGACAATTGACAGAGTGTTGGAGAATCTCATGAGAGATTAAGCATTGTATTGTTTCATGATTCCTTGACTTAATACACAATAGAGATAGAGGAGTTTTGATTAGTTGCTTTCCCCAAATACATCACATTGTTGTGCGATTGATAATTTATTTCTCTTACTTATATATGATTGTGCGATCGTGTTTTGTTTCCGTAAATTGTAGGAAGGATTTAGTATCTTGTTTGATTAGATTACAAGATCAGATTGAATCTTGTTGGTTAGATTTTCTACATGGCATCAGAGCAGGAATTTTTTGGCCGGTGATTTTGTAGAGAATATTTGCAGATTTTGGTGTAAAATTTTCGAAAACAAATAGAATATTTGGATTCCTTGCGAAAATATACCTAAATGGAAAAAAAAAAATCTATCAAATCAGAGCTCGGATGAGGGAGATATCATCGATTTAAAATCAACTCTTTTTTAGAAAATTTTTGTAACTTCGGGACAATTACACTGTGCGTGAGTCAAGAACCTATATGCACTTGAGGTACCAGATGCATGCAAATCTTTGAGGAGAAAGGAAGAAGTTAGAGACTTGGTGGTTTAGAGGGAGCATAAATTACCTCTCAATATGCATCCTCATGAGAAGCAGTCTCAGAAGGTTGTGGAGTAGCTGCCACAATTGGAGAAGTAGAGAGGAGACCGAGTGGAAGCGTCCACTCAAGAAAATACCTCCATGAGGGGGAAATTTCGAGCCAGATGGGAAGAGGGAGCAGCCATACCTCGAGGTGTAAGGTGGGGTTATGTGTATACATAATCCCAAGATAAGAAATTTGGGCAAGGTCCATTGAGATGGTGTGTCTCATGGATCGAACTTGGCTACGAGGAGCCCACAGTACAACAGTAGTAGGAAGGATCAGTTAGATTGATGTAGTCAAATGTCAGCAAGACAGAAATCGGAGTGACAGATGTCAAATACTGGAGCACAAATATAGTTAGCAATAGTTCAAAGGGCACGGATGCAGATGTCAGCAGTAGTGCAGAGAATCCAGTACTAGACAGGTGCAGTAGGTAGTAGCAGTCAGAAGACTCTGATGACAGATGCATTATACTGATTCAATTGTTCAGAGGCTATTCAGTTTTAGGATTTGCAGGTGAAAGCAACACTAGAGAAGTGTAGCATGCAGAACATTCCAAAGGTACCGGATGGGGATAGATTGATTTCCTTTCTTGTTGAGAGGGAGTGTTGAAATTTGCAAACAAGAAACAGTGAAATTGGCGACTAGAAAGGACAAAAAAAAATGCACCCACACTGGTGAGTAATTTTGATGTACCAGGAGTGAGGAATGTGAGGCGTCTAATTTATTTTTCCCTTAAATAAATTGGACAATAAATTGTAATTTCGTCTCATAACAACTTGTGTCAATTAAATAAGTCATGATGATTGAGTTAGCTCAAGAAATTTGATTTAAGGTGATCGAGGTGGATATTGGTGGCCACCCGCCTATTCCACTTGGGCCCCAGCCATTGTCTCTTTCAGTTTCCTTAATTATAGCACAATTTACTATTTTTGTCAGTTTTTCGAGTCCTGAACTTTCGAAGCCGTTTTGAGGCCCCAAACGATGTTTTTTGGGCATGAAAGGTTTGGAAGTTTCATAGAAATCATATTATTGGTTTAATTCCTCGGAGAGATATTTCTAATGAGGTATCATGTGCGTCAAACGAAGATCATATGACCAAGTTACGACCCCGGGAAGTTGGCTGCCTAAATAACCCCAATGGGGCCCATAAAATCTTGGTGTTACATCTCCTCAGGATAGGGTTTTGGTTGTTTAGGGTTTTATCTTATTTTAAATAATAAAAAGACCCTTTACCCTTGGTTGTTTAGGGTTTTATCAATGAATAGGTGGGAAGTGACCCTCGAAACCCTTTCCCTAAGATAAAATAAAGAATGGGACTTGCTTTCCTTTTAAGCAAGGGAATTACCTTCTAGGGAGAGAGGAGGGGAATTGAAGGGTTGAGGGAGAAGAATAAGACTTATGAAGGAATTTCTCAATCCCTAAAATCCTTTGGGAACTTGGATTCCCAAATGGTCCTTGATGAAAGGCCTTTGACACCAAATGGGACCACACGGGGCCAAGTGGACCCAGCCCAGGTTCGGGGATGGAATTTAGTAACCAATGATGTTCCTATCCTGGACAAGGTGATGGGAAAGGATCAGACAGGTTTTTTTACTTCGATAGGTCAAATTGATCCTACTAGGTTCTATCCTTGGGAACACCTAGGAAAAACTTGTTCCTAGAGCTAGGGCTTGAGGTATCCAGAGATTCCACTGTCAGAATTGGCCCAAGTTCTAAGGAGAGTGAGGGCACCCAGCAACACAGCTGCCTCTAGGAGATAGAAGTTCTCCTCTAGCTAGATTCTTGGGAAATTGTTTCCCTAGGTGACCTAATGGGGCTAGACCTAGGGAATGTGAAAATTTCTTAATCTAAGAAACCCTATTGCAGTATCTTGATTTACTTCTCCTACTTGAATTAATTTACAAGTTAATTTCTGAAATATTCAACAAATTAGCGAAGTAAATAGTAAATACAACTAGCAACCTACACATACAGATCAAATACTGAATAACATGCTCATAGACAAAGTGACACAAGGATTTTCTAGACAAATATTCCCGGAAAAACCCCAATGTGGGAAAATCGGTGCAGCTATCTCTAGAGGGTTTTCATTATTATGAAAAATCTAAGTACAACAATCTTGGGCACCAAAACTGGTTCACTCAATAGAGAAATAAAAACAGCAGTAATACGCTACTATGAATCCCTCTACGTCAGCCTAACTGGCCTGCGTCGGCCTCTGCGCTGTTCAGTAAGGGACTGTGTCACACCTGAAGGGCTTACACTGCCCCTGCACTACCCTGACTGGGCCTGTGTCAGCCCTGCGTGGCTCCTGCTGCCTCTGCGCTGCCCCTGCTGGGCTCTGGCTAGACTGCGTGGCTTCTGCTGCCCCTGTTGCTCTGGCTAGCTGGAATGCTTAAGAAGAAAAATCATAGGTAAGAAAGAAGGCACTGGCGAAAGGCAATGCATAACAGTAAAAAAAATTGAAGAAATGAAATGAAAATAGATCAATATTGTCCACAAATAACTAAAATATCTCAATGGGACTAGAGAGTAAAAGTTTTGAAAACAACAATAAGTGCTTATAGAATCGGCTAAGAGAACAGAGGAGACTAATTCATGAGGTTAAAATGTTGTATAATTGTTGGCACAGGAAAACTCTAGAATTGTTTGAGTAAATATCTGCAAGTACCATTAGTTGGTGATCATCGATAATCATTTCATTTCATCAAATACCCTGATGAATGGGCCTTACAAGCTATTTGGGTAGACAAAACCCACAGAAGCTGTGTGATGGAAAAGTATTCACACTATATTGAAGAAAACACCTACCAAATAAGGATGACATTTCAAATGGGGCAAGAAACAATAGAGAGATAGACATCGAAAAAGTTAAAATGCTAGGGAAACAGGAAAGCAACTAGGTAGCATGGTAGAAAGCACAACAAAGAAAATTATAAAAATGGAAAACCCTACAAATTAGCACCCATCCAAACATCACCACAACTTTTTCTTCAACTCTAAATCTCCAAATTCATCAAATTATATCCTGTATTCAAACCTGATCCTCTCTGTTAGCTATTCTGAAGATAAGGTTGAGAACTTACTACAGAACCATCACCTACATGTAGTGATCTTATTCTGTGACCAGAAAACCTACTTTCGTGAAGACACGAAAAGGTAAACACTTTCTACCAAGATTTTCCATACAGCCCAGGTTGAGCAACCACATATGCATCACCAGTTTTTTCTCTTCAGATTTGTAACTTAGAAGAGCTTTGTCTGACCACCTCCGGGTTGCTCCCAGAGTCACCCAGGCAAGCCCTCTCAACGTCATGCTCTTTCTGTAGTACCTAATTAGTAATTTAATTAACCATAACAGTTTCTTGATCATGCAGGTATTTCAAATATATTGCCAATAAGCATAAAGATTTCATGTTAAACAATCAGGTCAAAACACTTTAGACTATGTTGCAAAAAATACAAAGAAACCTCACCAACACTCAAAGGACAAACAAAGTCAAACCTCTACAAAGTATAAATAGATATCTGATAATCTTCATTCCACCACAAAAATGTGCTTAACTAAAGAAAATTCTAATTATTGTGCTTTCAAGACAAAGCTTTCAAGGGCAGTGATGTTATAAACATACCCCTACACCTCGTGAACAATCAATGTGTATAAATATACCATCATAAGGCTCATTTTAAACATCATTATTATCATTTTATAAATCATTTTTATTAAATCAACAAGAAGAAAGCAACAATTGCATTCAGTTCCATTGAAGCAAAGTATATGGCAGTTTCATATACTTATTATGAAGCTATCTATATTTGCAACTTGATTGTAGTGTCAACCAATCAGTTGTTGAAGCCCAATATTTTCTCTTCTGAGAAACAAAGTCACATCAAGCTCTATGAAAATCCAATGTGTCATGACCATTTCAAACACATTGATAGTCAATACAATTTCCTAAGATTCCAAGTTCATTAGGGAGTTAGTAGTGTTGGACCACATTCTGAAAAAAGTTGCATATGGTTAATAGTTTGACAAAGCTCCTAACAAAGGGGAAGTTTGACAAGTTGGGGGACAATCTTGGGTTATTGGAAAAAAAAAAATTCTCAAGAGTGTTAGATTACCTAGTTGGTCTGAGTTGGTCTCACCTCAACCTTGAGAAGTTGAGCAGCACTAGGATTGTAGAGCTAGATTGTGGTACACCAGCCAAAAATATTCTTAAATACAGCTAGAAGCTTATGATGACACCTTTGAGGATAGACGAATTATTTGTTGGGTCACACCCACCATGTATGTCACACTAGTTGAGGAGATTAACACCATCATCTCAGGTGCATTCATGAGTGCACACTTATGGAATGAGGCACCTTCAGGAGAGGAGTTATATCTACTATGATAATGCACTACTCTAAAAGAAAAGCCTTGCATACAAGGCAAAGTTATGAGGGAGTTGCTCATGCTCAAGGGAGATGCACCACTAATGCTATCATTAGCCTGTTTTCTAACAACACCTTCTCTTAACTTATAAATGAAAAGGATGGGCATAGTAGTTAGAAATTTGTATAAATAGATAATAAGAGTGAATATTGTTAGCTTGTAGGTTGTAGTAGGAGCTTTTGTGAGATGAAAACTTGTTGTGACATTCTTCTATTTGAGTAATAAAGACTTCTATGCAATTGTTGTTGGAGCCTGCTATTTTTATCCTGAATTCTCAGATTGCAGATTTGTGTAGAGTGGGCCTAATATATTTGTTGTTTTAATCCATTGTACTTCTTCTCTCTCCCTTTCTCTCCTACCTTGCTCTCTCTTCCCCTCTCTCTCTCTCTACCCTCCAATCCTCTCACTATATCCCTCCCTCTATCCTTCTTTCTGCCCCCCTTCCATCTTTGTGTCACTATCTCCCTCTCTTACCCTTCTCTACCTCTCTCACTCCTCTCCCTCTCTCTCT
This sequence comes from Pinus albicaulis, assembly GCA_034641835.2. Lineage (NCBI taxonomy): Eukaryota > Viridiplantae > Streptophyta > Pinopsida > Pinales > Pinaceae > Pinus > Pinus albicaulis. The sequence continues at coordinate 78,180,292 of CM076574.1, read as the reverse complement.
CTCTCCATTCCTTCTCTCCCCTCTCCTTCAGTTTATCTCCACCTTTCCCTTGTGACTCCCCTTGTCTCGCCACCTCTATCAATCTATGTCTTTATGTAGAAATTTGCTGAATAATGATTAATTATCCACCGATACTATCCTGATCACATATCAATTCGAATTCATATGCAACACATAATCTCTTCCACTCAGATCATCACACATGCGGAAATAAAACAAGCGATAGCACATCAAATCATCATACACATTAACACAGTATGTATGGGGAAAGCTTATAGCTGAAAACACCGCAGATATATGTGTATATTATAATGGAGAAAACATGTAACAAACTTAGTACAATACTCCTCACAAGTACTCAGTACTATCTCATGAAGTTACACACAAACTAGCTTGGTTTTGAACAAGTCACGGGTTCAAAACACATCCACTAATTGCCTGCCTCTATTGCGCAATCATGGCATGTCTAAATAGAGATCCAAGGTTCGAATATCCTTGGCTTGACAGCGCAATCATCATGGGCAATTGCCTCCAAGTGTGGTGCAAATCTCATGCACAACTGATGTCACAACTGATAGCTGTACTCACCCTTTCATCTACCTCTTCCACTGGTCTTCACTGAACTGTCCATGCACTGTAGTGATATAATGTGTTCTTGAGTTGAATAATGAGTTAATAATTAATGAATTAAATAATATTTAATTTACTCTACTCATTACTAGTTGATTAGCTAGTTAAACTAATCTCAACTAGTTCAACTAAGTTAAACCGAACACAACTCCATCAACTGTCTCATCAACTCCACCAAACTTCTGCCACTGAAGTCCTAAATGAAGTCAACCATGCATGAGCTCACCAAACCCCTAGGAATAGCGTAATTCCTCTGTCAGATGTATGAGCCACTTCTGTAGCTCGAACTAAAGTGCTCCAAAAGAGTAAACTGAAGTTTAGAGTCCAAATATTATTAAGGGTAAATAATATTTGACTTCCCTATTTTTAGGATAGGCAGTCTAAAAATAGACTTCGACCTATAGGTCCAAAAATAGAGGTCCATCTATTTTTACCAAAATTACCAATACTCCAAGTATAACATACTACAACCCCTGGACCATGCTCCATATGTCTAAAAATAGACTTTACGCCAAAATTTGCCTGCGGGCCCACTTAGTGAAGGTGACTTCATTTCACTAAGCTCCAGCATCTTGCTGCATTTTCAACACTCCCTCTTAGCAAGATATGGATTATATGCAACCCCTATCCTGCCTCTGTGGAATTCGAACTTGCTCCTGGTGAGCGCCTTCGTCAAGATGTCGGCATCCTGATCCTCCGTGGGAACATATGAAAGCATCATGATTCTCCGCCGAACACAATCTCTGATATGATGGTACCTGATGTCGATGTGTTTGGATCTATCATGAAATACAAGATTAGCTGAGAGTTTAATGCAACTCTGGTTATCACAGTAAATCACTGTAGGCTCCAAATGCAACCCGAAAAATCCAACGAGGATCTTCCTCATCCAAATAGCCTCGCATGTAGCCAAGCTAGCTGCCATGTACTCGGCCTCTGCTGAACTGAGTGCCACGGATCTCTGCTTCCTGCTGTACCAGGAAACTGCTGTCGACCTAATGCTGAAAACTCCTCCAGATGTGCTCTTTCGGTCCGTTGGGCTCCCTGCCCAATCTGCATCAGTGAAGCCAGAAAGCTTCGCTCCATCCTCCTGTCTGTACCATAGGCCATATCCCGATGTGCCACTAATATAACGCAATACATGCTTGCCTGCCTTCCAAAAGAGCTTGGTAGGCTTAACCATAGCTTGTGAAAGCTGGTTAACAGCATAGCATATATCGGGTCGTGTATTGACCAGATACATAAGCGACCCCACCAACTGTCGATAGATAGTGGCATCCACTACCTCTGCTGAAGTAGCATCCTCCTTCCTCCAACCACCAGGAAGAGGAGTGTCAACAGGCTTGCAGCCTTGCATGTTGAACCTCTCCAGAATCTCCCGGGCATACTTGCCCTGAGAAACAAATAGTCCACCACTGCGCTGCCAAATCTCCAATCCCAGGAAATAATGAAGGATGCCCAAGTCCTTCATCTCAAACTCTCGTGCAAGATCCTCCTTGCATGAAAGTATCAACCGCTCATCGCCGGTCAAAATCAGATCATCTACATACAGTACAATGATCAACAGCTTCGCCTCCACCACAATCTGGTACAGGTTAGGATCCGCCTCACTCTTGGAGAATCCAAGCCCGGTGAAGTAGCTGTCTATGCAAGTGTACCAAGCACGAGGTGCTTGCTTCAGCCCGTACAGTGCTCTCTTGAGTCAGCACACATGCGACTCACCGCTGAAGATCTTGAAACCTTCAGGCTGCTCTATGTACACCTCATCCTCAATGACTCCGTTGAGGAACGCAGTCTTCACATCCATCTGATGGATGTGCCACTCCATCTGCGCTGAGAGAGCAAGGATCGTCCGTATGGAAGAGTACCTTGCGATAGGTGCAAAGGTCTCCTCATAATCGATCGCCTCGATCTGTGAGAAGCCACGGGCGACAAATCTCACCTTTTACTTCTCCACACTCCCATCAGCAGCCTGCTTCACTTTGTAGATCCATCGCGAACCCACCACTGATTTCCCCTCCGATCTTGGGACAATCTCCCATGCACTGTTTCTGACGATTGAATCATATTCTTCGATCATGGCATCTACCCATGCGGGTTCCTCCACAGCTTCCTCAAAAGAGGATGGCTGCGCCACGACACATTGACTCACAAGAGCCATGTATCTAGTGTACCGATCTGATGACTACCTCTGTCTGCGTTGTGCTGTAGGTGGTCCTACAACCTTCTCTGCATCTCGAGCCAGTCGCTCAGCTTCTGTAGTGCGCATGCGCCCTCTGATGGTTGGCGTTGCATGGGTGGTTTCTTCCACCTCCTGAACTTTCTCTTGTGGCTGATCCACATCCGGAAGCTCCTCCTTAGGAACTAACAGCTCCTCATCTGCATGCAAGTGTAGCTCCCTCTCAAGCGAACACTGCATGGCTTTCTCCTCCTGAAATTTTATATCCCGTCGCACAACAGTCTTTCGACTATCTGACAAATATACCCAGTAGTTGTGAGGTGTATCAGTGTACCCCACAAATATTCCAACCTCAGCAGTTGGATCCAACTTCCTTCTCGCATCCTTCGTCACATGCATGTAGACAGGAGAACCAAAGATCCGCAAATGGGAAATATCAGGCCTCTTGCCAGAATAAGCCTCCTTCGGTGTACTCATGCCAAGAACCTTGTGAGGACAACGGTTCTACACATACACTGCTGTATTGCATGCCTCAGCCCACAAGTGAAGGGGTAGGCCCTGATCATGCAACATCGCCCGTGCAGCACCCACAATCATTTTGTTCTTCCGCTCAGCCACCCCGTTCTGTTGTAGGTTATGGGGTGCGATGAGCTCTCTTCGAATCCCTTCTGCGCTACAGAACTCCTTGAATTCAGCCGAGATGAATTCACCACCATTGTCGCTCCTTAGAGCAATCACCTTCTTCCCCGACTCCTTCTCGACCAGTGCTTTAAACTCACAGAACTTCGCGAATGTATCGCTCTTCTTCTGCATGAAGAAGATCCAGCACTTTCGAGAGAAATCATCAACAAAGATCACATAATACTTGTGCTTTGCTGTCGAAGCAACCGAGAAAGGACCACACACGTCTGTGTGAACTCTCTCAAGGATCGTCGTGGCGCGACTATCCTTCTCGTGAAAGGTGGCTTTCACATACTTTCCTAAAGTACACCCCTTGCACTGATCTGACTGTGCAAGGGTGCCCTTAGGAAGCCCAGTAGAAATCTGCTGCAGAATCTTCAAAGCTCCATGGTGAAGGTGGCCCAATCTCCTGTGCCACAGTTCTCCCTCATCATCCCGGCTCACCACTTCTCCCGCTTTGCATGCCATTGCTGCGCATCCATCTACTTGCAACTGATAAAGGTTCTTGGTTCGAACCCCTATCTTCCGGGTCTCTCCAGTAGGCTTACTGCACAGGAAGGCTTTTCCTTCGCTGAAGACCACATCATACCCCTTATCCTCCAACATCGCCACATAGATCAAGTTTTTCTTCAATCCAGGTACATGCATGACATCCTTCAACACGAAGGGTTTACCAGACTCCCTCTAAAAGGATATGGTACTGATACCAGTCGCACTGTATCTACCATCATCGCCCATCTCGATGTGAACACCCAAATCTTTGTCCTCCACATCTGAGAACAAATCCCGATCTCCCGTCATATGAAATGACGCACCGCTGTCCAAGAACCACACCGATCCCATCACACTTGAAACCAAGCATGCGATCAGTGAAAAGTCAAGCTCGAACTGCGAAGCCAAAGCCTCTCCATCTGCAGATCTTCCCGCTTGCTTGTTTTTCTTCTTCTTCGGACAATTGGTAGCATAATGTCCGTGATCATGGCAGTGAAAACACTTCACTTTCGCCATATCCTGCTTCTTGCCCTTTGCACCGGAATGAGAAATTTTCTTACCCTTCCCTTTCTTTGCTTTGGCAGCCAAAGCGCAATTTTCTTCATCAACTCCCTTTGATGAAGATCCGTCCCTGGTAGTCCTCCTTATCTCCTCCTGCATGAGATCCGCCCAAAGGCGCTCCCATCCCAGCAACTTCTCCCGACCATTGACACTATCTTGATATGAATTCCAAGCCTTCGGAAGACCAAGGAGAGTCAGGTCCACCATGTCCTCATCTTCGATAGTCACCCCCACACTTCCCAGCTCATCTCTGCATTGAGTGAACTTCGTGAGGTATTTGGCGATACTGTCGCCTTTCTCCATCTTGATGTTCCTGAGCTTATCATTGAGTGCTAGCTTCCTTTGGTCGCTCTTACTCTGGAATCGATCCGTCAAAGCTTTCCACATTAAATATGGAGAAGCCTTTCCATGCAGGCTGGATACAATATGATCCTTGACGCCCTCCAACAGGATCCTTCGACATTTCACCATCTTCTTTTTCCAGGCTTCGACTTCAACAGGATCAGTGGTATTTTTGACATCCGTATCTACTAACTCCTTCAGTCCATTATCTTCTAATACTGCCTCCATGCGATCCTTCTATGCAACATAATTCGAACTGCCTTCAAGAGCATATTCGAGTCGCAAATCGTTGAAAGACATTTTCAACTTCGGCACCAAGAAAACAAAACTGCTGCAAAATTCGAATTCCAACTAAAATCTCAACCACTCTGGATCTGTGAGAACAAATTATTTCTAGCACAGAGATCGACTGCAGGGGAATTTACTGGATATATCACCTTTCAAAGGAAAGGATGGATCTAGAGGCTACCTGGCCCGCATGTAGACTCTGTCTACCGAAATAAGTTTGTAATCACTGTGATGATCAATCTCTGCTTCAATAGCTCCGATACCATGTAGAAATTTGCTGAATAATGATTAATTATCCACCGAGATTATCCTGATCACATATCAATTTGAATTCATATGCAACACATAATCTCTTCCACTCAGATCATCACACATGCGGAAATAAAACAAGTGATAGCACATCAAATCATCATACACATTAACACAGTATGTATGGGGAAAGCTTATAGCTGAAAACCCCGCAGCTATTGTGTATATTATAATGGAGAAAACATGTAACCAACTCAATACAATACTCCTCACAAGTACTCAGTACTATCTCATGAAGTTACACACAAACTAGCTTGGTTTTGAACAAGTCACGGTTTAAAACTCAACCACTAATTGCCTGCCTCTATTGCACAATCCTAGCCTGTCTAAATAGAGATCCAAGGTTCGAATCTCCTTGGCTTGACAGCGCAATCATCATGGGAAATTGCCTCCAAGTGTGGTGCAAATCTCATGCACAACTGATGTCACAACTGATAGTTGTACTCACCCTTTCATCTACCTCTTTCACTGGTCTCCACTGAACTGTCCATGCACTGTAGTGAACTGATGTGTTCTTGAGTTAAATAATTGAGTTGCTAATTAATGAATTAAATAATATTTAATTTCACTCCACTCATTACTAGTTGATTAGCTAGTTAAACTAATCTCAACTAGTTCAACTAAGTTAAACCAAACACAACTCCACCAACTGTCTCATCAACTCCACCAAACTTCTGCCACTAAAGTCCTAACTGAAGTCAACCATGCATGAGCTCACCAAACCCTTAGGAATAGCGTAATTCCTCTGTCAGATGCATGATTCACTTCCAAGGCTCGAACTGAAGTGCTCCAAGAGAGTAAACTGAAGTTTAGAGTCCAAATATTATTAAGGGTAAATAATATTTGACTTCCCTATTTTTAGGATAGGCAGTCTAAAAATAGACTTCGACCTATAAGTCCAAAAATAGAGGTCCATCTATTTTTACCAACATGACCAATACTCCAAGAATAACATACTGCAACCCCTGGACCATGCTCCATATGTCTAAAAATAGACATAGTCTAAAAATAAACTTTGCGCCAGAATTTGCCTGCGGGCGCACTTAGTGAAGGCGACTTCATTTCACTAAGCTCCATCATCTTGCTGCATTTTCAACACTTTATTATTCCTTCTCATATATATCTAGAGTTAATATATATCATGACATATTGGGACCTACGATTGGGTTAATTCCGCCTTGTTGGCAAGGTTAAAATGGTTAATCTTTGATAGAAAAAATGTAAATCAAATATTTCATCAAAAAGAGGGAACCATACCCTATCTTCCAGGCTATGCCTATCAGTCGCTTGGCCTCTTATTCCTCTCACATGAATGTACTCTTGCTTGACTGGTACAGAAGAAGGTTTCGCATTATCAACTATTTGTTTGGGACAAATTTTAATTGTTTCAACACTGCCACATTCTTCAAGCTTGTCCTTTAAACCATCTTAGTCTTTTGTACTCTCTTCAAATTTGTAGTGGTTTCTATTCCTCTCAGTCACATATGTTTCCTTGGTCTGTTAAGGGACAAGGTTGACAACATTAGGATGTTTTTGCAATAAACAATGGTATTTCCAGGACACAGTCAGGTGGAGTAAGAGTGTAAGAGCCAAATTTCTCATGAATGTGGGACACTCGAGCTTAAGATTTTTTGGAGTAGTCATGAGGTGCAGTCTGGTTATTAAGACTTCATCAGATGGTCATTCTCCAGACTTAAATTGTGTGAAAACACTGTGGCTGAGTTTGAAACTGGAGATTGAACATACATTTGGTTTGATTGCAATAGAAATTTTCATCAATAAATGTAAATCAATGGCTAACAAATACTATAAATTAATAAATAAAGAAGATATGGCAACAAGCAACAATACTTACAAAATTGTTAAATTGAGACACAAAGAATAAGCAACTGTTGTGCACAAACAAAGACCAATGAAACTATCATCTTAACCCGTAACCCCTTAAACACTAATTCACAACCCCTAACCCATTTAACCACCTAAACCTCTAAACCCCTAACCCATTTAACCCCCTAAACCCCTAGTAAACCCCTAACCCATTTAACCCCCTAAACCCCTAGTAAACCCCTAACCCATATAACCCCCTAAACCCTAAACCTATAAACCCTTAACCCCTAACCCCTTAAATCCTATGCCTTTAAACCCTTAACCCTAACCCCTTAAACCCTAATTCTTGATCCCTAACCCATCTAACCCACTAAAACCTAACCCCATTAGCCCTTAACTTCTAACCCCTAAAATACTTAACTGCTAAGTCCCCTAACCCCCTAAACCCCTAACCTATTTAACCCCCTAAACCCTAAACCTATAACCCCTTAACCCCTAACCCATTAAACCCTAATTCCCAACCCCTAACCCATTTAACCCCCTAAACCATAAAACTCTAAATGCATAATATTAACCCCTTAACCTCTAAATGCGTAATATTCCCTTAACCCCTAACCCATTTAACAACTAACTCATTATTCCCCTAACCCATAAATGCTCCTAAATCCCCTAACCCCTAAGACCTCAATCCATAACCCCTTAACCCCTAAGCCCCCAATCCCCAACCCCTTAACCACTATCTCATTATTCTCCTAACCACTAAACCCTAAACCCCTAACCCCTAAGCCCCTAATCCTTAATCCCTTAACCACTAACAAATTATTCCCCTAACCCTTATAATAATCCTTAAAACCGGTTGGGATTAGCCATTCCAAACGAGAGCAGGTTAATTTCCCCTTGTTGGCAAGGTGGAATACCATGAGCAAAACCATGGGTTGCAAATACCTCTCCTAAATTTACTATTTTATCTCAATTTTATTTTAATAATTAATTAATTAATTTCTTTAAAAACTCTTATGGATAAATCAAATAAATTTTTTAAGGTACACGACTTTCGAACCACTCATTGCGTGGTTCGCCATCAATGTTTTTAAAATAAATTTATTAGAATGAAATTGAATTGATTTTTGAAGCTTCCTTTTAAATCAATTGTTGGCATTACAAAGAATCACGGAGTGCGCTCAACATCCATAAGAAAAACAATGGGTATGATATTAAAATTATATTTGAAGGCATAATATTAAAAATGATGTTTGGAAAAATGGAGGGCGGGAGTATTCATGAGCATGGACACTATGCCACAAAATTTCCACGAAAGAAGAACAATAAGAAGGAATGCTAGCCAATGAATAATGAGCAAATAAGTTGCACTCAGAAATGCATTGAGCTTAGAAGCAACAAAAAAATTAGCTAAGAGTCTTCATATGAATACAGGGCACTTTAAGGCATGCAAGAGAAATTTCCTTAACATTGTATTGTGATTCATCCATTTTTGTAATTATAACATTAGGTTGTAAGCCCTAAAGAATGAAGGTGCATGGAATTTAGGAAGGAGGTGTGTTGGAACCCAAGTAGATAGATAAAGAAATGTTCAATTGAGAGGCAACTAGGCCTAGAACCACACCATCCCCATCCTCCAAATGATCAATATTGTTAGATAACAATGACTAAAATTGGTGTATAGGTGACTCAATTTATAAGGATAAACTTTGTACATGAGGTTGGAAAACATTTAAAAATAATTGAATCAAGAGCGAAAGGGAAAATATATCAAGGGGCACAAATATTAAGGGCCTATGTCAGCCAAAGTCAAACCAATGGCCAAATGATTTTTCCTTGATACCATCTCGACTTAAGAAAATGAAACTAAATATAAACATATATGTCAAACAGAATACTCCAATACCTACCATAATTAGTTGCATGTTGTTCAAAATATTGAATGAATGACATGCAAACTCTAATTTTGTTTCAAAGTGTCTTGCTTTTCGAGGAAAATACACGAATGTTGAAGGTCTATCATATGTGCTTCTTTGTATTCGGAAAAAAAGATAATTTATGGGAGAATTGTACAAGATGGGATGTCAAAGATAAAAAATCACACTTGCAAAACCAACCTTTAAGGAGTACGATAATCAATGCATGTAGCATAGTTTTAGAGAATCACATGGGCTAATGACTAGGCTAGGTAAGATACTGAACCTATCTTATTCTGAACAAGGTATTAAGGATAATAAAATATGATTAATCAACCTAGATGTGGGTTGGATATAGAGAATTCCATGGGATTTAGGCTAAGTTTCTAAGGCTCATCATCATAACTATATCTTCGATAGAAAGGTTTGGATCGGCCCACAACCAATAATCTAAAATTCCTTTAAGAGTTATAATAAACCCCTTCATTATGAGGAAGCATAAAATTTATTTTTTAGGGGTTGAGTTGTGTGTTGGATTCATATGTCCTAGAGGTTCCTACATGATAAATAAGTTATGAATATATAAGAGGCATATAGTAAAGCATGGAATGAGGGGAGTTGTGTGGCAGTCCTATCATTTAAGCATAAAATTGATATTAAATTGAGTATAAAAGAGGCCTCTAATGAAGTGTGTACTAAAAATTGGTCAATGGAAGGTGTTGGAGTTTCATTCCTAGACTAGATAGTTCTCAACAATAAAATGATTTTACATTTAATAAAGATTCTAGATTTTTACAACTTGGTTTAAACTTCATTTGTAGTTTTCTTAAACAGGTGGCATTTTATAGCATGAAAAAAAAATGTTTCATTTAAAAGATTCCTTGCTACCATAACCACTTCATCCCCTAAAATTAGGGTTTCCTCTCACCTTTTCCTCAACAAAATACAATCTCAAACCTTCATTCTAATAACAACAAATAAATAGTGTGCATAATTTTTAGTCTCTAGCTCTCCCTTTCTCTCCCTCTCCCTCCTTCCCTCCGTCCCTTTCTTTCCTTGTCCCTACCTCCCTCTCCATGTCTCCCTCCATTTCTTCCTCTCTGTCCTCAATGGAAAAAATAGAATCCAAACCCCAAGAATTGGATACCCAAATATTTATGGCTTTCCATCCAACTGCTAAACCCCTAACCTTCCATTAACATCCAAGGAAATGAAACTCCACCGCTTTAGTAGGCCTTCTAGAAAACTGACAACATAAACACCATATCTTGAAAATTGTCACCAACGACTTGGAGGATGTGTTGCAGAGAGGAGTTGCACCATTTAGCTTTTCCTCAACGCCCAAAAACTCCAATCCAGAACCCTTTTCTAACCTAATATGTCCTTTCCTCTAGATGGATAGTCCTAAGCAAGAAAAGGGAAGCTTATAGTTTTTAGCCAGGTGCCCATACCTATGGCCCCACCTACACCTAAAAGGTATTCCTTCATAACCCAATATCTAAATACACTCCACCCCAATCCCGATATCCATGCCTTCTATAAGCCCTTCTATGAGGTCCATATTAACCAAAATATGGGTGTATGTCTTAATCCCCATCTCTAAATATTTAGATTCATGGGCTAAATAAGATCCCAATGAGTTACCTATATATTTAAAATTAGGGCATCCCAATAGGTAGGAGGGTGACTTGGAAGATGAACCTAGACTGGGGCCATATCTAGTCTCTCCTACTTTGCATCGAAGAGGGACATCTAGAAATTGAAAAGGATAGATGAATCAGTTTTCTAAACCATTTGTTGTACCTTCTGGGTGTCTGCTACATCTTTGAAGCACAAATGAATCTAACCTTGGGCTAACAGTGACACCTATGGAGAAAATTTTACAACAGGTAAGATTTCAATGTCCGCCCACACGTTTAGGGTTGAGGACCTGAATTTTCAACCCCTTACTTACCCCACCAAGGATTTTTGGGACATTTCCTTAGTATTTTGAATGGTGACGTTGACTCCCAAAAATAGAGAAAGCAGTACTTTGTTCTTCTTCTTGAAACTACAATGGATTTTCCTCTTCCTCGCTTTTTCATACTCCTTTTGAATCATAATTCCTTCTTATTCACAAGAGTGTTTCTCCCTGAAAACCACAAGACCATTCATGATGTTAGTTTGACCTTCTTCCGTTGTCGAGGCAAGGCTCTCCTTCACTAATTCACCGAAGGAGGGCAAGGTTGATGGCACTTGAGATGAAGGATATACATGAAAACAATCTAGAGAGGCTTCTGAGAGTGAAGAACCCCCACTGTGTTCAAAAAATTCTAAAAACCCTAAGGAATTAGTAGCACATTGTATGTCTTCCTCCAATATCAGGGACAATAGGGAAACTAAACTTAGAGCCACACACCCCAAGAAGATTTCTCTAGCCCCTAACAAATATCCTCAGGCTCCGAGCTAGCCGAAACTAAAGGACCCGAATAGTGCATGGCTGGAGCAAGGGTTAGGGCCTTCGAACCACTAGATAGTTGCCTATTGAATTCTTAGCTTTTCTTTCTAAAGATCTGGTAGGTCTAGAAACTGCGGTATGGTGACCTTCTAAGTTGAATTTGAAATGAAAATGGCTAAAATCCTTGGGACTAGACCAAATTTTTTGAAAATCCCCCTCCTCTAGTTCATAATTCACCAACTCCTCCTTCTCCATGTGGGTCCAATAGTAAGCAATCAACATCTCATCTTAAAAGAATATTTGATGAGTAGTTGCGTGTCTTCAAAGGGTTTATCATGGCGACCATCTCTCTACAAAATATATATCACATGGATAAAAAACTCATGGTTACCATTTAATCTTATCTTGCATTTTGACAATGATATTAGAGCCTAGCATTGTCTAGAGCCTGTTCACTCTTTGTCAAAACTACGACGCTTTCTTCGCCTACAATTTTTCCATGGGCCTCTAGGGTTTCTCTAGTGTTGAATTCTTCTCCTATGGTAAAGATGTTGTAATGTTCTCTTTAACATTTTGAGTCCATCAAAATAAAATAAAAATTAAAAACATAAAATTAATAATTAAACCAATCTAGATCTATCTTAACTCTAGATCTACCAAAGGTCTAGAGGGAAGAATCAAATCTCTTGAGGTTCAAACCTCTTTAGATTTGATCTCTAGACACTTGATAAATTCAAAATGAAGATGATCTAAGTTAATCATATACAATGAAAAAAAATAAAAAACATAAAAAATAAATTGATTTGAAAACTAAACATATTATCCACCTTTCTTTTGAAAAATATAAAAATATTTACCATATTCGAATAACTTTAAAGAAATTAAAATATTTATTATATTGTGATAAACGTTTTTGACCCTTCCGATTAAAATGATTTGAGTCGTCCAAAAACCATTTTTCCTCGCACTCGATTAAAATTTCAAGAGGGTATTTTCATGGAGGATTGGCGGGCAAACTAAACGGGGGAAAACTAAACACACAACATTCTGTTACCAAAACAGTAGAGCAGAGCTAGAGCTACATGAGGGGATCCTTAACACCCTCTCATCGATACTGAATGCATTGAAGAGTTCGACTCGAGGAAAGATGAAGAAGCGATTATTCAGTTTCAAGAAGAAGAAGGCATGCCCTCCTCCATCTGTTGAGAGGAATACAAGAAGGTAAGAGTTTAAGAAATTATTGCATGTATAATGTAGCTGCTGTGCCATGGAAATCATAAATCAGACCATCATCTGTGCACTCTCGCAAGACAGGGAAAACTCCACAAGGAATGTTCGTAAATGATGACCACTCCTGAATTTGAGCTTGGGAACCTCTATAGCAGCAGTCTTTGGTTCCCGTACTTATCTCTTCTTCCACATCACCATTTTCCTGAGCTCTTCAACCTTCAATTCCACCTTTGATATCCTTGATTTTCTCACAAAATCAGCAACACTCTCAATAGTGGCTACACCCTGCTGCAAGGTGAACTGCAAACACTGTTGCTTAACAATGTTAGTGAACTCCATATCAAAGTTTAGCCCTGTGTACCATGCATCTCCATTTATCTCCTTTGAAGGTGTCAATTCTGCGAGCATATACACCTTCATTGCTCGGTTAGAAAAATACTTCACCCCTTTTATTAAGTCACGAGCTTCTATATTTTTCAATGCTTTGTTAACCTGTGGCTGCTGTAAATTTGTTTCTCTTTTCATATATTTTGTCCATATACCCATATTTCCAGCATTTTTTATGACTTGATATATGAGCATATCTTCAAATGAGAGGCCCTTAAACCTTACAGATTCTTCTTTCATCTGTTGATTCTAAACTATGAAATCACCCTACTTGAAAACCTGGAGTTGACGATTTTGAAGTAGGGCATTGAGTGCCTGAGATCTAACATTGAGATCAACATCTTTAAGATTTTACTCCATGATTTTATCTGTCATTCCATCAAAGAAAGTATTGAAAACATCCAATATTCTATTGATGGTAGTAGCTATTTGTGAAGCTAATGTTGCGATCTCTAAGATCTTCAAAACTGTAATGGGCTTCGAACCCTAGAACAGTATGTGCATTTGCAGTGTCTAATTATCCCGATTGCCCCATTTAGAGTATGGGCTTCGAACCCTAGCCACAGTATGTGCAATGCGTGGCCTCAAGTAGAAACCAAAAATGTATGTATATATGCTCTGCATTTTAAACATTTGTGTGGCTATTACTATGTTTTGATCACAGAAAACAAAATTATGTACAACTGAATTTTGATAATTTGGATACCAAATGTAGAATTGAGTGGTGCCTGAAGTGTTGTTTGGTGGGGGACAATTTCTAACCAGTGGATTCAGTTTCGAACTACCTTATGAACAGTCCTAACTTATTTTTCAGTTTTTTTTCATCTCAAACACATCAATGTCCTTTTCCAACATATATTATTATCATTTACTCATGCAACCTGCTGTGCACAGGGTTTCAATGTTTCATTTTCTAGTTGTCACTGCAGAGGTAACCATGCCCTCCTTTTTCTAAGCATATCTAGCTGTAAAATTTTTGCCTTATTGTTTACAAAAGGGGTAGTTAGGTGTCATTTATTCGAATCTTTATCATCATTACTCACAAGTTAATTCAATGATATCCTGCATCCCATAGATTTAATGTCTTAGCTTCCTATGATCTATCATAGCCCAGATTCTCATGGTTTGCTTTTAGAGCCAAACATTTTGCAAAGATTCATGTTTTGGTGAACATCATGAAACCTTCTTTAGAGATTCTGATGTGCTCTTTTGATTTTGAGTTTGCATTCTTGAATTTGAAGTGTGATTTGAATTTTCTTTAACTGTTCCTTCACATGAATTGAATTCAATTTCTTATTGTCTGTCCAAACACGAAAGAGCTATAGATAAAAACCTGTTGATGTATGTTGTATTCGGTGCTGCTTTCTAACTTGTAATCCAAGGGAATTAATGTGATAATCCAATGTATCCAGGAACATAGATCTGTGCTTCTATCAGCAATGACTGCTTCAACTGTTGAAAATGCAGCAAGATGATGGAGCTTAGTGAAATGAAGTCGCCTTCACTAAGTGGGCTCGCAGGTAAATTCTGGCGCAAAGTCTATTTTTAGACATATGGAGCATGGTCCAGGGGTTGCAGTATGTTATTCTTGGAGTATTGGTCATGTTGGTAAAAATAGATGGGACTCTATTTTTTGACCTATAGGTCGATAGGTCGAAGTCTATTTTTAGACTACCTATCCTAAAAATAGGGAAGTCAAATATTATTTACCCTTAATAATATTTGGACTATAAATAGCAGTTTACTCTCTTGGAGCACTTCAGTTCGAGCCTTGGAAGTGGCTCATGCATCTGACAGAGGAATTACGCTATTCCCAAGGGTTTGATGGCATCATGCATGGTTGAATTCAGTTAGGACTTCAGTGGCAGAAGTTTGGTGGAGTTAATGAGACAGCTAGTGGAGTTGTGTTCGATTTAATTTAGTTGAACTGGTTGAGATTAGTTTAACTAGCTAATCAACTAGTTATGAGTGGAGTGAATTAAATATTATTTAATTCATTAATTAGTAACTCATTATTCAACTCAATAATACATCAGTTCACTACAGTGCATGGACAGTTCAGTGGAGACCAGTGAAAGAGGTAGATGAAAGGGTGGAGTTAGCTATCAGTGGCGACATCAGTTGTGCATGAGATTTGCACCACACTTGGAGGAATTTCCCATGATGATTGCGCTGTCAAGCCAAGGAGATTCGAACCTTGGATCTCTATATAGACAGGCCTGGATTGCGTAATAGAGGCAAGGCAATTGGCGGTGAGTTTTGAACCAGTAACCTGTTCAAAACTGAGCTAGTTTGTGTGTAACTTTATGAGAAAGTACTGAGTACTTGTGAGGAGTATTGTACTGAGTTTGTTACATGATTTCTCCATTATAATATACACAATAGCTGCGGGGTTTTCAACTATAAGCTTTCCCCATACATACCGTGTTAATGTGTATGATGAATTGATGTGCTATCGCTTGTTTTATTTTCCGCATGTGTGATGATCTGAGTGGAAGAGATTATGTGTTGCATATAAATTCGAATTGTATGTGATCAGGATAGTCTCGGTGGATAATTAATCATTATTCAGCAAATTTCTACATGGTATTGGAGCTATTGAAGCAGAGATTGATCATCACAGTGATTACAAACTTATTTCGGTAGACAGAGTCTGCATGCGGGCCAGGTAGCCTCCGGATTCATCTTTCTTCGAAAAGTGAAAGGTATGGTAAATGCCCCTTGCAGTCAATCTCTGTGCTAGAAATAATTTTTTCTCACAGATCTAGAGCGGTTGAGCTTTGGGTGGAATTCGAAATTTTGCAGCAGTTTTGTTTTCTTGGTGCCAGTGTTGAAAATGTCTTTCAACGGTTTGTGACTCGAATATGCTCTTGAAGGAAGTTCGAATTATGTTGCATGGAAGGATCGCATGGAGGAAATATTAGAAGATAATGGTCTGAAGGAGTTCGTAGATACGGATGTCCAAAAGCCCACTGATCCTGCTGAAGTCGAAGCATGGCAAAAGAAGATGGCGAAGTGTCGAAGGATCCTGTTGGAGGGCGTCAAGGATCATATTGTATCCAGCCTGCATGGAAAGGCTACTCCATATTTAATGTGGAAAGCTTTGAAGGATCTATTCCAGAGTAAGAGTGACCAAAGGAAGCTGGTGCTCAAAGATAAGCTCATGAACATCAAGATGGAGAAGGGCGACAGTATCGCCAAATACCTCACGAAGTTCACTCAGTGCAGAGATGAGCTGGGAAGTGTGGGGGTGACTGTCGAAGATGAGGACATGGTCGAACTGGCTCTCCTTGGTCTTCCGAAGGCTTGGCACTCATATCAAGATAGTGTCAATGGTTGGGAGAAGCTGCCGGGATGGGAGCGCCTTTGGGCGGATCTCATGCAGAAGGAGATAAGGAGGACTACTCGAGATGGATCTTCATCAAAGGGAGCTGATGAAGAAAACTGCGCTTTGGTGTCCAAAGCAAAGAAGGGGAAGGGTAAGAAAACCTCTCATTCTCGTGCTAAGGGCAAGAAGCAGGATATGGCGAAAGTGAAGTGTTTTCACTGCCATGATCACGGACATTATGCTACCAATTGTCCAAAGAAGAAGAAGAACAAGCAAGCGGAAAGATCTGCAGATGGAGAAGCTTTGGCTTCACAGTTCGAGCTTGACTTTTCACTGATCGCATGCTTGGTTTCAAGTGTGATGGGATCGGTGTGGTTCTTGGACAGCGGTGCGTCATTTCATATGACGGGAGATCTGGATTTGTTCTCAGATCTGGAGGACAAAGATTTGGGTGTGCACATCGAGATGGGCGATGATGGTAGATACAGTGCGACTGGTATCGGTACCATATCCTTTCAGAGGGAGTCTGGTAAACCCTTTATATTGAGGGATGTCATGCATGTACCTGGATTGAAGAAGAACATGATCTCTGTGGCGATGTTGGAGGATAAGGGGTATGATGTGGTCTTCAGTGAAGGAAAAGCTTTCCTGCGCAGTAAGACTACTAGAGAGACCCAGAAGATAGGGGTTCGAACCAAGAACCTTTATTAGTTGCAGGTAGATGGCTGCACAGCTATGGCATGCAAAGCGGGAGAAGTGGTGAGTCGGGATGATGAGGGCGAACTGTGGCACAGGAGATTGGGCCACCTTCACCATGGAGCTTTGAAGATCCTGCAGCAGATTTCTACTGGGCTTCCTAAGGGCACTCTTGCACAATCAGATCAGTGCAAGGGGTGTACCTTGGGGAAGTATGTCAAAGCCACCTTTCACGAGAAGGATAGTCGCGCCACGACGATCCTTGAGAGAGTTCACACAGACGTGTGTGGTCCTTTCTCAGTCGCTTCGACAGTAAAGCACAGGTATTATGTGATCTTTGTTGATGATTTCTCTCGAAAGTGCTGGATCTTCTTCATGCCGAAGAAGAGCGATACATTCGCAAAGTTCTGTGAGTTTAAAGCACTGGTCGAGAAGGAGTCGGGGAAGAAGGTGATTGCTCTAAGGAGTGATAACGGTGGTGAATTCATCTCGGCTGAATTCAAGGAGTTCTGCAGCGCAGAAGGGATTCGGAGAGGCTCATCGCACCCCATAACCCACAGCAGAACGGGGTGGCTGAGCGGAAGAACAGAACGATCGTGGGTGCTGCACGGGCGATGTTGCATGATCAGGGCCTACCCCTTCACTTGTGGGCCGAGGCATGCAATACAGCAGTGTATGTGCAGAACCATTGTCCTCACAAGGTTCTTGGCATGAGTACACCAGAGGAGGCTTATTCTGGCAAGAGGCCTGATATTTCCCATTTGCGGATTTTCGGATCTCCTGTCTACATGCATGTGACGAAGGATGCAAGGAGGAAGCTGGATCCAACTGCTGAAGTTGGAATATTTGTGGGGTACACCGATACACCTCACAACTATCGGGTGTATGTGCCAGACAGTCGCAAGACTGTTGTGCGACGGGATATAAAATTTCAGGAGGAGAAAGCCATGCAGTGTTCGCTTGAGAGGGAGCTACACTTGCATGGAGATGAGGAGCTGTTAGTTCCTAAGGAGGAGCTTCCGGATTTGGATCAGCCACAAGAGGAGGTTCAGGAGGTGGAAGAAACCACCCATGCAGCGCCAACCATCAGAGGGCGCATGCGCACTACAGAAGCTGAGCGACTGGCTTGAGATGCAGAGAAGGTTGTAGGACCACCTACAGCACAGCGCAGACAGAGGCAGTCACCAGATCGATACACTGGATACATGGCTCTTGTGAGTCAATGTGTTGTGACAGAGCCATCCTCTTTTGAGGAAGCTGTGGAGGAACCCGCATGGGTTGATGCCATGATCGAAGAATATGATTCGATCGTCAAGAACAGTGCATGGGAGATTGTCCCAAGACCGGTTGGGAAATTAGTGGTGGGTTCGCGATGGATCTACAAGGTGAAGCAGGCGGCTGACGGGAGTGTGGAGAAGTACAAGGCAAGATTTTTCGCCCGTGGCTTCTCACAGATCGAGGGGATTGACTATGAGGAGACTTTTGCACCTGTCGCAAGGTACTCTTCCATACGGACGATCCTTGCTCTCTCAGCGCAGATGGGGTGGCACATTCATCAGATGGATGTGAAGACTGCGTTCCTCAATGGAGTTATTGAGGAAGAGGTGTACATAGAGCAGCCTGAAGGTTTTGAGATCTTCAGCTGTGAGTCGCATGTGTGCCGACTCAAGAGAGCACTGTACGGGCTGAAGCAAGCACCTCGTGCTTGGTACACTCTGATAGACAGCTACTTCACCGGGCTTGGATTCTCCAAGAGTGAGGCGGATCCAAACCTGTACCAGATTGTGGTGGAGGGGAAGCTGTTGATCATCGTACTGTATGTAGATGATATGATTTTGACTGGCGATGAGCAGTTGATACTTTCATGCAAGGAGGATATTGCACGAGAGTTTGAGATGAAGGACTTGGGCATCCTTCATTATTTCCTGGGATTGGAGATTTGGCAGCGCAGCGGAGGACTGTTTGTTTCTCAGGGCAAGTATGCCCGGGAGATTCTGGAAAGGTTCAACATGCAAGGCTGCAAGCCTGTTGACACTCCTCTTCCTGGTGGTTGGAGGAAGGAGGATGCTACTTCAGTGGAGGTAGTGGATGCCACTGTCTATCGACAGTTGGTGGGGTCGCTTATGTATCTGGTCAACACACGACCCGATATATGCTATGCAGTTAACCAGCTTTCGCAAGCTATGGTTAAGCCTACCAAGCTCTTTTGGAAGGCAGGCAAGCATGTATTGCGCTATATCAGAGGCACATCGGGATATGGTTCATGGTACAGACAGGAGGATCAGTTGAGGCAGCATGGCTTCACATATTGGTATCATCATATCAGAGATTGTGTTCAACGGAGAATCATGATGCTTTCATATGTTCCCACGGAGGATCAGGATGCCGACATCCTGACGAAGGCGCTCACCAGGAGCAAGTTCGAATTACACAGAGGCAGGATAGGGGTTGTAGATAATCCATATCTTGCTGAGAGGGAGTGTTGAAAATGCAGCAAGATGATGGAGCTTGGTGAAATGAAGTCGCCTTCACTAAGTGGGCCCGCAGGCAAATTATGGCACAAAGTTTATTTTTAGACTATGTCTATTTTAGACATATGGAGCATGGTCCAGGGGTTGCAGTATGTTATTCTTGGAGTATTGGTCATGTTGGTAAAAATATATGGGACTCTATTTTTTGACCTATAGGTCGATAGGTTGAAGTCTATTTTTAGACTACCTATCCTAAAAATAGGGAAGTCAAATATTATTTACCCTTAATAATATTTGGACTCTAAACAACAGTTTACTCTCTTGGAGCACTTCAGTTTGAGCTACAGAAGTGGCTCATGCATCTGACAGAGGAATTACACTATTCCCAAGGGTTTGATGGCATCATGCATGGTTGAATTCAGTTAGGACTTCAGTGGCAGAAGTTTGGTGGAGTTAATGAGACAGTTAGTGGAGTTGTGTTCTGTTTATTTTAGTTGAACTGGTTGAGATTAGTTTAACTAGATAATCAATTAGTTATGAGTGGAGTGAATTAAATATTCTTTAATTCATTAATTAGTAACTCATTATTCAACTCAAGAACACATCATTTCACTACAGTGCATGATCAGTTCAGTGGAGACCAGTGAAAGAGGTAGATGAAAGGGTGGAGTTAGCTATCAGTGGCGGCATCAGTTGTGCATGAGATTTGCACCACACTTGGAGGAATTTCCCATGATGATTGCACTGTCAAGAAAAGGAGATTTGAACCTTGGATCTCTGTATAGACAAGCCTAGATTGCGCAATAGAGGCAAGGCAATTGGCGGTGAGTTTTGAACCAGTAACCTGTTCAAAATTGAGCTAAGTTGTGTGTAACTTCATGAGATAGTACTAAGTACTTGTGAGGAGTATTGTACTGAGTTTGTTACATGTTTTATCCATTATAATATATACAATAGCTACGGGGTTTTCAGCTATAATCTTTCCCCATACATACTGTGTTAATGTGTATGATGAATTGATGTGCTATCGCTTGTTTTATTTTCCGCATGTGTGATGATCTGAGCGGAAAAGATTATGTGTTGCATATAAATTTGAATTGTATGTGATCAGGATAGTCTCGGTGGATAATTAATCATTATTCAGCAAATTTCTACATCAACTTACTGTTATTATTTTGGCACTATGAACGAAACTTTTCCAGATGCTTACTTTGAGATTGCTTATGCCTGGCATGTGATACTGATTTGTTTGTCCATTTTTGTCTGGGCTAGGATTATTTGGCAAATGCATCTACTGTGACATTGGATATACTGTACTTTTAGAACACGCACTTGCAGAGAGGGACCGAAGGTATGTTTTTTATTCTTCTAATTCTTTTTTTAGTTTGATTCATATCCTTACCACAAGAATAAACTATGTGGTATTTGAATGAATAGTTGTTTGTGTTTGTATTGAAATATGTGAGATGCTCTACATCTTTCTTGGGGTGGGTGGGTCCGTCAATAGTTTAGGTGCATCGAATATAATATCCCAAATCCATCTAATTCTGGTTTCGATAGGGTCAATATTGCATATCTTGAGTTCAGAGAAATGACTGATATATTAAATATTGAAATTTGAGATATTCAACCTTGAGCTTTGGAACATTGATGTGCATATCAAACCCAATTTTAGATGTGTCTGTGCTAGTGTATATTGATTTCCATTTGATATTGGTGTGAGTAATCTCATTTTTTGTGGAGTTGACTCTATTTAGTTTGGAGGCTTTGCAGGTTTTTGTCATTTGGGTCAGAAATGCAAGTGTGAATTTTGATATGCAATTTCGTTTTGCTTTGTATATTTGTTAATCTTTGA
Organism: Pinus albicaulis; assembly: GCA_034641835.2. Taxonomy (NCBI): domain Eukaryota; kingdom Viridiplantae; phylum Streptophyta; class Pinopsida; order Pinales; family Pinaceae; genus Pinus; species Pinus albicaulis. The sequence goes on along the minus strand of CM076574.1, from coordinate 78,158,663 downwards.
TGTTATTTATTTGTGGGAAGCATAGAGAATGAATGGATTTAATGCATGACATTGGGTTCTTAGTCTATTTCTGATTTGTATACTGTGAAAATTTTTGAGCACAAAAATCCTACTGCTAAATATTGATTTACTTCTCCTACTTGTTTTATTATGCACAAGTTATTTAACTGAAAATATTCAAAAAAACTTCAAGGTAAATACAACTAGCAACCTACACAAATATATATCATTTACTGAACATCATGCACATATGACAAAGGACACAGATTTTTTGGACAAATGTCCTCGGAAAACCCAATGCGGGAAAACCGGTGCAACAGATATGAGGGTTTATTATTATTAAGAAACAATATTCTGAGTACATCTAGGGTGCCATAATCCGGCTCACCCAACAGATAAAACCTTGGCTACAAAGAAAATGTGAGTTTGACCTCACTCTCGCAAGTCCTAGCTAATCTGGATGAGCCACTAGTGAAACCCCAACTAGATTTTCACAATCTATACACTGCCACTGTGTAAGGTTGCGTGGCGCTGACTGAGGGACTATGTCACCCTTGCTCTGTGCTGATCAACTTCTACTAGAGTTCAGTTTTAGCCCTGCCTGCTTAGAAACCCTAGTCTCTAGTTGAATTTCAGACTTTCCTTGGAGGCTCTGCACTGCCCCTACGTGGGCCTGCGTCACCCTCTTTAGGGATTGCGTCACACCCTTAGATGGCTGCGCTGCCTCCACTGCGTCTTTGTTGCCCTTGCTCTGCGTTGTACTCTTGGTCCTCCTGACCAATCACTGCATCCGCCCCTCACTGCTTCTCTAAATAACTCAGATCTGATCTTCGTCCGAGCACTACTCCGTTAGAAGAATTCGATCTCTTAGATTCTGTGTGTGTGTTCTCCAATTGACCCCAAGCCCTTCCTTTATACTTTTCTCATTAACAAATCAATGGCTGTGATCTTATCACTAATCAATGGCTAAGATTAAAAGAAGTTTGATTCACATCACTTAGAATGTTCTCATCACATGTGTAAATTAATTCACTTTAATTTTTTTAATTTCCCTAAGTTAGACTCAGGGTCCCCATTAAAAAATTTAATTATTTGAATAAATTTTACATCAGATGGAATTTCTCCAAACGCTTTTCTGGGTCTTGGAGATCTCATGTGTTCTAGCCCCTCCACAAAGTTTTGGAGTTAGAGCACATCTAATGCTACCCAAAATCTCAACACTCCCTCTTAGCGAGGAGTGTGCTCTAGCAATAGTTCCCCACTGAAGTGTCACCTTGATCTCTGGCATCAGTCTTTGCACCGATGCTTGGACTGTTGACCTCCATCCACTGCGATGTTGCTCTCTGTACTTCTGCCCATGTCACTACCAATGACACTGCCACATATGTACTGCATCTCCCTCTCAAAATGTTGCATCATGCTGCCCATAACACTGCCATTGCTAACTGCTTCACTACAACTCAGTTGCTGAGAAGTAAGCAGTTGAAGGACCACCAGCCAATCACTAGACAAGTTAGTCGGGCTGCATCTCATCACTGAAGCACCCTCTGCTGCTACGCTGCGCTGTCTCTCTGAAGCTCTGCGATGTCTGTTGCATTGTACTGCATAAGCACTACCTTTGCGCTACTGTCTCTCATCTGCGCTTCTCCAAAATTTAGCGTCCCAACACTGCCTCTGCTTCTCCATGATTTTCTACACCCACTGCTCCAATAATCTTGTTATTGCCTTAAGGCTCTCGTAGCTCGTATGTGATCCAAGATTTTGGGCAACTCAAGGATCCTGCCTTCCCATCTGTAGCTGCTCTATAGATCTATATCGCCCCACCTCTTCTCTCAAGACATGAGCACTCATGGCCACATCATCCTCACTACCACTATCCCCTCTAGTTGTTGCTACCTTGGAATCTGAAGCTTCCTTGTCCTTCCTCTTAGGACAAGTGCTGGCGAAGTGTCCAATTTTACCACATCTAAAGAACCAGACCTTGGATAGGTCCTTCTTCTTCCCTTGCTGCCGCTGTCCCTTTGATGCTAGGGCTGCATCTCCCTCCTCCTCCTGTCGAAGGATAGCTCACATGTCACCCCAATTTGGGAGTTGTGCTCTACCCAAGATGCTTTGGAAAAAGGTCTCCCACTCATCAGTGACTGCATTCAGGGCAGTCCTCACCAAGAGCCCTTCATCCACAGTTGCCCTCATGGCAATCAACTGATCTCAGATCGTCTGCAATCTGAAGAGGAAGGGATCAATCTCCTCTCCCTTGTGCATTTGCAACATCTGCATTTGGTTCTCTAGAAGCATCTTCCATTGGACGAAGCTGCCTTGATACAATGTGGTCAAAGATTTCAACATATCATGTGTCGTCCTCTTCTTGAAAATGTGTGGTACCACGTGATCCTTCACCCCATCCATGATCAAGCGCTTTGCTCGCGCCCGATTTTCGTTGAACTTATTTAGAGCATTCACATTGGTGGGAACAATTAGGAAATTTTTCACGTGGTCTCTGATACCATACTCCTTTAGGACTATCAGGATTTTGGCCTTCCAAATCACAAAGTTAGACACACCGTCCAACCTATCCCAATCTCTCAGTCCGTATGGGGCATTCTCTACTCAAACTGTCAAAATAGATACTATTATCCTGTCTACTACCGTTGAACTCAACAGAAGACTGGATCTGGGTTTCTTGGTGTTAGAAACCCTCTAGAGATACTGCTCCCTTTGACAATTGATTTCCCTCTCGAAAATCCTTCGCCAATTCTGCCGAATCAACCCTCTACGATCACCCTCTTGATCGAATCTCAGAGCTTTAAAAATACAGAAAACTAATTGGTAAGGAGGCTTTAAAATTCCACTTGTCATATTATTGCATATTTTATTTCAAATTTACACCAAAAACATCACTGTAATCTTCTAGAGTTACAAAATCGTAATATTCTTTTAATATGTTCCTGCATATAGGGAATCAATGGGATTACTTTTATTTTCATAATATCAAATGTATGTTTGACAAAAGTCTCTATCACTATATCCCTGCTATCCACAACATCGACTATTTTCTGTTGAGCAGCATCTTCAACCACTTCCTTACCAATACAAGACATGTTGAATCCATATACATTTCCCAAAACGATAGACTAGTTCCACCTTTTCCAACACCAACCACATACATCTTAGCTATGTTTGGAAGGATTTCTCCACTAGGTTTGAACCAATAATCATGAGCATAAATAACTGAGCTGAGCAATGATTCATAAAACATGCATTATCCCATCCACTCACTCACTATCCCATCTACACTTTGACTTTCAATTGCCATGCATTTTTCAATATCTTCTATCATGTTGTGGACTATAGTAATAACTCCATGCCAGTTTTGATTTTTTGCATTTTCACTTTCTTCTTTGAGCATGTTATTTTGTTTTCCAGCTTGAATTCTATGCAATTGTTTTTGGAGCCTGCTATTTTTATCCCGAATTCTCAGATTGCATATTTGTGTAGAGTGGGCCTAATATATTTGTTGTTTTAATCCATTGTACTTCTTCTCTCTCCTTTTCTCTCCTACCTTGCTCTCTCTTCCCCTCTCTCTCTCTCTACCCTCCAATCCTCTCATTATATCCCTCCCTCTATCCTTCTTTCTGCCCCCCTTCCATCTTTGTGTCACTAAATCCCTCTCTTACCCTTCTCTACCTCTCTCACTGCTCTCCCTCTCTCTCTCTCTCCATTCCTTCTCTCCCCTCTCCTTCAGTTTATCTCCATCTCTCCCTTGTGACTCCCCTTGTCTCGCCACCTCTATCAATCTCTCTCGTAGGTCCCAATATGTCTCGCCACCTCTATCAATCTATGTCTTTATTATTCCTTCTCATATATATCTAGAGTTAATATATATCATGACATATTGGGACCTATGATTGGGTTAATTCTGCCTTGTTGGCAAGGTTAAAATGGTTAATCTTTGATAGACAAAATGTAGATCAAATATTTCATCAAAAAGAGGGAACGATACCCCATCTTCCAGGCTATGCCTATCAGTCACTTGGTCTCTTCTTGCTCTCACATGAATGTACTCTTGCTTGACTGGTACAAAAGAAGGTTTCGCATTATCAACTATTTGTTTGGGACAACTTTTAGTTGTTTTAACACTGCTACATTCTTCAAGCTTATCCTTTAAACCATCTTAGTATTTTGTACTCTCTTCAACTTTGTAGTGCTTTCCATTCTTCTCAGTCACATATGTTTCCTTGGTCTGTTAAGGGACAAGGTATTTTTGTTGTGTGTCTTGTTCTTGCAACTGCCTTACTGCAATTTCTTCCGGGTGCTAGTTCAGTCTCAACAATCTGCAGTTTTCGAAGTTGCATTCTTCAAGGATTCTACTAAGTTCAATAGTTAAGATGCAGGATTGGGGGACCTAATGCAATTTCAGTCTCAACAATCTGTGGTTTTCTAAGCTGCATTCTTCATGGATTCTACTAAGTTCAAAAGTTAAGATGTAGGAATGGGGGATCTATTGCAATTTCTTCTGGGTGCAATTTCAGTCTCAACAATCTGCAGTTTTCGAAATTGCATTCTTAAGGTATTCTGATAAGTCCAATAGTCAAGATGCAGGATTGGGGATCTATTCATGATTTTCTTGGCTTTTGTCAGAATGGTTTAGAATGTAGTCAAACCCTTGAGAATATTGATGCTAGTAGAATTTCCCCCCAGTATGATCCAAATCAAAGTCAGGGAAAATTTTAGGGGCGAATTTTAGCCCAAAGGCAAATTTTAAGGGATTTTAAATTTTAATAGGGTGAATTTTTTATATAAAATCCATTTTCTATAATTTTATAAAGTTAGCCCAATAATTATTTTAAAAATAATGAATTATTAAATAATATCCGACCAAAATAAATGCCCATAAAATTGGAAAAATGGAATTCACCCTCGATTTTCTTTGTTTGGAGCAGATTTCAATGGCATTTTCTTGGATTTACAGGGTCGGAGGGAGGGGTTGGAGTGATTCGCCCCAATTTTTCACTGGTTCACCAGAATTTATTGGGTCGGAGAGGTGGTTGGGGCTTGGAAGGGGCATGGAAGTTGAATGTTGGATTGGTGCAAACCTACCAGATTAATGGAGGAAACTTACAGATCTGGACGCATTGACTGATGACACCTGCATTGAAATGGTTTTGGGCTTGTGGATTTTAAAGTGGTTTCATTGTTCCTTCTCGTTTTGCAGGTGCTTTCTTGATTTTTTGAATCCCAAGTTGATCATTCTTTTTTGGAGGTTGAAATTATGAGCAAAAGGGTTTCGCTGGGCTACTATTCTGGGCACTCGCTTTACTAAGTTATGGTGTTTTTCGATCTATATCTAAGGCCATGCCTTGTTTGAGGAACTCACTCACTGTGTCCACTAATCTTGAAGCAATATCCACATGTTATTTTATTGCAAACCTCTTGAGGAATACACTGATAGTTGGCAAAGCATATTGGCATCATTAGCACACACTTTTTTTTACAAATGTAAGGAAAATTACGGAGAAGGTTTATCCCTATAATAGAAGACAATTTTGAAGGTTGGAGCGAAGGTGCATTTGACACAAGTTTGAAAGATTTGAAGCAAATTTATACCTTGATGACTTATCTTAATATCTTTTTTGATACCCTAGAATTGATTCTTCAAACAAATCTATGCATATATATGAGTGTGACCTCCTTTTTGACATGTATCTTTGAATTTTAATGATTGATCCTGCGTGAGACTCAATGTTCCCTAATCAGTAATTTACATCTACTTGGGTATGGTTTTGTATGTTTTGAAGGCAGTCCTAGAGTTTATAGCAGTGAGGGTTTCTCTAAACTTGTGTAGAATTTATATTTATACATCCTACTTTAGCACACCAAACTGAGAATTGAATCGTCCATGAAGTTTTTCAGGGCCTATATCTGGGAAGTTTGTTTTGTATTCCTCATATAAGTATCATTATTTTTATGAGCATTGGATTCTGAAGTTTAAATATTGGAGCAGAGAAAATTGACAAGATAGATGTGCTTGATAAGCCTCAACCTTGTTGAAGAAGTCCAGATCGCTTAGCAAGTAGGTATACAAACTTCAAATAAGACCTATGCAAACCTGAGAAGAAGCTTAAATGTATTCAAAAATTCCTCAGAACTTGTATCCTTTTCGTCCCTCTTTGGAATGTTCTTATTGAACTTAGAAAAATAGTTTTGGCATGACACTTAAGTGATATATCATAGGATCTACCTGTGGCATCTCTTGGGAAAAAAATCATAGCATATTTTAATGGGTCATTTTTACATAAAAAATCATGTAAGCATTGACCAATACCAAGCCTGCATTAGAGTAAGTGTCCTCTCCAATTGTGCATCTCTGATCAAAGTTTTGGAGTACATCAGTGAATTTGAAAGTTTCACCAGGGATAGTTGTGACACATTGTGCATCAGTAGCAAAGGAATCTTAGTGAAGACCATGATAATCAGTGACCTATTTCAATATTCAACTCTGACTTTTCAGACACTTGAGGAAAATTCATCAATAAAATGAAGATCAATATTGCATATCCTTGACAACCAACATATTTAAAGTACAACAGTGGCAATTGCAGGTCGTGAAAGAATGCCATGTATACTTGATGTGAAGCAGAAAGAGTTATCATTGAATGCCTAAGATGTTGCTAGGCTTGATCACAATTATTAACTCAAAATTTGGAATGGCTAGTTAGCAAAGGAGTTCAGAGTGTTTGACATTATCACGAGAACTAATGTTACTTCTGGACTTGAGATAATTTGAACCATGGGCACAAGTAGAGCATAGTTTCCATAGTTTACATGTTGTAGACAGAGCCTAGTATGATTGAGATTTGTCAGTTGAATATTAATCAATGTTGATGCGTTGAGAAGAACTAGTCTTGTTGAGACAGGTGTAGTTTCTATAAGGTTATGGTTGTGAGAAAGAGCAGGTTGATATACTCATGTACCAGTGATGATAACTATGATGCTAGTGTTGACAATTTAAGCTTCCGCTAGTATTGCAGAAACAATGAAGACTTGATATGGTTGATAGTGAAAGGTGAGATGACAATGTCAAGGTTTGAGATTGAATATCAATGTTGTAGTAAGTTCATATTGACGTCATGTCATTACAGAACTAACAACTAGGGTTTAACAGAGAGTTATCACAAAGAAAATTTTGTAGACAGATGTGCAAAAGTCAGATTGGTTTTCAGCTACTTAAATTGAGCAAAGATGAATACTAAAGTGCACTAGCAGTAGTATCAGGCATGGTAGTAGATAGAGGTAGCAGTGAAGTGCATTAGTAGTGGTAGCAGGAGTGGATAGAGGAAAAAATGAAGTGCAATAGCAGTGGCAGTAGGCGTGGCAATGTTAGCAGTGAAGTGCAGCAGCAGTGACAACAAGAGTGGACAAAGGTAGGAGTGAAGTGCAACAACATTGGTGACAAGAGTGGAAGTGAAAAAACATGAATGATGGCATAACAAACCCCAAACACTTCATCTAGCATCTAAGGCTAAATATTCACATCTCCTCCAACACGAAGATGCTATTTCCTTAACTCTTTCACTTGATATTTTTGTTTCTTGTATCATGATGATTATTTGATTTTCCTTTTTAATTCAATCTTTGAGATATCTCTTCTTAATCTAGTTCCTTGACATTTTGTAAATGGAATGTACAATCTAGCAATGATGGTAGTTATACAATTGCAGTTTGACAGTCGCAATGACATAGTTGATATCCTCACATAGTGATGTTAGTGATGTTGATGTTGTGGATGATATTACTTGATGCTTCATGATGGGTGTTCTTTCTCACTTTCACATAATCTTGTTCCAGAATGGCTTGTGAAACTATAAACCGATCTAGTATATTGGAAACTTAGTGCTTTCCTCCTCTACGATTATTCCAATTATAAATCCCATTTATGGCGGTCATATCTGTCACTTTAAGTTTTTATAGGAGGTCATTGAATTATTGCACCTCTATAAGTTCTAATCTTATGATCCCCCCTTCTTCTATTCAAGGGTTTTGATAATGTTGATATCACCGCCCAATATCCATTTCTCCTCATTATGGATTGACCTTATTGTCCTGATATTTTCTAGAAATCCCAATTTTTATGTGGGTATATGTGGAAAATATACTGCTATTATGCACCATGTTTCCTTGGATCCTACATATTGGAATATGCCCAAAATGATTTTGGAGAGTGATATCCATTCATGGAAGGATATTTCCTAAGGGTTTTAGAGAATTACCAAACCCCAAACACTTCATCTAGCATCTAAGGCTACATATTCACATCTCCTCCAACACGAAGATGCTATTTCCTTAACTCTTTCACTTGATATCTTTGTTTCTTGTATCATGATGATTGTTTGATTTTGCTTTTTAATTCAATCTTTGAGATATCTCTTCTTAATCTAGTTCCTTGACATTTTGTAAATGGCATGTACAATCTGGCAATGATGGCAGTTATATAATTGCAGTTTGACAGTGCCAATGACATAGTTGATATCCTCACACAGTGATGTTAGTGATGTTGATGTTGTGGATGATATTACTTGATGCTTCATGATGGGTGTTCTTTCTCACTTTCACATAATCTTGTTATAGCCTCTGCTAGATGCTTTTGTTGCTATGATTGTGTCAGGCATTAATTAATTGTCTAATTTGTGAAAGAGATTGTCCACATTAAGGCTTCATTCTGGGCTAAATGTATTAATGTTAGAATGTGATATGTAATTCTTTGAATGGCTTCTTATCTACAAGGTATCGACTCAGTTAATAAGGATTGGTAGTACGAGACAAGTTCTTGTTCCAGTTTTTCATGTTTCATGCCCATCATAAGAGGTGAGAGAAAATATTCTATTGTTATGTATATGCTTCACCATAGCCTTATGGAAGAAATTCAAGTTCCTCTCTCCTTATTTTTCAAGTTCAGTTCCCACTGATAACAAATTTTTCAAGATAATGATTAGCAGAATTTGGTTTGAGTAAGTCCATAAATGTATGTTTTTTAATGACACCAACCCCTGAAACAGAAATTTGTACTGAGAAACAAATAGCAGCGATATCTTTTTCACTGATCAGCTAGTCCAGAAAGCAATAGGTAGAGGTGCTAACCCAAAGATTCCAAGATAAAGGGAATCAAACTCTACAATTTCTAGACTACTGGTAAATCTATTAAATTTTACTTGTCTAATTTTCAAAAACCCCTAATTTGTCTTGTCATAATCTTAGGATATTTTTGGGATTGTCAATTTTCATTTTTTTTCATTACATATTTCTTAGTTTTGTGCAAATATGCAATGAAAACTGTCAGATGTATATGGCCAATCAGCAGAGTAAATATGGAATTGAAATATAAAACAAATATTACCTTATTTCTCTGGGATGTCGCTTCAAAGTCCATACTGAACCGCCAATCGACATCAGAAAATCTTTCATCTGCTTCTTTCTTTAAAATTTTTTGCACTTCTGTTATCGGAAGATTTGAAGCATGAGGTTGTTTAACGTATATGACATCCTTCCCTCCCATTTTGACACCAAAAATAATGTGTGTGCCATACTTCTCAATAAATCTGAAGAGAATGCAGAGATATACAATTTAAAAGTGAAACTTTTCTTTAGTTACATCCCAGATAAGGTGTGGGAATTCTTCAAATGTTCAAAATAATAATTTGTCAATTAACAAGTACAATGAACCAAGCAAAATTTGCAATCACAAGCACATAGTGATCCATCAATCATATAGAGTTCAATTAGAAACTTGATGATTCAATTCTAACATTAATGATCTTGGTTCATTCCACTTGTATTTTTTAAACCCCTCAACTTGTAATTAGTATTCATTATATAGATCTAGCACAATGGCACACACTATATGAAACAATTTTCAGAAACTATTTCACTCTTTCCAACAATGTAGCAATAGACTGATATATTTGAAAGCAAGTACTAGACATGCAAAATATTGGAGATTACTAAATTAAATTGAAGCTATTATGCAGAAAGGATTCTATTAGACTGTGGTAATAATGTTTTCAAGATCCCACATTTTAGATTTTAAAAATTGCTTCTGATTGTTTTTATCACATTAAACAAAATTTCGTACTCTAAATTTAAAGAATATCTAAATGTCACCAAAAAGAAAAGCTGGTTTTGCAATTATACAAATTTTACTCATTGTGTTCTAGTAGATATGGTTCAAGTTGCAACCAGTATCATGAAGTTATGTTAGTGTTGAACCATTTTTGCTGAAGTATTGGAAAAGTACTATTTTATTGCATCCGAATTACTGGTTTTTTATTCTGTTATGTGGTTTGAGCTTCTTTAATATTTCTTCACTGAACACGCCGTTAAGTCAAACTGCATTGCGTTACGCTGAGCCGCAAGTCCAGGTGGGATAGACAAACCACTAGCTATAGAACTTGCCTTTCCGGCCATGAAAACATATTATCAAACTTGAAATCTAATGCCTGTTAACTATGCAAATTTAAGTGACAATGAGAACTAATTTTACAATTACCTGAATCTGAAGTCACGATTCATTGCTCGATGCATTGCTCAGTACACGACTTCGGTTGCCTTCCATCTCATGGTGTTGTTTCAAATGCTCTGCAGCCTACATTAACACCAAATGCAGATTCCAAGTTGATATGACATGCTTTCCAATCATGCTGGTTCTGACTATTCTAAAACTATGTTCAAATTCCAAGTTCAAAAGATCATATTAGTAAGACTATTCTTTATTTCTATGCTAGTTCTGGTTACCTCAAAACACTCTCCAGATTCTGGCTTCATATGAGCACTTTGCTGGTTGGGATCATCCTCTATTTCTATGGTAGTCCCCACGACTTTACCCCTTTCTTCAAATTCCCCATTCATAAGACTAGTCTGCTTACTATGATCACTCTCTATAATACATTTCCATGCTAATGACAACAACTTCACCACTCTTTTGAAATTCTAGGTTTGATTGTTCAGTTTGATTTGCACACCTATCCACTATCTTCATGCTAAATTGAACATTTTTCATTGCTTGCTGATAACCATCAGTCAAAATTTTTTCCATAGGAAATGTTAGGGCATTAATTTTCTGAGGATAGGTGGCTTCTGGTGCAAGCTGCACTGATTTCTCAATATTTTCAGGTTCCTCTACCAATGGACAAGTCTTGTCAATATCTCCATTCTCTGCTACCATGCCCATTTTGGCTATCTTCATAATGTGTCTACAATCATCAATTAAATTTCCCACACATTCAATATTAATTCATTAGATTGTTGTTTAAGATGAGGCTTCTAATCTGTGTCGATCTGTGAAGTGCCCAATAAAAGAAGAATGAGAAATGCTTTCCCTCATTTTACATTTAGACTTGATTATGAAACTAAAGACATTGTAGAACTAAAATTAATTTCCCAACAGATTTCTACGATACACATTAGCTATTTACTGATAAAATTATGAAGAATTGTAATAGCTCACCTTTTGGAAAGGGAAAGGTCCTATGGAAGTAGATATATTTTTAGTCTTTGAGTTTTTCACTGCATCACATTCACTCAAATTAGCAATGACAGATTACGAAACTAAAGACATTGTAGAGCTAAAATTCATGTTCCAACAGAGTTCTACTATGCTTGGGTGTTAGATTTTTAGTGATCAAATAATTAAGACTTGTAATGGCTCACCTTGTGGAAAGGTAAAGGTTCTATTGAAGTAGAAACTTTTTTAGTCTCTGATTTTTTCAGTGCATCACTTTCACTCAAATTAGCAATGACAGATTTGTCAAACTTCTTAGAATTTGTCAATGATGAAACATTCAGATCCTGGACATTTTCAAGAGTGAAAATATCAGTGCCAAGTGATTTCCTAATTTGCGATCCACTATTAAGATAGTGAGTGGCTTGTTCACATGCCTTTTCAACTTGTAAGTGTTGGGAAAAATACTAAGAGGGGGGGGGTGAATCATTATTTACTGCATATTCAAAAATTTTACTTTTTCTTGCTTCTAAAACCCATACGCTACTTTCCTGAAACAGACTCGCGTATATACGCGGATACTCTTTATGAAACTCGCGTATACACAGATATCTAATTATGTCATTAATTATTCACTTAAATCATTCCATCATTCATTCATCAGATGTTTAATAAACAGTAAACATGTGCAGTAAGAACATAATAAACCATCACACAAAGCATCACACATGAACTTCAAGGGGATTTTAGGTGAGCCAGTGGGGAAAAACCATTTGCCAGTTATCGGCCTTCAATATTTTATTATAGAGAAAACATCTTAACATAAAACATATGTGCTAGTGCGGACTCTACCAGCATACAGTACCCACAAGCTGCGTTTATGACCCAATGTGTACAGAGACCAACCCACGACTGGATTTGCTATCAGACCTCCAACACTACGACCCCCTGATCTCGTTTACCAGCCTCTCCTGGAAGGGAGCTACAACCCCCTGACTGAAGGCTACAACCCTCAGCACCACCTTGGACCACGTTTCATCAATTTTCACACTGGATCCAACCACTTCAATAGAACACAACTTGCAGGCCACAATTCATCATATTTCTAGACCGAACCCTTTCCATTCTTTTAAGCACAAACATACATCATCAACAGATACATATCAACTTCTTGTGAATTATCGATAAACCAGCGAACGGATCGGTTGTTCTTACCACAGACTTCAGCAAACCCTAGTTTTCATACGCGCTTTCCTTTCTCTGATGTCGTGTATATACGCGCTTCCGTTCACATAAAACAGCGTATGCTTCAGTACAAATTACAGAGTTAATTTTATTGCGCATTCACGCTTTATCTTGTGAGAAGCCGCGTATATACGCGCTTCCTCTTCGGCGAACTAGCGTATGGTTCTTCAAACTTATATGTCATTGCAATTCTTCACTGCGGATACATCACTTCAGATTTTACCCTTTCCCTCCGACAGATGTTCACCTAGATGTTCGCCTCATCACAGATCTAATCATTCCATAAACAGATCTCGCAAATACAAGTATATTTCAGATCTAGATCCCCTTCTTCATCATTGGTAAATCATACATTGAGATCTATCATTCTTTATCGCCTTTCCATACTGATATGAGCCATTCATTCAGCCCTGGAACATCTTGCACCCATGCAATGTATTTGCCTGTTTAATTTCTTCTTTATATATGATTCACCCTTTTTCTTCATGAGCCAAAACCACATTGTCAGGTGGTTTTCCTGGGTAGAAGAGGATTTTTTAAGACAGATGTGCTTAATACAATGGGTCAATACCATGGTGGTTACCCCTGGTTTTGCACTTTTTGAGCGCTTTTGCCCATACGCGACTTGGCACGTTCTTTCCCACGTGCATACGCGACTTCCCTTAGGCAAATCCGCGTATGCCTAGAGACATACTCTTTTCATCATAGATCTATCACATACTAAATTCCTTTCTTCATTGCCTTCTGTACTCACTGTAAATACATCAGATTTAGTTCATCAAGACATATTCAAGCACAACTTCATTAAGTAAGTTGCCATCATCTTCATCATATTTCTAACAAACATCATTTCATATCAGATTTACATCTTTTTCCATCAAGGACCACACCTGCCAACATTCTCATGTCTTCATATTCATTCAGTGGGTTGCCATCAAGGACAACACTCTGCATCATATTGCCAACAATATCCCCCTTTGGACTTGATGGCAACCACGATGGTGTTTGATCATCACAACAGATAGGTACATTAAGAATACAATGACACCATGTCACTCTCCCCATTTAATAACCATTCTCTCTTCGATCAACTGCCCTATCTCTCATGACATCAAGGGCAAAGGGCGGATCAAAACCAACACATTCTCCCCCTGTTCTACAGATCTGATATACTGAAGTGACCAAGCTCCCCCTGAGTTCATGTTGAATCTTCAAAACATATTTTCAATGAAGTACATGACTCTATGACTTTCCTATCACCAATGACTCATACTTACATCAAATATCCAACCAAGTGGATTTACATATGAGACTCAAGTACCCAACCAAGTGGGTTTACATATTTCAACTCAGCTACCCAACCAAGTGGGTTTACAAAATTTGACTTGTCCTTACATGACTGAATATTACAAATTTACATCATGAGTCTCAACAAGACCTTTTCAACAAATTACAAAAATGACCATTTAAGACCAACACCAGAAAGACCTCAAACATGAGAACATATTTTAGAACCATCATAATGACAACAATGCATTATACTCAGCAACGCTAATGCTCCCCCTGAATCTGTGCATCCATGCATCCTTTTCATATGACTAAGGCTCCCCCTTAGTTTGTGCATTCTGAACACTTTCACCAACAAATCATCAAGGCATCTTCATTAAAAAATTAGAAACAGAATTAAGAGAACTGGAACACCACCAGAGATACTAAACAGTATCAGATATACCAAACAGCACTGCAGCTGTGCTGAAGAGAGCTGACTCCAACCAAAATTTGTCAGCAATCAGACATACGCGGTTTTCTATGCAGGAACTTCGACGTATATATGCATTGTGTTTCAGAAATCCGGCGTATCCAATGCCATCTTGAAATTGTACGATTTGTACTTTTATTTGTGAAACACTCCCGACACATCTTAGATACTCGAACGACTTCCTGAGCGAGAGGTTTGGTAAAAGATATCGGTAACTTGTTCTTTGGAGGAACATACTCAACTAGGGAACATACTCAACTTCACCTTTCCAACTTCACCTTTTGTTCAAGCACTTGTTCACGTAAGAAGTGATACTTGATGGGAATGTGCTTGGTCTTTGAATGCATAACCGGATTCTTTGAGATACTGATGGCACTTGTATTATCACACTTAATGGGGACGGGAGGTGTACATTTGATTTGAAAATCTTGCAAGGTTTACATCATCCAAAGGAGTTGAGTGCAACAAGATGCGGCAGCCACATATTCTGCTTCTGTTGTAGATAGTGCAATATAATTTTTCTTCTTGCTGAGCCAAGATACCAATCGGGGTCCCATATAGAATGCGCCACCACTCGTGCTTTTCCGATCATCGGCTTACTTCGACCCAATCTGCATCGATTATGGCATGAAAGTAGATCGTGACATTCTTTGGATACCACTAGACTAAAGTCTTGAGTTCCTTGAAGATTTTGAAAATTCTTTTAACGGCCTGAGGTGAGACTCTTTTGGATTAGCTCTGAGATAGTCCAGCAATCAGCTGTGATTTGCATATAATATCTGAGACTAAATCTGATGGGAATAAAGTAGACTTCCTATCATTGATCTGTATTCTGGTTGATTCACCGTGGGAGAATCATCATGAGAACTGAGATTGCATCCGGTTATCATTTTTTTTTTTTTTTTTTCTAGTTTAGACTAATCCTACACCCATGGGTTTTGAACCGGTGACCTTGCAGAACGGAGTGCCTTAACAGTGCACCCCATCACCGACTGCTCTATGCCTCGTGGGCCTGCATCCGGTTATCATTGGTGTGCTTACAAGTTTGCATTCTTCCATGCCATACTTCTTCAGAATTTGCTTAAGATATTTTGCTTGTGATAGGAATATACCATCTGCAGTTTGATGCACTTGTAAGCCAAGAAATAATGTTAGTTCCCCAAGTAAGGACATTTCAAATTCTTGCTGCATGACAGAAGCAAATTTTTGACTCAAAGATTCTTCGTTACTCCCAAAAATGATATCATCAACATATACAACCACAATCAATAGTTTATCATTTTCAACTTTGTGTATAAGTTGCTATCAGCAGACCCCTTTGAAAATCCTTGTTGATGAAGATATTTGTCAAGACGATAATACCAAGCCCTTGGAGCTTGTTTGAGACCATATAGAGCCTTTTTAAGTCTACAAACAAGATTTGCATCATTTCCAAAAATGAATCCTTCTGGTTGTTCTATATATACTTCTTCTTCTAGATCACCATTAAGAAAAGCAGATTTAACATCCATTTGATAAACTTTGATTCGTTGATAGCTTGAGAAAGCAAGAAACATTCTTATGGCTTCAAGTCGAGCTACAGGAGCAAAAGTTTCTTCAAAGTCTATACCTTCTTGTTGAGTATACCCTTTGCAAACCAGTCTAGCTTTGTTTCTTACAACATCCCCATTCTCATTTAACTTGTTCTTGAAAATCCATTTAGTTCCAATGACATTTTTATCATGTGGTCTTGGTACCAATTCCCAAGTATCATTCTTTTCAATTTGATCAAGCTCTTCATTCATGGCTTGCTTCCAAAATTCATCTTTTCTAGCTTGATTGACATTGTGTGGTTCAATTGTGGATAGAAGTGCCAGATGACTAGAAGATCCCACAAGAGTTCTCCTTGTTCGTACACCTGATTCCTTGTCTCCCAAAATTTGAGATTCAGGATGATTCTTTTGAACATATCTGGATGGAGCTTTTTCAGACAGATCATCTTCAGGTTCTTCATTGGATCCACTGTCTATATCATTTCTATTTGATGTAGAAGGACATAGGTCACCATCATCTTCTTTTGTTGTTTGTTTTTCTTCTTTAGGAGTTGCAGGAGACTCATCAATAACAACATCAATACATTCAGCAATCTTTCGAAGCCTTTTATTGTAACATTTGTATGCTTTGCTTGAGGATGAGTAACCAAGAAATATCCCTTCATCCGATCTAGGTTCAAACTTTCCAAGCTTTTCATCATTATTTTTGATAAAGCATTTACTCCCAAAAACTCTAAAATGCTTCACAGAGGGAGAATTACCATACCATAGTTCATATGTAGTTTTGTCACTATTTAATCGAACATGAGCCTTGTTGAGAATGTTAGCTGCTGTATGTGCTGCTTCACCCCAGAACATGTCAGGAGTTCCAGAATCATTGAGCATAGCTCTAGCCATTTGTTGAATTGTTCTATTCATTCTTTCTGCTACGCCATTTTGTTGTGGAGTGCCTGCTACAGAGAATTGTCTTTTTATGCCATGTTGTTCACAAAATTCAAAGAATTCATTTGATGTATATTATCCTCCTCAATCAGATCTAAGACACTTGATTTTTAGATCTAATTCATTTTCAACTAATGCTTTGAAGATCTGAAAATTTTCAAATGCTTCATCTTTGTGTTTAATGAGCCCGATCCAACACATTCTAGAGTAATCATCAATGAATAAGATATAGTATTCTTCCCCACGTGGTGAATTTTTCCTCATAGGTCCACATATGTCAGTGTGAATGAGTTCAAGAGGCTCACTTGATGATCCTTCTTTGGCATTAAATCGTACTCTGGTCTGCTTACCGAATTGACAAGATTTGCATATGATAATTTCTGGTAGATTAATATTGGGAAGACCACGAACAGCTTGAAGTCTGCTTGCTTTGTTGATTTGAGAGAAGCTCAGATGCCCCAGCCTTCTATGCCATAGCCAATTTTCTGAAGACTTGCTCAAGCAACATTGATCTATGCCATTCAGTACATACAGATTGCTAGGATTTCTTTTTCCTTTTATAATGATTTTACCTGTATCAAGATCACGAACCACACATTCCTTTGAACTAAAGACCACTTTTGTTCCTTGATCACACATTTGACTTACACTTAACAAGTTATGCCTTAATCCATCCACATACATGACATCATTAGCCTTCACCTTTTCTTTTAGAAATACTGACCCTTTTCCTTTAATTACAACAGGAGTATCATTTCCAAATGTAACTTTATTTTCCTTTTCTAGAGCATTATATGTAAGGAGTTTTCTTTTGTCACCTGTCATGTGTCTTGAGCACCCACTATCAATGTACCATTGATTTTCTTCACCTTCTGCAAATAATGCTATCCCACAATTTTCAACCTGTATTTCTTTCTTTTTCCATACTTTAGAGCTTGAGGGAACATGCTCTTTTGGCTGGACCTTGCTCCTGCATTCAGATTCTTCATGACCAAAGTTATTGCAATAAGTACATTCAACTTTGTTTTGAAGAGGAGAAAAGTTGTTATAGGTGTTCCTCTTTGGTTCAATATTTATTCTTTTCTTTCTTGCTTCTCTTGTCATGATGGTTTTATATGCAAAACATTGAACAGCTTTATGACCAAAATTGTGACATGAGAAACATTGTCCATTGAAGTAGAAATTTCTGCGATCATGAAATCTTCTATTTGAGTTTACCTGTTGGTTGTAGATTCTTTGAAAGATCTCCTTTTTAGTGTTCTTTGAATTGAGATGATCATGCTTTACCTGGAAATATCCTTTGTTCCCTTGCCGAGTGGCTGAATGTAGTGCACCAGTTGTGGCTGCTTTCAGATAATTTGGTGCTGAAGTGTGGGAAGATTCCCCAGTATATCCAAGACCTGTTTTTATAAGAGGAGACCGTTGTATCTTGATAATCTCATCTAAGGTTTCTGAACCTTTAGCAAATTTAAGATTGAGAGTTTTTGCTTTCTCATTATCTTTCCTTAAACTTACTACTTCACACTCCAATTCCTCAATGCGTTTTTCCTTTGCTTCAAGCTGATTTTCAAGAGTCTCTATGATTATGTTCTTTTCTTCTAGGCTTACTTTGAGTTGATTTTTTTCTTCAAGAAAATCATTGTCTTCCAGAGCATCCACAAAAGTATCCTTTTCTTCTCTAGATTCTTTTGCCATGATCAGTTTAATATTTTGTTCACATTCTTCCTCACTATCAGATGACCCATCACTGTCTTCATTAATATAGTAACTTTTCCTTGTGCTAGATCGATTATTATTCCTTCTTGCTACTTCTTTTCCTTTAGCGGACGTTTCTTTATAAGGACATTTTGCAGCATAATGGCCAACTTTTCCACACTCAAAACATTTGAAGGGAAGCTTACCTTTGAATCTTCCAGTACCTAGTTGGAGTTTTCTCACAAAATTCGCTTCTTCTTCTTCGGATATATAGCTGGATTCCTTGACAACTTCCTTTTCTTTTCCTTTTGCAGACACCTTAAAAGTAGCTTCTTTGATTTGAGAAGGACCTCCTTGTCTCATTTCAAAAGCAGTCAGAATACCATGTAATTGAACAATAGTAAGAGTTTGCAGATCTTGCCTTTCTTCAATAGCTGAAACTTTGTATCTCCTTCATAGCTCAGAATG
Organism: Pinus albicaulis; assembly: GCA_034641835.2. NCBI lineage: Eukaryota > Viridiplantae > Streptophyta > Pinopsida > Pinales > Pinaceae > Pinus > Pinus albicaulis. The sequence continues at coordinate 78,139,531 of CM076574.1, read as the reverse complement.
ATTTTGTCCCATATTTCTTTTGCTGAATGTAGCTGCATCACTTTAGCAAATTCTGATTCAGACATGCTTCCTAACAAGACATTTACTGCTTTGGCATTGATTTCATACTTCTTCCTTTCTGCTGCATCAGTAGGAATACTAGCTGGGTATTGATAACCTTCTTCCACGATTGCCCATACATCTGCACTAAGACTTTGCAGATAAGATTTTGTTCGTACCTTCTAGAATATCAGATTGCTTCCATTGAATAGAGGTGGCTTTATAGACATTACTCCTTCTTGACTTCCCATTGCGACGGATCACCTTCAAGCGATCAAGCTTCTGCAGAAGGACCTGCTCCGATACCAATTGTTGGGAAAAATACTGAGAGGGGGGGGTGAATCAGTATTTACTGCATATTCAAAACTTTTACTTTTTCTTGCTTCTAAAACCCATACGCTACTTTCCTGATACAGACTCGCGTATATACGTGGATACCCTTTATGAAACTCGCGTATACACAGAGATCTAATTATGTCATTAATTCTTCACTTATATCATTCCATCATTCATTCATCAGATGTTTAATAAACAGTAAACATGTGCAGTAAGAACAGAATAAACCATCACACAAAGCATCACACATGAACACCAGGATTTTTAGGTGGAAACCCAAGTCGGAAGAAAACCACCACTGCAGTTGCTCAGCCTTCAATATTTTATTATAGAGAAAACATCTTACAACATATGTGCTGGCGCAGACTTGACCAGCACGCAGGCACCCACCTGCGCTCGTTTACCAGCCTCTCCTGGAAGGGAGCTCCAACCCCCTGACTCGTTTACCAGCCTCTCCTGGAAGGGAGCTACGACCCCTGATCTCATTTACCAGCCTCACCTGGAAGGGAGCTACAACCCCCTGACTGAAGGCTACAACCCTCAGCACCTCTATGGACCACGTTTCATCAATTTTCACACTGGATCCAAAGCTTCCTTTAGGACACCACTTGCAGGCCACGTTTCATCATATTTTCAGACTGGACCCTTTCCATTCTCTTAAGCACAGTCAACCATGAAACAGATACATATAACTTACTGACAGATATCAGTAAACCAGCAGAACAGATCAGAAATTTCTTACCACAGACTTCAGCAAACCCTAGTTTGCATACGTGCTTTCCTTTCTGTGATGTCGCGTATATACACGCTTCCGTCCACATAAACCAGCATATACTTCAGTACAAATTACAGAGCTAATTTTATTGCGCATACGCGCTTTCTCTTCAGCGAAGCCGCGTATATACGCGCTTCCTCTTCGGCGAAATAGCGTATGGTTCTTCAAACTTATATGTCATTACAATTCTTCACTGCAGATACATCACTTCAGATTTTACCCTTTCCCTCAGACAGATGTTCACCTAGATGTTCGCCTCATCACAGATCTAATCATTCCATAAACAGATCTAGCAAATACAAGTATATTTCAGATCTAGATCCCTTTCTTCATCATTGGTGCATCATACATTCAGATCTATCATTCAACTGTAACCCTTTCCATTCAGATATACTTCAGAGAGAAGTATTCATTCAAGCTCAGACATCTTGCACCCACGCTTGTATTTGCACAATGAATTTCTTCTCTTTATATAGGTTTACCCTTTTTCAATACCATGAGCCAAAATCACATTACATCCGATGGTATTCCTAGACGGGGTTGTTTAGACGAATCATAACCCAATACAATGGGTCACTACCATGGTGGTTACCCCTGGTTTTGCACTTTTTGAGCACTTTTGCCCATACGCGACTTGGCACGTTCTTTCCCGCCTGCATACGCGACTTCCCTTAGGAAAATCCGCGTATGCCTAGAGACATACTCTTTTCATCATAGATCTATCACATACTAAATTCCTTTCTTCATTGCCTTCTGTACTCACTGTAGATACATCAGATTTAGTTCATCAAGACATATTCAAGCACAACTTCATCAAGTAAGTCGCCATCATCTTCATCATATTGCTAACAAACATCATTTCATATCAGATTTACATCTTTTTCCATCAAGGACAACACCTGCCAACATTCTCATGTCTTCATCTTCATTCAGTGGGTTGCCATCAAGGACAACACTCTGCATCATATTGCCAACAGTAAGTTGGCAAGAAGAAAAACCTGCAGTGTCTGTGTTGCCACCTCCTCATAACCTGGGTAATTAAAAGTACTTGTTATTACACAGAATGCACTTCCAACAGACAAATGTTTTTCAAGTGATTTTTTTCATTTGTGTGGAGAATAATGGCCATCTTCTTTTAATTCACGTGCTTGTATTGCAGATAATGATTTTCTTTGTGCACAATTAGCTTTACTTGGCTCGGTAATGTCTTTATTGTATAATACAGTACTCACTGAATTTGTTCTAAGGGAAACAATGTAGCCTTGAAATATCCTCTGGTTCTTGAACTCCAGAGGCCATAAATCGAGTTGTTACACTGCCCATGTAAATTATCTCAACTTTCTCCATATAAGAAGCTGGTTTATGGTTACATGTATGTGCCATATTTTCACTAGTCCATGGTAACATAGAAGACTCCTCTTCTCTCTGTCTCAAGGTTGTTGATGACAACTTTGTAACACCTACCTGGGCATACTTAGGAGTTTTATTTTTCCAAACACACTCATTATCGCTCACCATTTCCACATCTCTGACTGCAAACTCCTCTTCATGACATTTTTATAAAAAGATCCTGAATCTTTCAACAACTAATTATTTTCATTGTGCCTGTTAACTAGAATTTTGGTCAAAGATTTTCATTTGGTAAGCACATGAGCAGTCTAATTTTTTTTATAAAATCCATCGAGAATTGACTACTATCTATTCATCATCATTTCCTAACAATTGAAATCCATCGAGATGACTCTTTTAAACCCTTGATTGAATTCATGCTTATGAGGATTCTCATTAATGTGAACCAAAGGTTTTGGAACCTCTTGCAATCCAACCACTGCGATGTCTGCTTCAGTAGTCTCCATGGCATGCTTCTGTGGAATAGCTTGACTAATTTCATCCAAAAATGAAATGAACATTCCTTGCATTTGATTCTTTAAAAAATCATCCTGACAAGCACCTACAAAATTCTCCCCTGGTTTAGATTTCTCCGATAATCGAACAAGCATTTCTTCCATTTCCTCCACAGAAACTTCTCAATATTTCACTAAATTTTATTCTTTACAGGCATACAAAGAAAATCTTTGCAAATGAACTGTTGCGGCACCTTCATTTAGGGCATATGTAGCATGCATTCTTACATCATTCTCACTGGTTTCCTCCAGTGACAAATCCAAAACTATTCTCTTTTCCACCAACACACTGCTTTTCACAATGCCTTTGCAGGGTAAGAAATATAAAACTCCTTGTTTTTCCACCAAAGAAAAATTTTCCTATAACGGCCCTGTGTTATGCTTCCCTGCATTATCTATGTGAATTTCTCCAACTAACGACTTTAAATTCCACTGGATTTTTGCACATCCAAAAACAACATAAATTGAACAAGTTGCCTCAGTTACTGCATTCTTACAGTCAACCTGTGTTGCATGCATCTCTACATCACTTTCATCATTTACATCAGTCACGAACTCCAACCTACTGTGCACCATTTACAAATGTAATATCTTCATGTGTAGTTACTCTGGCACATTCACTTCTTTGATCTATAAAGGAATTTAAATCTCCTGTCATTTGTCGTATGAACATTCTTGAGGGACTCCTCTTTGAGATGCTTCACTACAGAGCCTGACATGCAATGGATTTCTCTCTATCCCAAAGCATCCATCACTTCATAAGAGGATCCATTCATAGTGTTAATCTCTCATGCCTCCTCAATTGATCTATCCCTCTTTCTTGAAAACTCACACATTTCACCTTCTGCGTTATCACTTGCGTCTAGATTATTAACAGAACCTACAAAGGTGCAATGCCATCCACTTATTGGTCTGGCACTCCTTCCAATTTGGCAGGTAAATTATCCTACTGAGAAGGCTCCTTGACATGCATTGCTGTATGATCTTCCTTGCTTACATCAAATATCAAATCTGGTATTTCCTCAATGTCTGCTAGAAGAGCAACTTCCAGTGGAACAATCGAACATGTCTGATTTCTCTCATCTAACAAAGATTTTGGTATCCCTTTCATTGTCACACTTGCAATAGCCTCCTTGCCACTTGGAACCTTTTACTAAGACTCCACTTAATTCCTCCACGACATCACAATCCCCATTAGAATCAATGAATTGTTCCTCCACATTTTCTTTCTTATTTTCATCTAATAAAGAACCCAACATCCCTTGAATCTGTTTGTGTTTAAAATCAATTCTCACCGGATGAGAAGATACATCCAGGGTGGCATTGTCCAAAAATTTTTCAATCCTTATAAATGGAGATGAATATTCTCCTTGTTCATTCCCTGCCTCCATCCAGTTCTTGTTGCCTATACATGTCTTTTTCCTTCCTCCTCATATGATGTACTATTTTGAATTTTCTATTCTTTGCATATCAAACATTATAAAGCCTCTTGCACACTGTTCTCATCTCTTTCATTTGAACATAATTCTGATAATCATTGCATTTATGAAGAAAGGATATATTCATGTGAAACCCTATCCAGCTGCTTCTCTTGGCTAATGCCATCACCTTCATCCCATAGAGAATCCGACAATTGAATGTCGACTTGACCAAAGGCATTGCTTACTTCCTACTGAGATTGAACAAGAGAATCAAAATCTCTCCTTCCAGGGGGCATTACTCTGTGCTTTGAACTTGAAGTTTGCCTCTTTTCCCTTCTCTTCTATCCCGAGACTCCAAAAACTTGCTGCAGCCCATCCTTTCTGTCTCCTCTTCCCACTGAAATTTCAAAAACACTTCATCCTCGCCCTTATATGCTCCTTCAGTTTGAAATCCAAAATCAACATTTCCACTATTCTTGTTTTCCGTATTTACTTCTATTGAATCTGTATTTTGTGCTAGGTTATGAGTATATTGTTTTAAATTATTCACTTCAGAACAAAGACCAATCATAAGAATATTCTTATTTTGTGTAGGCCTGCAATCCATGACTGAGGAGGAATTGACAGCAAACAATAAATCACATTGCTCAGAGGTATTCAACAAAATTGGTAGATCTTTGGTGTTTTTTCTCAAATTCATCCCTGACTATTCAAACGCTGGCTAATTCTTCTTACCTGTATTTTCAAACCCATCTCCCAAAATATATAGCCATCTAGAAGGTAATGACTCTTTGAGCCCTTTGAAAATACACCACATAATAATGTCTGCCCAATTGTTTGAGCTTCTTATCAACTCACCAATGTCTGGTCCAAACAAGTTTCCTTCAATGATCAAATTAATTTCCTCTTTTCAAATAGAGTTTAGAAGCATTTACACATATTCTGGAGTTGTTGCTTCTGACCATACATTTAAAGGTCTCAAATTGCTTGATTTAAATGTATTTGCACCATTTGAACTGAAAGTTATATTGTGCAAAGTTGTTTCAAGCTCAGAAGTATTATCCTGCCTATAGAAGCCTGAACCCCAATAATCCTCGCAGTGGCCACTTTCACCAAGTAGAATATGTGCTTCATCAACATTATCAAACCTCAAACCTCAATTGCACTTCCAAGTTTTTCTCTATAACAATTTTTGTGAGTCCTGCTTGCCGGACACCAGTTACAAACTTTCTTTCACTTGAAAATTCACAACACTTGAATTTAAATTAGCCTCACCTGAGTTGTATTTCATTTTTAGTATATTTCGCTTGATTATTTCTTTATAAAATCTCCCCACTTCTCTTATCCATGTTCCGACGTTCCTTTGCACCTCTTGGTGCAATTTCTAGTGATAAGAATATTTAAGATTCTGGATCTATCGATCTGTGATGGATATTGAAATATAAATCTGAAGGATTCATGAGATTACTTCATGTTCGATCAGATTTTTTTAATGATAAATTTTATCTTGCAGGAAAATTTCAAAATTTGAAGTCATATTAATTCAGTACATTGATGCAAATTCATATGCTGATATAATGGTGCAAATGCATGGATTTAGTTGTTGAATGATATATTATGGTTTAATAGGAGGACATGACACTTGTACCCACCATTATAAGCTTAAGATCTAGGATTTTCATGAAAACCAGTCAAAGGAAGGAGCAGCGGGCAGGTTAACCTTAAACATATGTAAAGCCATCCTTATTTTTAGTAGGCGTAGAGACGTTTCGTTACAAGGTGGACTAGCTGTCATATTCATCAGTTTTGATTTTCTTGTAAGATGTCTCATTTCTACAGTGGAATAGGTTTTGCTTGATGTTCTATGCATTCTTTCTGGTTTATGTCAATGCAGGTGATCAAATCACTAAGGGCAACTAGAGATGATCGGTGGCTTAGCATGTCAAATTTGGAGTAAATTTACAGAGGTAAAGTTCCAGCAACATTGACAGGGACATTAAGGTGCAAAAATAATGGAGCAAGAGACAATATTTCAGATCGCAATTGTGCTATGGACCCACTCTGCTTTCTAAGCAAGACAGGGAGAATTGGCATTAACTTTGTGTAGTTGATTGATTTCCCATCAACCCATGATATATGCTGGCACTAATTTGGAGGGGATGATTTGGTAGATCAAACCCAATACAAGCTATTTAGAACAAATTTTTGAGGGAAAGCTATAAGAAAAAAATTGCTTGAGCAGAGATGAATTGGGTTGATCCATGATGGATTCTGAATTGGGTTCTTCAGGTTTGTTCTCATGGGCTATTCAACATAAAGAAGATGAAAACTCATGTACCTCTCCTCCGCTATGGCATCCTGGATCAAGTTCTTATCCCATATCTATAGACACAGCATGTTCATATCCATACCCCATGTCAGCCAGGGCAGAGGATATTGCCAAAGGCAGACAGGAGCTCATGAAAATGTTTGAAGGAATGCCTGAATCAGCTTATGAATTGTCCCTGAGTGATTTGGTGGAGCAAAAGGCTGCCATGCAGAAGAGATCAAATGAGGAAGTGCAAACAGAAAAACATAAAGCAAAGGAGAGGAGTTCAGGAAAGCAGGACAAGAGGAAGACAAGTGGAAGCTATATAAATGGGTCGAGTAAGAGTAAGGGAGAAAATACTAAACCATTTCTTCTCAATATATTTATTCCCAGAAGCTTGACAAACCAATTTCATTCTACCTCTAGGTCAATACCCACAAGTTGTTCTCAAGTGAAGAGCCATGATTCAGAGAAAGGATCAGGGAATACTATCTTGTTGCAAACCTGTATAGAATAAAGACGTCCTATTCTCTTACTAGTTCTTCAACTGGCTTCTCCAAGGTGTCTCCTAAACCATCTTCTGCCCAGGATGGTCAATATTATCAGGTTCTCCCAGCTTCTACCATACATACTGGTTATAATTTTGGCCTTTGGAAATTGAGCATGAGTCGATGCTCATTCTGTTGCGGGTACACTTTCTTCTCCAAGACTATTTTCCAGGTGCTTCTTCTGTGTTTCTCTTCACGCAACTTCTGAATTTTCAATTTCTGACCATTGAATATATTTTATCTTAATTATGAATTGGCAAACCCCAGGGTTCAAGCTTAACTCCATGCTTAATAACCACCCGTGGCTTAAGAAGTCCACACCAGTCACTTGCAAATTCTGAACATCACAATCTATCTACTTACAATTTCACTTATAACAGCCCCACTGCCTTGAGATGCTATCTTTTACTCTCAAAATGTGGGAACAGAAGATTATAACTTAACAGGGAGGTAGCACCTTCATTAAGAACTGATTATTTTATTAAACCTATCATTAATGAGTGGAAAGATGGAACCTTAAAAAGTTTTCTTTAGATGTTTCTTCCCACGTCAGTCTTACTGTCGAGTGTGAACTTCATCCATGCTTTTTGTTGAAGTTTTATCAGATTTTATCTCTTTATGATCATGTTTTATCCATGTTGGTTGACATCAGAACAGTTTTTGGCATGCAAGTAAACTTTGAGAAAGCAACCCCTGAGTCATCCTGAAGTCAAAGTCTTTCTGCATATACATCAAAAAATGTTAGGACATGCTAGTGAAAAGTTGGAAACTACTAATTAACTATTTTTTGTTTTGTTTTCATTTATTTTTTTATCACGAGAATTGATAATTAACTACTGTCATTTTTCTTTCTATTTCTTTATTTTTCCTTTTTTTTCCAGTATTAGGAGAATTTATTTCTTTTTCCTTTTTTTTTTTCTTCAGTATTAGGAGAATTTCTTTCTTTTTCCTTTATTTTTTATTTTTTGGGTATTAGGAGAATTCCTAAACTTACTGCCTGTCTCTGAGGAGGCCCAGGGTCATGTATGAGGGACTGACCCTATACTCTTGAACCTAATGCATTATGCAACTGCCCATAGACACGCTAGGTGTGTTAACTGAGTTTCAAACTTGGGTGGGGCCTCAATATTACTGAGCAAAAACTTTCTTCCTTGGACTAATCTAGGGGAGGTCCAGGATCAACCTTTGTGGCTTCCTTATAACACCAAGAGTATATCCAGCAACCTGTAAGCCAGATATAAGCCAGATATACCAGATCTTATGATTTAGCAAGAGCCTTATAACACCAAGAGTATATCCAGCAACCTGTAAGCCAGATATAAGCCAGATATACCGGATCTTATGATTTAGCAAGAGTGGAGACTCTAGGAAATGGGGAGTCTACTCCTTGAGGTGAGATCATAGCAAGCCATATACTCAATGGGATTTGAACCACGGTCTCATTAGTTTCACCGAGTGAAACTTACTGTTAAACCACATATCACTGTATAATTAACTATTATCTCTTGAAACATTTCTAAAACTTTAAAGTCCCCGGCTGATTGGATTTCTCTAACACTGAGCCGCTTGCCCTTTCATGAGGTGGGTTAACTGAGTTTCGAACCTGGGCAGGGCCTCAATATTGGTCAGGAAACACTTTCCAATGTAGTTCGTCCACCGTTTGGCCTAGCACAATAGGCTAATTAACAATTGTTTGTTACTTGAAACATTTCCGAAACTTTTAAGTCCTTGGTTGGTTGGATTAATCAAACACTGAGCCACTTGCCCCATGCAAACACTTTCCAATGCAGGTCATCCACCGTTTGGTCTAGCACAATAGGCTAATTAACAATGTCTGTTACTTGAAACATTTCCGAAACTTTAAAGTCCTTGGCTAGTTGGATTTCTCTAACACTAAGCTACTTGCCCCTTCATGAGGGACGCCCTTAAGGGTTCAGCATAGATGTGTGTATTCCTATTTCCAACACCCTCGTCAGGCCACACTTTGGCTAAGGTCCCCTGCCTAACCTCAAGAAAAACTAGCTCTATCCCCATCGTGAAAATTATACATACTAAGATTTACCCCAGATTTTCCCTTGGCCAATGTGTTGTTGTACTACTGAGCTACATGCCCCTTCATTGTGGGCATCATTAATGGTTTGACCTAGATGTACGGATTGCTATCTCCAACAAAGAAAACACCTAATTTGGAAGTAAAGCATCAAAACTGAACGAAAGAGAATGTTTAATGAACAAAGTTTTTATGCCAACATTCTACCATATTCCAAAGTTGTCATGTTTGACTTCTAAGTCATTTATATAGATTTTAATCATTGCTTTACGTTTAATTGAGTATAATTTCAGCCCAATTCGTTTCATATTTAATCATCCCTGAATTAGGTGTGCTCATGCTCCTAAGTCATGACTTTTGGACCTGTGTGTGGAAGTGCTCGTTGCCCTATTCCAAAGGTTTTGAAAGTGGACATTTCAGAAGTCATCCTCGTTTCCAAATTTTGTCCTTACCCTGTTTCAGGCAACTAAGACTTCAAAATATTGTGCTCTTTGGTTGAATCAAAAATTTTATTTGCATATTAAAGATTGGGAATCCAAAAGGAAAAAGTGGTTCCATTTAAATATATGTGCAACCTAAATTATCCAAATTCTTTTTATTACACTCCATCCATCTATTTCGTTGCAGCATTCCTAGTCCTTTAGTATTCAATTATAACTCTATAAAATCAAGATGGCCATCCATATTCAAAGGCTTCTGCTTTTCTTTGCGTTATCTTCTAATAAGGATTTTTATTTCCAAGTAATTCAACTACCAAAGGTAGTACATGCGAGTAGAGAAGTAATTCAACTATCATTTAATCTCCTACATAGTACATGATTTGATAGATTATATCAAATACAATAACATTTATTGTTGTATGTGGACATTTTTGTTCAGGATGGTCCATTACATAATCAAGATGAGGAGCTGGATCATGCAATTGCACTTTCTCTTTCTGAAGAACTAACCAAAACAGATGGTATATGATGGAAATTTCATTTTTTTACAGTTACTTTTAGTTTAATTATATCATTTAGCTCGATGCTTTTCATATATTCAACTAAACCTTTGTTGCTTAACAAGACTTTGTCATTTCCATGTTTTAGTGAAACTGTTTATGGTTTGATACTCTCATACAACCTTTATCAAGTTACATGTACCCTCGTTATAAAAAACAAGAGAATTTTGCTTGCCAATATTTCTTTGTCATTATTGACTTAAGAAAGTCTTTTAGCTAAGAAACTAGTTTCAAGGTTATGGCATAACTTGTCATATAAATTGAACAGAATTTATATCCAAAATGTTAACTTGTAAACTACTTAGCTGGTTTTAGGCTTTCCATTTAAAATCTACTTCAGTTTGAACTTTGAACGAGTTGTTCCTTAGACTTGAATATTAAGAGATTTTTGTGTAAGGATTAAAAATTAGCCTGTAAGGCCTCTCAGTTATTCATTTATTTTATCTAATATAACATTTACTATTAAATTAGAACCACTCGGCAAAACTATGTCATAGATCAAGATCATACTTTGTAGAGTGTCATAGAATAAAAATAGGAGCAAGGACACTGAGTTCTTTCGGTTTTCTTGGTTCTTATTCCTTTGGTGTATCTTTTCACCTTTACGGGCAATTGCTAGTTTAAAGTCTAATTCTTTAAAGGGTGCTAGCTAAATGGAAGAGCACCTGCTTTACAAGTAGGAGGTTGGTGGTTTGATTCCATCGTGCCCTGATATTCATGTATAGGGAATGACGAAGATCAGCTTTTGGTGACGAATGCTCTTTTGACCATCACTAATGAGCTTATGGTGACATTTTTCAACCCTCACCAAAATATGAAATGGTGACGGCTAACGAACGCCACCATATATACGCATCAATAGTGACGACCATTAAAGGTCCATCACCATAAATCGTTGTTGTTTATATGAAATGGTGAGGGTCACTGTTTGTCATTATAATCATTATTCGTGATGGAATTTGATGTTACCAATGCGTTTATGGTGACGGTCAATGAATGTCGCCATATATATGCACCAATAGTGATAGCCATGAAAGGTCCATCACAAAAAATCGTTGTTGTTCATATGAAATGGTGACGGTCACTATCCGTCATTATAATAAATATTCGTGACGGACCTTGAATGTCACCATAGCACATACTTTCGGTGATGCCACCTTTGGTGATGTTCAATTTTTTGGTGACGGAGGCTATTGTCCGTCACCATTGCTCATATGAAATGGTGACGGTCACTATCCGTCACTATAAATCATTATTGGTGATGGACCTTAAATTTCACCACAACACTTATACTTTCGGCAACACCACCTTTGGTGACGTTCAGTTTTTTGGTGAAAGAAGCTATTGTCCGTCACCATTGCTCATATGAAATGGTGACGGTCACTATTCTTCACTATAAATCATTATTGGTGACGGACCTTGAATGTCACCACAACACCTATACTTTCAGCGATGCCACCTTTGGTGACGAAGGCTCTTTTGACCCTCACCAATGAGCTTATGGTGACCATTTTCGCCCCTCACCAATGTGCTTTTTTCTTGTAGTGTTATAAAAATATTTAATCTGATGGCCATTTTTTCCACAGTAAAAACATCTCTTACTGGGAAAATTGTTAGCAGACATACTTTTAAGTAGTCTCTTTTGAAACGTGTTGGATCCTCTCTATTGCTGTGGTTGTTGTTGCTGGTGTGGTTGCTTCCCTCTATACTGTTGACTTTTCGCCATCAGATCAAGATCATTTCTCAGTGGTTTCAAATTCTGCCCCCTCTCTTCTTCTTGTAGTAAAATCCTTGTCAACTCTTCAAATGCAGGGGCTTTCTCCCTTGCTGCCAATCCTGTGATGAACATCCGATATTAATCTTTCATTCCATTCAACGTGATTGTGACCAGTTCAGAATCAGACACTTTTTCTCCAATATCTCCCAATCTTTCCTCCAGGTCTTTAACTCTAGCAATGAATCCAGTAGCGGACTCATTTTCCTCCATCTTCATCGCAAACAACTTGCCTTTGAGTGACAAGACACGATTTGTATTCTGTGTCTGGTATAGATTCTTGAATGAGTGGATGATTTTCCATCTCTAATATGTGGGATAATATTGTCCTTAATGGACATCTTCAGTATGAATTTTTCTTTGTTCTCCCTTTTATCCCAGTCTTGTTCTTGCCCAAATGTTCATGTTACCAAATTTGGTCTTTGCTCATTTCCTATGACAATCGACCACACATTTGCGCTTTCAAGTAATGTCTGTATCTTGAATTTCCAATTGGTGAAATTAGATCCATTGAGTTTGCCAGACGCGTGGAGATACGATTCTATACTATTATTCATACTGGACTGATAAAATTTCAGATCTTTCAATGAATAATTCTACCCAACTAAATAATTGCAGGATACACTAAAAAAAATCAATACATACCAGATCCTGACCACTGATCTGCCACCAATCCTGGAAAATCTGTAACTTCAGTGTGCCACCACCGGGCAAGTTCGATTTGCCACCACCGGGAAAATCCGGAACTTCAATGCGCCACCATCGAGCAAATCCGAAACTTCTATGTGCCACCACCGAGCAAGTCCGATTTGCCACCACCGGGAAAATCCAGAACTTCAATGTGCCACCACCGAGCAAGTCCGATCTGCCACCACTGGGAAAATACGGAACTTCAATGTGCCACCACTGGGCAAGTCCAATCTGCCACCATCGAGCAAATCCGGAACTTCAATGTGCCACCACCGGGCAAGTCCGATCTGCCACCACGAGGCAAATCCAGAACTTCAATGTGCCACCACCGGGAAAGTCCGATCTGCAAAAGTTGCAGATATTTCCAAAGAGAAAGAGGTTGGTGCTTTTCTGAGGCTAAAAATCCGTGCCCAAATCAAAATCTATGTATCTCCCGAAACTGGTGCCGTTATGGCCTGCACATACGCGCCAATGGCGTATTTCGGTGCATTGGTGTGAGTATGGCCCTCACAGTCGCACCGATTGCGCTTCTCGGTGCGACTGAAAGTGACAAAAAAAGCGCCAACCTTCTCTTCTACTCATAGATGATCAGTCATCTGAGATCTATGAGTCAGGCGTTGCTGCAGTCCACCTGCTCCTACGAACACGAAGCTCTTGTGATCACAAAGCTCCTATGTACACCTTAGCCACTAAGGCTTTGTAGCCAATAAAGCTCTAAAAAAAATATCAGCCTCCCCCTACTCTGTGCTCTGATACCAAGATAAAAAGCACACTGAATTGAAAAAAGAAGGAGTTGCAGCTCACAGGTGAGTACTGCACCTGGAGACTGGAGTCAAACGGAGAGATCACTCTACATTCATTAATCAGAAAGATACATCTATAAGTACATAGCAAAGAAGTAGGAGGTTGTAACCAGGCTCCTATATTCTAGGAACTAATCCTAAACTAAGGAGGTACGTTACAACAATGTAACCATTTCTCCATTAATATACAAATAATATTAATTATTTCCAATTTTCTCAAGTGTACTTTGTATTTAAAAGAATAATTATACATATAGGAATGTCTATTTTGAAATAGGGCTTCTATAATTTTAATTTAATTATCAATAACTATTAGGTGTTGGTAAGCATTTAACCTCCACTATATTTAAAATATTCTTAATAATATTCACTGTTTAGTTTTATCTCCAAAGTAGTTGTGTTATTTTTATCATTTTAATTAAATTAATTAATTAAAAAAAATGTGTTATATGGTATTGTAACACAGTCTATTTACAAGTTAAGAAAAGTGGGGGTGATTCTCCATGGTTAGCAATCTTGTTACATTTTTTTTTAAATGTATTTATGTTTAACTTATATATTAATTCCTTTTATAATTAATAATAATAATAATTTAAAATAAAATTATAAAATTTCATCTGATTTTACAAAGGTCTTGGTTTGGGTTTAAATACTTTTCTTGGAGATTTGGATTTAAGAGCATTTTTTGGAAGCAGACTGACTTTGCAAAAAATTGTTTTGGGTTTAAAGAATTTTCTTGGAGGACATTTCTTGGAGGTGGCCTGATTTTGAAAAAAAATGTTTTGGACTTAAGGAATTTTCTTGGACGTGCATTCAAAGGACATTTCTTGGAGGCATGTGATACATTTTTTTGGATGTTTTTTGTGCTTCATTTTTTTTAAAGTATGGAGTTGGGCTTAATTTCGAAAAGACATTTTCTGGAAGTATTTTTTAAAGTGACATTTTTTTTTAAAGTTGGAGGCATTTTTTGAAGTGAAATTTTTTTAGAGTACGTGTTTTGAGTTGAATTAAATATTTTGAGCCTCGTTTCATTTTTATAAGACATTTTTTTCTTGAATTTTTTAAAGTAAATGTTTTGGATTGGAGTATGTATTTTTTGCAAAAAAAATTAAAATGAATTTTTTTTAAATTAAATCTTTTGTGATGTTTTTTTCTAATTGAGTTATTGTCTAATTTTTTGAAGGAATTTTTTTGAACTTCAAACCCTATTATCATGGGAAATCGAAGGACTTGTGCGAGAAAATATGATCGAAAAAGAGACCCTGAGGAACGTAGAGAAGAGACGAGACAATCTCGCAAAAGGAAGTTAGAAGCCCTCTCAAATATTGAAGAGGAAAATCAACCTCAAGCAGAAATTGAAGCAGGTATGTAAATGTAAATATTATGATCTATTGATATATTTAAAATTTTCCTAATGTAAAATGTGAAGCTTAATTTTTATTTGATGAACTAATTTGAAAAATATTTTTTTTAATGGTAACAGACAGAGATATTCCTCAAAACATTGATGATGAGATGCAAAATTTTGAAAGATAAAGTGAAAGAGATATTGAACCAATGATTGAATATGGTGAAAATATTGAAAGAAATCCAAATAAAGAAATTGAATCACAAGGTATGTACATATATATATAATATATATTAAACACATGCACGTATTATTGAAATTATAGATATATTTATTAATTTAGTTATTTATTGAATATGTACTATTTTTTCGAATATGTATAGATGAAATCACTATCGATGATGAGATGTTAGAAAATGTTGACACTCACACATATGGAGATAAAAAACCTGACCATGCTATACGATATCGTGTTAACTGCATTTTTGAAAAGTATTTCTTAAATGAGCAGGTGACAGTTTAGGCTCAAATGTTGAAAGGTCTCCTATCATTAAGGAAATTAAAAGAAGCTATGACACTACTGGGTATTCGAAAATAAACCAAAGATAAAAAAATGAAGGAAGATGTGATAAAAAATATGAGTAGTGATATAAAGTCAATTAAGAAATCTAGAGAGAAAGATGTTTCAATTGTACGTAGAGGAATACAGATGGCAATGGTTTCATCAAGTACTAAAGAGAATCATTTGGTAACATCTATGGCACGAGCACTGGGAACCTCGCGAAAAATTTTGCACAAACATCGGAAATTTCTGCTGCAAATAGATGTAAATGATGAACTCACTTGTTGGAGAGCTATTTGTAGGCAACCATACAAAGATAGACTTGGAGAAAATTTTAAAAAAATAATATATGAATATTGGAAGAACAATTTGCGGGTTTCACCAACTACAAGGCATGTGATGCGAAGAAGAATAGCACAAAATCAGTACGAAGAACATGCAAAATATTTCTTGGAAACCACTCAGATAGAGTTATTCAACAAGTTCAAAGAAGAGAATCATCAAATTCATGTTTCACTCAATGCTTTTGTTCAACAAAAACCATGGTATGTAAAACCTATCAGCGTACGTGACACTTGTTGTTGCCGTTATCATGTGGAATTTGAGTTATATTATGACACATTCCTTGATTTCGGTAGAACATTATGGAAGGATTCACCTCCTTCTTCCACTATCCGTGATTTCATATCTCAAATTCTATGTGAAAGAGAAAGCGATAAACTATTTTACAAAAAGAAATGTGTTGGTGGTAAAAAATGTGATGATTGTGGAAATTTGAATAAATTTCAAAAAAAATATCATATTGATATAAATGATCAATAATTTTCTAACATGAAAGTGAAATGGAAGAGATATGAAAATATCGATACATCGATTCAAGGTGCAAATAGTGTTATAAGAATTGAATTACTAGAAGACGAAATGTTTCTGATAGAATTTTTTAGAAAGTTTGAGGAAGAAATTTACAAATACACCAAGCATTCCCATAGATCTCAATGGCAAGACTTGCAATTCAAAAAATCTCGTGAAGTTTTTCCACCAGGGACCATTTTGTGGGTGATTGATTTTGCAGAAAACTACACATTTGTTCCATAAAAATAAATCCAGAGTGAATACTATCATTCTGACCAAGTCTCCATGCTCGTCCATATTCTATATAGACATGCTGAACAAAATGTCAATCATATAGAAAGCACGAGTGAAAATCGACATATCATTAAAGAATATCTCTTTTATATCAGTGACGATCGTACACAACATTGTTTTGGAAAAATTTATGATTCCTTGAAAAATCATGGAATAACATTCAATGAACATTGGATATGGTTGGATGGATGCGCAGGTCAATTCAAATCTGCACGATCATTCTTTTGGTTGTGTTGTCTTCATAAGAAAACCTGCATTAAACATTGTTGGAATTTCTTTGAGACTGTCCATGGAAAAGGAGAACATGACGGTTCAGGAGCATGCATAAAAAGAGCACTTCGAAGATATCAAATGAACCACTCTGCAAGCCGACTTGTGAATGCTAAAGAAGTTGTTCAATGGTGCATCGCTGCTCTAAGACATGAGACTAACCCATCAAGGGAAGTGCGAAGGTACATTCAATTTAATTTATATTGGAAATCTAATTTTAAACATTGTACATTTATCATGCAATGATTATCTTTGATTGTATTTTGATATTGACATTTACAAATTCTTATTCTAATTTTCCATATAAAGGTTTTTCTAGCATATTGGGATCGAAGACGTAGATAGATCAATTGGAAGTGACATTGAAACAATAAAAGGGACTCGAAAATTGCATTCAATTCAAACAAAGTCGTCCAGAAATGTGTTTGCATTTGATAAAAGAAAATATTCTTGTTTTTGTGATGTTTGCATAGACAACACAAAATCCAATGACGTTTGTGAAAACAAAATGTATGTGAACGATTGGAAAAATACAGAGCTAAATACAAAGGGAAAAAAATCTGTTGCAATGTTTGAAGAAATGCAATCAGAGGAAACTACAATATCATCTGATGGTGATCGAGTTTCTGATCTTGTTAGAGAAGGTAACATTTGAATTATTTTCTAATGATTTAAAGATCTAGAAATAAATTTAAATATGTATAATTTTGTTTTAAGTTTGTTTTATTGTGCAGGAGATGTTTTTGCTGTAATTGCACCTATTGACAACGATGAAAATGTGAAGTATTATTTGATGCGTTGCACTGAATGAAAAATGAAATTATTAGAAAACTATAATGATCACGGATTTCAATATGACAGAGGGTCTATTATACTGAAAGGTTATTTTTTCAGACAAACTCATCAAAGTGGAGACTTTGTTTACTTTGAATACTATGAACCTGATTCCATAAGTTGTCAATATAGTCACTTGGTGTGTGCAGCACACATAAAGTTGATAGAAATTCAATCAAAGAAAAAATCGAAAATTAAGAGATGGAAAATGTCAAAATCCAATCATAAACGAATTATTGAAGATGGAATTCCATTAGAATTTTTTTGATTGAATTGTCCAACAATTTATTCTCTTTGGATTAAATATGTTTTATAACTTCCAGTACTCAACTAAAAATTGAGCTGCTTATGTTATTTGTGCAAGTGTTTGCACATGTACAAATTGTTTTGGTACATGCACGTGCTCTAGTATCAATTGAAAGTAGCTTTTCTATACATGTGCATTGATGAAAAATGTTACATGTATTGGATATATATATATATATATATATGTTCTAGAATGAAATTAATTGTTCAAGTAGTTTTACTACATGTGCATTGATGAAAAACTAGTTGGATTTTCTGGTAAAAAGTATCCACAATGTAAATAAATCATCCGCAGTATAGTTTTGTACAAAGATTCCTTTCAGACAAGAGACTCGGAGCACTTCTCCTACTTTTGGTGGGATTTGACCCACATCTCTATTCCTGATTGAAAATCTAGTACAAAATTTGTTTGTCCAATAGTCGGATATGTTCAATGTGCATTGATGAAAAATGTTACTTGTATTGGATAGATATGTTCTAGAATGCAATTAATTGTTCCAAGTAGTTTTTCTATGTGCATTGATGAAAAACTAGTTGGATTTTCTGGTAAAAAGTATCCACAACGTAAATAAATCATCTGCAATATAGTTTTGTATGAAGATTCCTTTCAGACAAGAGACTCAGAGCACTTCTCCGACTTTTGGTGGGATTTGACCCACATCTCTATTTCTGATTGAAAATCTAGTACAAAATTTGTTTTTCCAATGGTCGGATATGTTCAATGTGCATTGATGAAAAATGTTACTTGTATTGGATATATATGTTCTAGAATGCAATTAATTGTTCCAAGTATTTTTTCTATGTGCAAATTGATGAAAAACTAGTTGGATTTTTTGGTAAAAAGTTTCTACAATGTAAATAAATCAACAAGGCTACCCATTTGAGTGCATTAACGACATTGAACCAAATTCAACAAAAATATATATGTACTAGAATTATACTTCCAATCAAAATTAAAGGGATAATTTGTACATATATCTACTTCTTTAAACTCTTTTTTCAATTAGAGCTCAATTGATACATGGTTAGTTGCATTGAAAAGCTATGTTCTTCCTATTGGAAATTTTTTAATTCAAACAAGACTACATGTAGAGAAAAAAAGCAATCTTAAGATTCCAAATGTACTTCAACCATCCAAAAGGGATTTGTGCAACATTACTTGACATGTCATGCCAATTATAGTGAACAACTATCCAATAGAAACATTTAATATTATATACCACATGTGCCGAATGTAGATTGAAACCATCCAAAACTTTAAAATTTTAAAAACGTTTTGATAATATATCGTGCAACATTAAAACATTAAATATCACATGCGAAATATAGATTGAAACCATTCAAAACTTGAGTTTTAAAAACTTTTTGATTATATATATTGTGCAACGTTACTTCACATGCCATGCCAATTATAGTTCAACTAGATCCAATAGAAACATTTAGCATTATATACCACATGTGCCAAATGTATATTGAAACCATCAAAAACTTAAGTTTTAAAAACCTTTTGATTATATAGCGTGCAACATTAAAACATTAAATATCATATGCACGAAATGTAGATTGAAACCATCCAAAAATTGAGTTTTAAAAGCTTCACATGCCATGCCAATTATAATTCAACTATCCAATAAAAACATTTAACATTATATCACATGCCAACTGTAGATTGAAACCATCCAAAACTTTTAACTTTTAATTTAACAAAAAATTATAGATCACAACATTACTTCACATGCCAAATGTACTCCAAGCATCCAAAACTAAAATTTTAAAAACAAAACAAATTATAACACATGTCATTACATAACATGCCAAATGTAGTTCAGATGACAACATTACTTCACATTCACATGCAAAAAGTACTAAAACCATCCAAAAATTAACTTTTTGAAACAAAACAAATTATATTAACAATGTAATAAAATATGTCCAAAAATTGTAGATCTCACAAGTATCAAACTATATCAAGTTTAACAAATTTTAAGACCATCTAAATCTTGAAATCAAATCTACAAATCATGTCCATCAAATAGAGACGGATCTAGCGTCTTTCCTATCAGGGTCTCAATCCGCGCCCTATCATGTGAAGCATCATGGGAAACTTACATACACAATGCACATGTACTTGAACATTAAAATTTGATGTTTTAAAAATGAGTGAGAATATATATATCTAGAACTTCATGTAAAAAACAAAATATAACAAAAAAATCATGCAATACCTCATGAGGTTCCCTCTCCATTTGATGAACAAGTTCTCCCATAGGAACATCTGCAGCGGTAAACTGTACAATATACATGTACAATTATATATATATATATATATATATTAAAAAATTTCAAATGAAAATGCACGTGTACATATATAAACTTATTTTCAATAATATTAAAAAAAGGAACTAAAGACAACTTGTTCAAATGTTGTGGATGTTCCTATCTCCGTCGCTAGAGTCCACGGATTAAAGAAATCTTCTATAGGAACCTAAATTCAAAATTTTTTAAATAACTCAAAATATAGATCTCTCTCTCTCTCTCTCTCTCGCTATATATATATATATATATATATATATCAATTTTTAATGTAACTTTTTGAGGTGGAATATCTATATATATATGACTTTTAAACATAAATTTTAAACTTGTGAAAAATTGTCCATACTTGTGGTTCATCTCCCAAGGAAGTAGAAGGTACATCTCCCAAGGAACAAGAAGGTACCGCCATCCCAAAAACATCGGACGGAATCGGTATCTGTTAAAACATTTTATCAAATTATATATACATACATGTACATGTGTGCACAATTATTTATTTTAAAATCACTTAAAAAACACTAACATTTGCCAACATATCTTGATGGTCAGACCCATCTGCATTGTTTGAACCAGAGGTCCCGAACGTGATATTAACATTTTCGTCATGCATCTTGTGTGAGAACTGCAAATGGTGTTTTAACATATAATCATACATTTTTGTTAGATTAATGTAAATACAAATAAATGTATACATGTACATACACATGTATTTATTACAAATTGTACACATATATATGTATGTTAAAATAATTTCAAACCGTAAGGTCATTAACACATACTGTTCTGATGCCCTCTTCTTCATGAAGAATTAGGTCTTGCAAACCATTCTGAGATCTTCAACATTCATGTTTTCAATCTCCTCATCTGTACAATACACAAAATTGGCACGTGCATTTTCACGTGCTCTTTGTCGATTTAAACAAACATCGACTCCACCCAATCCGCTGCAAACATTGTCGATCATAACATCACTTTCTTCTCAACTTATTTGAGAAGTCGCATCCATCTTTTACCGTAGAGTTTCGACCCGAAAAGGTCGACTCACCAATGGCGGCTCAGGGCGAGGCAACTCCACATCTCGTTTAGCGCCCTTGTGGTTATATAATTGACCTTTCCCCGGGCCAAAAAATTTTGAAAAAAGGTAATTGTAGTTGGGTTTCATACCCAAAAAAAATTCTGCGTAAAAAATTTGTGAAAAATAAACAAGAACCTCGTCGTTCCATGGGAGCCTTACATAGGCCACAAGGTGCCTATCATACAAAAAGCGAGCTATGTCTGGGTGTTTGAAATATTGTACCTTCAACATTTTTCTTTTTGGCCCTTCCTTGAAATTAAACATTGACTTGGCCACATCTTTTATAACTTTTTGTTTTACATCCTCCCATTTATCTGGACCCATTACTGTTTCCTTTCTCTTTCTCATCACTTCTACAAATGCATCAGTCGTTGGCCCAAGAGTTTTGTACACATTTACAATTTCTCCCAATGAATTTGTAACTATTTCAAGGCTTTGTCGACTCTCAGCAGGTAAAGACAAAACCACGAGATCTCTCTGCAATTTTGCATGAAGTCTTTCACACCTTTGTAAGGTGCATTGCACCATGTTTGTTTCCCATGGTATATCACTAATTTCGGCTGGATAAGTTGTGTTGGGTAGACAACCTTCTTCTTGAATGTAGCAGTTTTCCCTGCGTCTATTTTTACCACTAGTTGGAACATTTTTGGCCTCCACATCAATATATATAAAATTTCGTATTTTACACTAGAAAATTTGGCGGAATTTCCGACGGCCAATTCGTCGCTATTCCGACACATAGTCGTCGCAAGAGTGACAATTCGAGGGCGGGAAAAATGTGGTTTTCCATACCATCGGAGTTCCGACGCACTTAAAAAGTGTCACACTATCGACGGTTTTTCCGTCGCTTCCAAACAAGTATCGCTCTTCCGATGTTTCCCAAATCGTCACGCTTCCGACGTTTGTAAACTGTCGCACTTTCGAAGAAATGTGGTCCGACGTTTTGAACGTCTCTCTTCCAATGTTTGTAAACTATCACAATTACGACGAAATGTGGTCCGACGTTTTGAAAGTCGCTCTTCCGACGTTTTTAAACTGTCGCAATTACAACGCAATGTGGTCCAACGTTTTGGACGTCGCTATTCCGACGTTTGTAAGTTGTCGCAATTCCGACGAAATGTGGTCCGACGTTTTGAACGTCACTCTTCCGACGTTTTTAAACTATCGCAATTCCGACGAAATGTGGTCTGACATTTTGAACGTCGCTCTTCCGACGTTTTTAAGCTTTCACAATTCTGACGCTTACAAGGCGTCGGTATAGTGACGGCGGGTTCAATTTAAAAAAAGATATATGAAACTTTAAAAGAGGAAAAACTTTGTTTTTAATATATTATATGAAGTAAAACAATCCATGAAGTCATTACATTTTCACATCTGAAGATTGGAACCCAAATATCCATCCAGAAAAGTGGAAGTTCCACCCCAGACAATGATAGAAAAAATACCCCATGTCACATACAGGGACATGATATAAAACCCAGTAACGGTCCACATGGAGATTATCGACAATTTGAGAAAGCATCCAAATATGCCCAAGGCATCTATAAGAAAGTGAAATACCAGTATGTAGAATAGTAAAGCAACAGATAGAGTACCGACGTCCATTGTTCCAAATACAAATTAAAGTACCCAAAATCCTTGAACAGAGAAAAACGCTAATCATGTGAGGAGTGTGATATGTCCAAAAATAAAAATACCATCAGACCATATCAATAAACCAGCAACATAGACCAGCATCGCTAGTTTTGAAGGCAGAGTGATAAACATTAATCATTTTTTTTTCACAAGAAAAAAAACGTTGTTTTGAATATATTATATGAAGTAAAACAGTCCATGAAGTCATTACATTTTCACATCTGAAGATTGGAACCCAAATATCCATCCAGAAAAGTGGAAGTCCCACCCCAGACAATGATAGAAAAATACCCCATGTCACATACAGGGACTTGATATAAAACCCAGTAACGGTCCACATGGAGATTATCGAAAAATCTGAGAAAGGATCCAAATATGCTTGAGGCATCTATAAGAAAGTGAAATAGCAGTATGTAGAATAGTAAAACAACAGATAGAGTACCGAAGTCCATTGTTCCAAATACAAATTAAAGTACCCAAAATCCTTGAACAGAGAAAAACGCTAATCATGTGAGGAGTGTGATATGTCCAAAATATAAAAAGACCATCGGACCATATCAATAAACCAGCAACATAGACCAGCATCGCTAGTTTTGAAGGCAGAGTGATAAACATTAATCATTTTTTTTCACAAGAGAAAAAACGTTGTTTTGAATATATTATATGAAGTAAAACAGTCCATGAAGTCATTACATTTTCACATCTGAAGATTGGAACCCAAATATCCATCCGGAAAAGTGGAAGTCCCACCCCAGACAATGATAGAAAAATACCCCATGTCACATACAGGGACATGATATAAAACCCAGTAACGGTCCACATGGAGATTATCGACAATCTGAGAAAGCATCCAAATATGCCAGAGGCATCTATAAGAAAGTGAAATAGCAGTATGTAGAATAGTAAAGCAACAGATAGAGTACCGACGTCCATTGTTCCAAATACAAATTAAAGTACCCAAAATCCTTGAACAGAGAAAAACGCTAATCATGTGAGGAGTGTGATATGTCAAAAATATAAAAAGACCATCAAACCATATCAATAAACCAGCAACATAGACCAGCATCGCTAGTTTTGAAGGCAGAGTGATAAACATTAATCATTTTTTTTTCACAAGAGAAAAAACGTTGTTTTGAATATATTATATGAAGTAAAACAGTCCATGAAGTCATTACATTTCACATCTGAAGATTGGAACCCAAATATCCATCCAGAAAAGTGGAAGTCCCACCCCAGACAATGATAGAAAAATACCCCATGTCACATACAGGGACATGATATAAAACCCAGTAACGGTCCACATGGAGATTATCGACAATCTGAGAAAGCATCCAAATATGCACGAGGCATCTATAAGAAAGTGAAATAGCAGTATGTAGAATAGTAAAGCAACAGATAGAGTACCGACGTCCATTGTTCCAAATACAAATTAAAGTACCCAAAATCCTTGAACAGAGAAAAATGCTAATCATGTGAGGAGTGTGATATGTACAAAATATAAAAAGACCATCAGACCATATCAATAAACCAACATCGCTAGTTTTGAAGGCAGAGTGATAACCTATCAACACATAAAATAGTATCATAAAGCGGATACAGGAAATGTGCAGAGACATGTACTGTTGATATACACCTCACACAAAAAGCATCCATGATAGAGAAAAAATATGTATAAACCCAGGGTCGATTGTATGTTCTGGCTCGCTTGTTCTCGGAAATAAAAACCATCTGCAGAAACCCAGGCTCGCTTGTAAGATCAGGCTCGCTTGATTCCAAAATTGGTAACCATCTGTTGCATCCGAGATGTAAGGTTCATGCTCGCTTGTTTCCATTAGTAGCCCGCTACAACATCCACCCTGTTCATAGCAAAAAGGTTCCTGTAGATATACAGAGAAAGAGTATAATACGTAGACCATATAAACATGGCTCTGTATTTCAAAAAACAGGTTTAAAATAGAAACAGGGCAACATTTTTTTTTCTAAGTAAAGTTAATATATTAATAGTGGGAATAAAATTACACCGAAGTCAAAATCATTTCCCAGACCCATGGAAAATTTGTAATCAAAAAATCAAAAAATTAAGAAGACTACCCTCATACGGGGAAACCAGTCTTGAATGTTTAATTTACAGAATTCAAAAATATTACAAAGGTCCATCACAGTAAAATAATCTAAAAGCAGCCCAATTAAGTGGGCCACGAAGAAAGAAAAACAAATTAACCAAACTACTCCTCCGGCTCCTCGACGATTCGGCACCATCCTTCAGAAGGTCCAGGATCGCTAGGTGCTACCTCCACATTCATGCCACGGCTCCCCTCCTGAAGGCCCGAATGCTGGCCAGCTTTTTTCGAGCTCAGACTCGCCGGACGGGTGCATTCTTCCTCCGTTTGGGCCTCCTCACAGAAAACCATAGTGAATGAAGCTGTGATTCATGGGCGGTTGAGAGAGCAATTAAAGGAAAATTGCGCAGTGTGCATCGTGGGAGAAGGTGAACTAGCGGTGGGGAAACGAGGAGCAGGGGAATCCATACGGTGGCCAGATCCTACAACCCGACCCCGCCCACTCCTAGTATTTGGATAGCGACCTGCGTAATAATCATTGGACTGGTCGGAAGAAGACTCGGTTGAGGGGATGGAGGGAGTGCGCGGGGCTTGAACTCTAGTGCTCCCCCTGCGGCAACGCATCTTTTGACGCAGGTGAGGCATGGGTGCAGTCTCACTAGCAGTGGGCACAAGAGGGGATGGAGAAGCAGAATTCCAAGAAACAGAGAAAGACAGACAAGGACCAGACCGAGAGAAATGTAGATATAAAGCAAGTTCTACGCAACAATTCACCTGGCCACTTCTCCTTCTCGTCACAGTGAGCAGGCAGTGTAACCCACCAATCGGCTCGTCTGAAAAACCATAGCGAAATGCCATTTTATTGACCCGACTGCAATGCAATCGAAGGACGCCCATCATAATTAATCTCTGATCATTAATGAGAGCCGAAGGCCGGATCATATTGGAGCATGCGGAATCGCTAACAGGAGTGGAGGTCCGATCTTGAACAGTGTTAAAACTTAATGCGATTAGATGTGAAAACCTTGGAACTTAATTGAACAACATTAAAACTTAATGCGATTGATATGAAATCGCCACATCCATGTCCCATCGCCTTAAACTCCATCGAATGCACTCGCAGCTGGGAGCAGGGCAAGTTTTGATTGAGGACACGTGGCAAAAATTGATTGGAGTGGATCTTTTTTTGGGCCGCACGCGCAGTGGAAATCTGGACCCGAAAATATTAGGGCGGAATTCATTTGGTTTTCGCGTCACAAAATTGGCCGACGTCAGCAGGCTATTTTGGAACGCGAATTTGATTTGAATTATGGTTTATCGCCGTTTGAAGTCCGGCGGGCTCGACTTAAGAAATTTTTTTTTTGATCCCATCTTATAAAATTTGTGTTGGTTTTCTTTGATAATACACATATTTATAATAAATCATGGGAATACCACACTAAAAATGTGGCAAAGTTATATAAATTATTGAGAAAAATCATTTTTATGTAAAAATATCCAAATGTGCTTTTAAGAAATAAGAATTCGAGTATTTGGTTCATATTGTTTTAAAGGAAGGAGTGAATTTGGAGCCTCAAAAGATGCAAGCTATTAAAAAATGACCTATTCCTAAGAAAATCAAGGTTCTTAGAAGATTTTTTAGACTTACATGATATTATTGATCATTTGTTAATAATTATGCATGCATTTCAAGTCCACTCACATATCTCTTGAAGAAAATATCATTTATATGGAATGATGAGGCTACTTTGGCATTATCTCTTTTAATGGATGCCATGTCTTCTACACCAACATCGGTTGCACCTACTTTTGGTAAAACATTCATAGTAGAGTGTGAGGCTCTAGGACAAGGAATTTACGTAACATTAACACAATAAGGGATATCATTGGCTTTTGAAAGCAAGGAATTCAAAGAAAATATTTGGTGAAATCTACGTATGAAAAATAAATGGAAGCAATATTACATGCAATAAAAAATGGGGATAGCATATCATTGGGAGGTACTTTAAAGTCAAGATATACCATGATAGCATAAAGTATTTTTGAAGCTATGGATTTCATTGGAAGATTAACAAAAATGAGGAGAAAAAATGAAAAGTTTTAATTTTGAGATAATCTGCAAAAAGGGTAAGGAAAATTTAGTACATGATGCTCTTTCTAAAATAGAAGAGGCCTCAAATTTATATCCAATTACATTTTCTATTCCTAGGTGGCTATAAGAAGCTTGCCATAATGGAAAAATGACAATAGTACTAAACAAAAACTAAAATGTATAAAGGATGGGATGAACTCTATGGAGAATTGGGAGTGAAAGAGAGATATACTTTGGTGCAATTGTAGAATATTTTTATGCACGCAAGCATATTTGAATAAAAAAATATTAAGGGAGTCCCATGTCTCTCTGATGGTAGGACGCAGGGTTCCTTAAAACATCTCAAAGGATCAAAAAATATATTTTTGGAAGGAATGAAGAAAGATATTCAAAATTTTGTAAGAAAAGGTCAGGTTTGCATAATAAATAAAAGAGAGATAGTAAAATCTCTAGGGTTACTTCAACCATTCCACATACATATTCAAAGACTAGAAGATATATCAATAGACTTTATTACGGGGTTACTGAAATATAAAGGTAAGTATTACATTTTTGTGGTCATTTATATAGACAAATTTTGTAGATTTTTTTTGTAGAGCTCAAAGTACATAAACAACAAGCCAAGTGGCAGAAGTGTCCGTGAAAGAAATTCATAGTCTTCATGGTTTTCCTAAAGTAATAGTAACAATAAAATTTTGGAAATAATTATTTAATATGAGTGGAGAAACACTAGTTGCCATGAATTCTACATATCAAACACAATCAAATGGTCAAACAAAAATAGTTAACAAATGTTTTTAAGGTTATCTACAATGTTACTCTTTAGAAAAGCAATCTTAATGGATGAAGTGGGTTCGTCAAGGAAGAATGGTAATATGCTACTACCTATCACACATCTACTAAAATTTCCCCATTTAAGGCCCTTTATGGATATCCAACTCCTAGTATCTCATACTTTTTGCAAGATAAGTCCAAAGTATAGGAAACAGAGTCACATATGGAAAATACTAAAGAAAATTTGAAAATTATTATGAAAAACCTTCAAATGACATGAAACATGATAAAACAACAAGGGGAACAACATTGAAGTGAAAGATAATTTGAGGAGGGTAATTGGGTATTTTTTAGATTATAGCATTATAAACAATCTTCATTCAAGAAAAAGAAGAATAAATAATTAGCTCAAAAATGTTATGGCCCTAAATAATTATTCATAGGATTGCACAAGTGGTATAGAAGTTATATTTTCCTTCTTCTTGCATTGATAAGGTTTTTCATGTATCTTGCCTAAAAAAGGTTTTGGGAAAAAATATGCCAATGTAAATAGAACTTCCAAAATTAGATGAAGAATGAAAGTTGATTCTTGAACCACAAAAAGTTATAGATAAACATTACGTATCTCTTTGACATATAACCATTATGAAGTACCTAATCAAGTGGAAGAATATTCCTCTAGAAGAAGGTACATGGTAAAATGATCAATTCGTGATGAAATACCCATGGCTAAAGGGTTCGTTTGAAGTTTTGACAAAGGTTTTGTTATATGTTTTATATAACGCGCGGCGGGATAGTTTTATTGTTTGTTAAGGTCCCACATAGTGATCAAATTTGAAGGGCAGGTCCGAATTTCAATTAGAAGGGCATATATCTATGTTGCCCTTCCATAATGAAAAGCTTAAAAAAAAAAAATTTCAATTGACCACAATAAATTATTTTTACATTTCATTTTCAGAAAGACAAAACCATCAATATTTATATTAATAAAAGATTGTTACATATACAACAATGAAGAAGGCTCCATCTTTCATTGCTTAAATATCTCATTGGCAATGTCAACATAAGTCTTGAAGACACTATTATAAGAATTTGGATACATACCACCGGGATATAGGAGACTCTTATTTGTTAGATTGTGTAATGCAATTTTGACTTTGTCTCACAAGGAGTAGCAACATGGAGGTCTGGATTTTTCTTATAGAACTTTTATTATTATTATTTGAAACATTGTTTATAGATATGAATACAACAATGAAATTATGAGCATGGTGGACAATTAGTCAAGCTCATGATGCCAAACCATGATGATGTAAGTTTGGAATTTAACATTTTTACATGTTAAAGACAAATAGTCAAAATCATTGACAACTTAGTATGCCATAATTAATAATCATTCCCTGTTCAATTTTGTTAATAGGTTTATGTCACACGATGATCTCTCTTCTCTGGCATTTACTTGTATTGAAGATCACTATTCTAGGAATAAGGAGTTATTTTCTCCAAAAATAACCCTAGCCAAACACTGACAATGCATCAAGGATATCTTTATATGCTTCATAAGTACATATGTTCTACTTCTAAATAATGTCTTGGAAGTGGTTGTTTTGCTGGAAATTATTCACCAGTTGGTTTCATACCAAAGTCTTTTTCTCATTTTCAGCATCCAATACATGAAAAAGATAATGGTTTAAAACAACATAAATATTTGAAATTTTGCAGGAATTGTCTTGCACACTTTGAATATTAATTTTGAAGTCAAGTGCATGATGTTGTATAGGATCAAGTGTCATTTTGAATACCAAATGTTTCACAAGAAACTTCTCAACATGCTACCCTGCAGTAAGGATTAAATGACAATATTGCATCAACTATTTCCATAATAAAAGTGCACCTTGGCCATAAGACTAAACAGCTACAAATGTTGTAGATCTAAAAAGACCACACAATCAAATGTATTCCACAAGGCCAATACTGTATGAAAAATGAAAAGGATTTTGCAACCAAAAATACCTTAGGCAACTAATTCAATTAGATACACCAAACCATCAGCAAAAAGGAAAATTAGCCTACTCAAAAGGCAAGCGTTTACCTCCTTTGACAAAATTTTGAGTTCCGAAACAAGGGCCTTTATTGTCTTGTCAATGCCCCTAGTAATTTGAACGGGGTTTGCACCTACTACAACAACCTAAACAAAAATGTTTCATTTCAAATTATTTTCCATAAATTTAAGATACAACCATTGTCAGTTTTGTATTTCCTAATAAGCTCATAAATTTTGACAAAAGAACCAAATTTTTTTAATACCTGATAGCAATTTTTTTCACTCAAAAACTATCTTAGACTCAATAATCCCAACCCAAAACTAAAAAACCAAACACCAGAAGACCCTAGAAAAATGAATAGATGATTTTAATCCAGTACTATCGACAAAAAGTTACCTTTACACCCTCACTTATTAAACCCTGTGTTGTTGAATTTTAACTTCAACTGGTGCAGCAGAAGGATGGATGCAGCAACAACATTTTTTTTTGGAGGTTGCTTGCACGCCATCCAGAAATTTAATTCAGCATTTAAAATTCCTGCAAGTTTTTTTGTAGACGGCCGCAGCCATATTTCTGTACAGGATTGTATTTAAACACAACAACCAGCATTAACACAATTCACCAACCAGAAATTAAACAAACAGAAATTTACCCCCCAGTTTTGTAAATTCAAAAGGAGGACACATGGAGCATTAATATTGGATCGCATGAAATTGAAGGGAATCTGAAAACCTAAAAACCGGACCGAATTTTTTTATAAGGCACATTGGATTGAGAATTCATGTTACAAATTAGGCAGACGTCAGCATCCCATTTTGGAACACGAATTTGGTTTGAAATTCAATCTATTCACACTTTTGAAGTCCGACGGAAAGGGTTCTTTAATGTTTTGATAATTTAATTTTATGTATGCTTTAATATATACATATGTTTTAAACATATGTTATATATATATATCATATGCGAAATGAAAGGTGGGCCATAGAATTTAGTTTTAATTTTATTTTTTTAAAAAGAGGGTTTATTGTAATATGTTTTATATGTTACGGCATATAAAAATAAAAAGGACAAAAAATCTTGGTATTTTTTTTTATAGACAGTACGTAATTTTTTTATTACACAACAGTGTGTAAAAAGTGAAATACTAAGTGTAACTTTTTAAGTGTGTATGCACAGCAGTGCGAAAGTGAAAAACACAGCAGAGTGTTTTAGAGATAGAGTATGTTTGTTTTGAATAGACAGTGAGTTGGTTTTATGCACTGCATTTTGTAGTAGTCATAATTTTGTGATCCCTCTCAGTGAGGAAGAAGTGTAATATTTTTTTTTGAGTTATTGAAGGGAATAGAAGTTTGTTTTCAAAGTATTGAAACTCTGTCTCCTGTTAAAGAAATTTTTATTTTCTATGTGTTAAAAGAAGGGAGATTTATTCTCCATTCATTGTTCTGGAATTTTTCAATATTCCAACATGTGCAAGAAAAACAGATTTTGTGGTTCCATCCCCAGCTAAATCATTTTTCTTTACCGCAGCTTGCCTTACCAACTTGGCCCCAATATTTTCAACTGGGTCCTCTAATTCAACCAATAAAAAGGCCAAAACCATAGCATTGAGATACATTTCATTACACTGTCAATAAAAATAAAATTTGACTTAGCCATAACCCTTTCCTTTTATTGATGTGAAAAGCTTTATGCATTACTCTAATGTGGCTAGTCCATAGGCCAAGTAGACCACTGGGTAACAAATATGTTTCCTTTCACCTTTGAGTTTTCAAATTATGCCTACCAAATCTAAGACATTTAAGAGGGGGAAATAATACAATGTTAAAAAGAAAACCAAAGCACACATCTACAAATTACCTCCTTAGCTACTGTCACACCATCATTAGCTATTTTCGAAGAACCATGCTTGCTCTCCAAGACAACATTTTACCCCTCGCCCCAAGGGTGACTCCAACAAGATCAGCAAGTTTGTTCACACCACCTGCAAGAAAAATTTACAATGCTTTCAGTAAGTATGCAATTGAATTCCAGACCATATGCCAAAACAACCCTCCATGAAAAATTAAAATCGAATATAAGTGGACAAGGAAAGATCCACCGCAGTGAAGTTTCACGTGCAGGTGACCTTCCTTTAAACATAATTTTTTCTCTGACCTGCAATTTTTTTGTCACTGAGCCATCCTTGTTGAAGTACAAATCCTTTTCCATAGCTCTTGTATTAACTACCTTCTCTCTATCACATAATCTCAGAGTCCTTGTTTTTCTTGAGCGATTAAAGGAAATGGGTGAAAAAACTGAAAGAGAAGACAATTGTCTGCCATAATTATCAAACATTGCACCCAACTTCTTCCCCTTTCCATTGTTACCCAATGAGGTAGATGTGGCAATTGTTGTCATACTTCCCAAAGCAGAGGCCATCTTCTCTTATCCTGAATATAGAATTACAAGATCTTCATGTTAGTATGAACCTTAAAAAACATGACTCCCATTGCTAAAAACCACTTTTAAGTTGTAATAGGAAGACTAAACAACTATCACAACTTTTGGCAACTTCTGGAGCATTAAGAGAGAAACAAACAAAGAGAAATACAACCACAATCCTCATTTTAATGAGACCGGACTATATATTTGCATTAAGATAATAGAAAGAAATCACAACTATATTAAGGCCAGCACAAAACAATCTTTAACCAGTATCTCTCGCGGCCTTCAAGTTGCCATGCTAGAGGTTGCATATTTTTAATTTAAATTCTTGACCTCTCGTGCCCATATATGAATGCATCCAATGGGATATCTACATCAAATTCTCCTTTATATCCCCAAAAACAAATTCCCTACTACAAGAGCACCAATATTGATGGATCACCCCACACCATCCCACCCACTAGAAACGGTGAAAAAGGAAACCCGAGAAAACTTCTGAAATATCTCAAGATGACTATTTGGGTGGTTCTTATGAATCAACCAACCATTTAGAACATGCTTATCAATCCAAACCATGAGTATTATGTGACGATATTCAAGCAGGCGCTGAATCGGATTTCTGAAGCTATGTTAGAGAAACCCTAAAATCTCACTGAAAATAGGTGAAATGTGGCACCACTCAGAGATTGACATGTGCCAATTGGTACAAGTGGTAGACAATTGGCATGCTCAAACAACGAGGTGATGCATGAATGACATGAGGGAGAAAATATCAGAAAAGCCCCAAATCTGGAGAACTAAAGCTCATCACCAACCTGAGATTGACAACTTTACATGATGTAACATATGAAATCGTAAATGGAGAAATCATAGTAACAATAAAGTAACCTATGTAACAATAAAGTCGGATTCATCCTGGGAGTGGTAATGGGAGAAATCATAGTGAACAACAGGAAACATGCAGAGTTGCTTACAATCAAATAGATGAAAAAACACATACAAAAAACCTAGATAATAATCATGAGCAAGCTTAATATTGAATTATGAACTGTAAAGGAACTTACAAAATGTGACATTACGAACCTGGTCAAGCGCACAAGCAAAAATATCCTAGACATGACCCTGGTTGACAATTTGTATTGCTCATGATGCAAGAGGATTTGTACCTGCACTGCCAAGTCAATCAAAATCCATCATTATCTATACAATAAATACAAGTAATTGATGTAGTACTTTTTACTCTGAGATGAATTATTATGATAATGTTAGAACATATGTTGAAAATGTCAAAACATACCTGAATAAGCTCCTCTTCATTTCAAGAACAATTTATTGGAGTCACATGAACTTGGAACAAGCCTCCCACGATCTGAAAGAGTAGCAACTAAGTCAACGGTGACTTTTTTGTTGCTACGCTGGATCGAGGGAGGTTTGCTCCAAGATTAAATCGCTCCAATAAATTATTCTCTACTAAACAGGGCCAACCACGTGAAGGTGGAAGCTCTTATGGCCCCTCCCCTCCCCCCTCACATCACTCTCAATTCCCCAATACCCAATCTATATTTCATTTTTTACTTTCATGAGCATAAAAAAAAATATTCAATAACTAATAAAAAAACAATTCAACAAAAAGTACGCAAGGAAACATTGCAATTAATTCTTGACATAAAAATAGTATGATAAATGAGTTTTTTATATAACGCAAAAAACGTTCCAAGTATGGTAACGTTTGTCTTATAATAATACAATATTTTACATTGTCAAATTTTCTTTTTCTTCTTCCTATTTTTAAAGCTCCTAATTACATCATTAATATCATCGTGCTCTGCTCCTATTTCGTGCCTTTCAACCCGCACTACTGACCTAGTTGTGTATTCACGATGTCTGGGCTCATCCAGTGACGGGGCATCACCTACAAAAACAAATAATATTAAATTTTAATTGTCAGTTTTTAAATATCATTGAACTAGTTCGGTAATATTAATAAAAAAAATTGCAATGAGATTATTTACCTGGTGCACCAGTTGTCGCCGCTGACCTGACCTAGTTGCGTAGTCACGATGTCTGGTCTCATCTAGTGACGGGGCATCGCCTACAAAAACAGATAATATTAAATTTTAATTGTCAGTTTTTAAATATCATTGAACTAGTTTGGTAATGTTAATAAAAAAAATTGCAATGAGATTATTTACCTGGTGCACCAGTTGTCGCCGCTGACCTAGTTGCGTAGTCACGATGTCTGGTCTCATCCAGTGACGGGGCATCGCCTACAAAAACAGATAATATTAAATTTTAATTGTCAGTTTTTAAATATCATTGAACTAGTTCAGTAATATTAATAAAAAAAATTGAAATGAGATTATTTACAGTGCACACGATTTGTCGCCGGCCCGTCCTAGTTGTAGTGCATGATGCAGGGTCTCATCCGGTGACGGGCATCGCTTCTAAACTTGGATATTAAATTTCAATTGTCAGTTTTTAAATATCATTGAACTAGTTTGGTAATATTAATAAAAAATTTTCAATGAGATTATTTACCTGGTGCACCAATTGTCGCCGCTGACCTAGTTGCGTAGTCACGATGTCTAGTCTCATCCAGTGACGGGGCATCGCCTACAAAAACAGATAATATTAAATTTTAATTGTCAGTTTTTAAATATCATTGAACTAGTTCGGTAATATTAATAAAAAAAATTGCAATGAGATTATTTACCTGGTGCACCAGTTGTCATCGTTGGGACTGTTGCCCTGTCTTCCTCTCTGGTGGTAAGATCCTCAAGGGAAACATTCTCTATCATTTAAAAAAAAAACGTTATTAGGACAACCATCAAGGTATAATTAGAAAAAATTATAAGTGGAAATTAATTACCATCACGACCCTCACTGATAGTAGCATTGTTGGCCTAGTCCCCACTACAATGATCAGGTTGCACGTGAGGATCATCTACATCTGGCTCTAAAACTGGGTTATTTGCCTCGTCGGTAGTGCTACTCACCTGATTTAAACAAAGTTGTTAGACATTAAATTTATGGACGAAAACAAACATATTGAAAGTTTAATGTTTTACCTTATCAGGCATTCTGGATCTTGGGACCTGCCCCAAGCTTCTGCGACGTTCAACTACGGCTTGATAGCCGAAATGGAAAGAGATATTTTTATCTTCCTCTGTAGTTTATGTTCCGAATTCATCACCCTACATTACATATGATTGTGTATTTTTAATCATATTTGATAGGATTACAAAAACGTTGGAAGGCGATACAATTAATTATAAGATGTTTAGCTACTTAATTACAATTCTTGTGGCTAATTTCAAGTAGCCGCCCTGGCCTAGCTTGTGATGGCCCTTTTTTCAATCCTAGCTTTGGTTGCCTTTGAGGTGTCAGGAAACCTAGCATCAAAAGATTGAAGTCAGATATGACGTAGCACACTTTTATTTTAGACATAAAGAAAATTAAATCTATTGAATTAAAGTTGTAATTTACCTTGTGGGTCCAGTTGGCATTTTTCCTTCTTTCTTTGCCCTTTTCTCTTTTCCGTCATGGATGAGTGCTCTCCACTCACTCTCTGTAACTGTGAGAGAACGCTCGTATCTAGGGTTAAATTTCAATTGCGTCCTATAGGTGTCCCTGGTATATTTTAAATATTTTCCGGCTACTTGAGCCACCGTTGTTCTGTCAAATGTGTCGACCCCAAAAAGGGCTTCTAGATAATCTAGAAGTTCTTTTTTCAAGCTGGAATTCTAGGAATTCCACCCTGTGCGTATGTTTGGGCCAAAAATTACCAATGCATGGCTCACCAAAAACCTGTAGAACTCATTGTTTCCTACACAGAAAAAAAATAATATATTATCATTAATTTAAAAATAAAAATCATGATAAATATGTTTTAGATAAAGTACATGAAATAGTTAAAATATTAAAATTTACCTGGGAGTTGTACGTGCTTTATAGAGACACCTTCATCTTTCATCAATAACGTGCCATTAATGGTCCCTGTGGAGCTGACACGTGTAGCTCCAGGAAACGTAATAATGTAGTTGGCCATATCAGCCTCATCATTGCCAACACATTCAGCGGTTGGCTAGGTGTCTGCTTGGGCAGGGTGTGTTTCTTGGCTGGCACCTAAAGGAGTAGAAGGTGTACGAGAGGGTTGCTGGGAAATCTCTTGCCCTTGTGTCCCACTACCACCAACACCGGGTTTAGCAAGCGCCAAAAAACGCTACATACAAAAGAAATTTTTGTTAGTTTAGTCAATGTAAAAATTAAAAATCAAACTATCACAATTCATCTCATGCAGAACAAAAAAATATCCTTTTGACTTTTTATTATTACCTGATATGTTTCTAGCTAGCTCATAAGTTTTTTTATCCTCTCTTCTATTTAAGGTGTTTGAGGCGTGTCTATCAAAGTATTAAATTCTGACCTTGCATCTCGTGCCTTTTTTCACAACAAGAACACTGGAGATAGGGACGAAGAAAGCTCTTCCTCAAAGAGGGAATCATCAGGCATACCATGGATAGGTGTCTCCATATTTGAACAAAATTAATATTATTTCAATTATGTAAATAACTAAAATACCTGACGATAGAGCAATGCTGGCACTTTACATGTTCTTCCGCTGGCCTCTTTCCACGATCATCCCGTATCGGGGTTGTTCCTGTACTGCCCTGATCAGTCTGCCACATTGCAATAAAATTATAAATGTAAAAAATTGAAAAAAATATCTAACTTGAAAACAAAAAATGAAAACTGAAATAATTTCTAATAAGACACTGGAAGACAGAGTTAGAGTTTCTAATATGCATTGCATTGAATTCAGTCCTGGAAACATGTCATTGCACATTAAGGCACCCAAACAAGAGACGAGTTGACAATGAAGACCTTATTGAATATATTGTTGGAGCAACTTCTAGTAAACTTGTTTTGAAGACCTTGAGGACATTTTTGGAGCAACATTGTTGAAGCTGATGGTATAGCATTGTTGGAGACGATCTTGAAGGGCCTTGAAGTGAATCTTTTGGAGCAACTATTGGAAAATCCTTAGAGCATTTAAGTAAGGCACTTTCTATCTTCCATCACCTTTTTCCTTTCAATATCCTTTAAACGATTTTGTTGATATTTAATGTTTGAAATCACGTTATAATTCCTTGATTATATGTGTTTGGGGACTTTCCCTTTGAAATTACCCAAAAATGCCCTGGCAATTTTATCTTCAGGATGCATGTCTGACCCTATTGTTCAATATTTTGATTGATAGTAGTAAACATAGAGAGTTAGGGGGCTCTTGACTTGGTTTTGTTGGGCCATTAGATCCCTAACATCTACTAGGGAGAACCCCCTTGAGTTGGAGGAGAGCTAGCCCGAAGTGAAAAGAGGTTGGTGAGGTGACAATGGGGCTATTGAATTACACATGGTATCACACTTTAGCTTTAGGACTTTATCTTGAGAAGTGCGAGATTTTGCTACATCAATTCTCAAATTGTTTACAACACTATTGTTAAGAACTAATAAGAAGTGATGTTGAGGGGTTTTTGGGTATAAGAAACAATACCATTTAAAAACTAGGGTTCTCAGTCCTTGGCATTCCTTCACCTGGGCCTAGGGGCACACTAGAATAATTTCACACTAAACTATGCAAACTTAAAAGTAACTTAACAGATCCAAAAATTAATAATAATCATAATTCCTAATTTCCTATTGTACGATATGATGCAAATTATTCAAACATGAAGCAATGAAGACATGCAATGTCTGAATTTCAAGATTGATGAACCAATACAAGAAGTTAGAAACTAAAAATTTGATTCAATACTCTCTATCCTAACTCTAGGAAGGAATCTAGTTAGTAGTACAGAACATGCATCATGTATTATCAATTCTTAATTGACAACAACTGAAGGACATCTACCTCATCAATTCCTTCCCATTTTGTGTTTTTATGTTATATTCCTTATAAAAGTGTCAAATTTCTCTCAAAGTAAGCAACCACTGAATAAAATAAAAAATAGTTAAGATATGATTGAGAAATGGTCATTTATTTCTTGAAAGGATCTTCATGATTTCTTTGGTTGTTTTTCATCTCAAGAAACAAGAAATGACCTAAGAAACTATCGTGATGTAATATAAGAAACAACACGGTGCAATGGCCATTTTCAAAACCAAATGATGTCCATTGAGGACATGGCCTTTATTTGGTTCCTGTTTCATAGGAGTTTCGGGTAGAAATGGAACTTTGTTGTACCATTTCCAGTAGTAAAAAGGAAAACCTTCTTTTTCCATGGGAAATAATTTACCTTTCCTTTTTCAAGATAATCTAAATCACAAAAAATATGAACTATACTGCACACATTCTTGGATAATGTGAAAGTGGAAAAGGAATACCCTACACAAGTGATGCACACATGTACATTTGAACACTAATAGATTTTTGTAGTTGAAATGCAATGCTTGTTTTCATTTAAATGTAGGGTTTTTAAAACGGGGAGAAATAATGGGCTGCCAAATTAATAAGATTTTCTTTGGGAAAATTTTAAATCTTGTATTGGGTGATGAAGATAATAGAGGTATTGAATCTTGATTCTTGACATCTAGAGAACCCCTCTGACCTAACA
This sequence comes from Pinus albicaulis, assembly GCA_034641835.2. Lineage (NCBI taxonomy): Eukaryota > Viridiplantae > Streptophyta > Pinopsida > Pinales > Pinaceae > Pinus > Pinus albicaulis. Next base: position 78,100,382 of record CM076574.1, on the reverse strand, counting down.
CAATCCAATGGAATTGACCAAAAAAACCCAAATAGAGTCAACCCTACTATAGGAGGAAAGGGCTGAAGGGCCTGCAGTAAGAACTTACCATTTTGCAAGAGCTGAGGGCGAATGTTGTTCTGCAAGAGCTGAGGGCGGAGACGAGGGCGGGGGGCGGGGGCAGAATATGTTCACAGCAAGGCTCGGGGCGAATGCGAGAGCGAATGTTGTTCGCAAGAGCTCGGGCGGAATGCGAGGGCGGGTGCGTGCAGAACTCGGGGCGGAATGCGCGGGCGAATGCTGTTCTACAAGAGGGCGAGAGCGAATGCGCATTGCCTGGGCGAGAGGCGAATGCGAGGAAAATGTTGTTCTGCCGAGCTCATGGCGAATCTTGGTGGACACTAAACAGGATTTTTGTAGTTGAAATGCAATGCTTGTTTTCATTTAAATGTAGGGTTTTTAAAGCAGGGAGAAATAATGGCTGCCAAATTAATAAGAATTTCTTTGGGAAAAAATTAAATCTTGTATTGGGTGATGAAGATAATAGAGGGTATTGAATCTTGATTCTTGACATCTAGAGAGAACCCTACAGCCTAACATAATCCAAAGGAATTGACCAAAAAAACCCAAATAGAGTCAACCCTACTATAGGAGGAAGGGCCTGCAGTAAGAACTTACCATTTTGCAAGAGCTGAGGGCGAATGCTGTTCTTCAAGAGATGAGGGCGAATGCTGAGGGTGAATGCAGGGCGAATGCTGAGGGCGAATGTTGTTCTGCAAGAGCTCAGGGCGAATGTTGTTCTACAAGAGCTCAGGGAAAATGCTGAGGGCGAATACTGTTCTCCAAGAGCCGAGGGCGAATGCTAAGGGTGAATTCTATTCTGCAAGAGCCGAGGGCGAATTCTAAGGGAAAATGCTGTTTTGCAAGAGCTGAGGGCGAATGTTGAGGGCGAATGTTGTTCTGCAAGAGCATAGGGCAAATGCATGCGTGATATCAGACGCTAATGTAGCTATTGCGACGGATATAAGTTTCGTATTTTTAATAAAATCATTTTTATGTAGCGCGCAAGTAAGTGTCGTTATACCGATGGTGGAAAAGGTGTTGCTATTGCGACGGATGCCTCTAAACGTCGCAATTGCGACACCTAGACATTGTGTCGCACTTGCAGCATTTGGAGGCATCTGTTGCAATAGCGACGCTTTGGGGCATAGTGTCACAATTGAGACATTTTCCTCCAAACATCGCAATTGCGACACTTTGTATAAGTGTTGGTATTGCGACACTTTTCTATAAACGTCGGTATAACGACAGTTTCGGGCAGGATTGAAAAAATTTCGGGAAATTTCCGACATTTGGTCAAAAGCGTCGGAACCAAGTGTCAAAATTTCTCCCAAATGTAGTAGTGTTAGAAAAAACACATGTAAAAAAAGTTGTACAAATTTAATGAAAAAAATATTGAAATTGATGGCAACCTTGACGTTGTTGGTTAGAATCTTCTCCAACATGACCCTGCTGAGAACCAGACCCAGAACAACCCTGCTGAGAACCAGACCCAAAATGACCCTGCTGAGAACCATCAGCTGTTGATTGGCCTTCAGGGGAATAAATATCACCCCCTTCACGCAACCTACTACCACTCATTGATGGCCCTCTAAGTGGATTTGAACCACCACCAACCTCTCGAAACGAGAGAGAAGCTTCATAAACAAATACAAATTTATAATCAATTGAAAAATACATTCATGTGTACATATAAATACATATACATATTCATTGATTAAATTGTGTGAAACATACCACGACTGGTTGAACCATGAGCACGCTCCCTGGATGGAGTAGAAACCCTTCTCCTCTTACCTCCTAAAAATTAAAAAATGAAACTTATTAACAACTAATTTAACTCACAAAGTTAATAAAAAATCAATTCCATATGTACACACATGTATGGAGACTTAAGATTATATTTAAATACCGTGAACATCCCCCGATCCCTGAACCTCCATATGGGATTCGGTTGATCTTCGTCGTTCATCCTCAATGATATATATATCTATTGGTGGACATTTACACAAAATAGATTTCAGAAAATCAATTTGTAATTTAGTGTACACAAATTATGTAGAACACAACTTTCAAAGCAATAATTGATGTGTGAAACTCAATTTAAGCAAAAAATATATTATAAAAATGATAAGTTCACCAAATTGCGCTTTACATGGTGGGAGCACACTTGGTATAAAATTGAAAAAAACACATGGTCATTAAAAAATAAGCGTGAAACTCCATTTAAACAAAAATTTCATGAAGTCCCCACATTTTAATTTTATAAAAACATGAAGTTCACTTGTTGCAAATGTGAAGTTCACCAAGTTGCGCTTTACATGGTGTGGTGGGAGCACACTTGGTATATAATTGAAAAAAACACATGGTCATTAGAAAAGACGCATTTATAAGTACACAACACAAACATATCCAAGATATGTTACAGTGTCCATCAATAAATTTTGAAGGGGAGCGTCTCAACACTAACTCATCTTTGAGACATGAATCTTGAATTTTTGAAGAAGAGCATCTCAAAACCAATTCATCTTTGAGAGATGAATCTTGCATTGGCATTGCTCTGTATAATTCTAATTCATCTTTGATATATGAATCATGAATTGGCATTGCCCCACGCAATAGATCAGCAGACATCTTATTCACATCTGTACAATGCCTTATACTAAAAATTGAAATTGGCTAACAATATTGTTTGCTATTCCATGCAGTTCTTTTAGCCTCTCATTTTTAACTTGGCACACGCCATTCATCTGGTTGCACACAAGTTCAGAATTGGTGAAAACTACAATTCCATTTGATCCATACTTCATCGTTGTTCCCAAGCCTTCTATCAATCCAATATAATATGCCTCGTTGTTTATTGTTCTTCCCGGTATATTAATTTTCCTTTGGACGACTTTGCTAGTCGCAATATTGGAAAGCACATATGTAATCACTGATTTCCTTGGATTGGGATAGCAAGAAACTTCTATGCATAATTTCCATTTTTCAACCATATTTAATGGTTTTCTTATCCCTGAAAAAAACAAATTCAATAAAAATATATATATTAAATTGACATTTGTTGCAAATGCATGAGAAAAATGACACAATATCATGAGGTAAATGACATGTGCATTGTTTATCTTAAAGTTTGATTTAAAAAGTTTATGGTAGAGTTCACATCTAAAATTAATGGGAGGAAGCCTTTAGTTTCTGGGAGAAATGACACATGTTTACCTTAAAGTGGCAAGTGTTTTATGGATATTACAGGAAGCCTTTAGTTTGTGGGAGAAATGACACATGTAAATAGTTTACCTTAAAGTTGTTGTGTTTTATGGATATTAAAATTCATGAAGAACTTCTATTTAGATCCATTCCAGAGATTGAATGTAGGGGAATTTACTAGATATGTCACCTTTCATAAAAGATGAGATCCAGAGGCTACCTGGCCCTTTACAGACTCTGCCTATAGAATTTGTAGAAGTAAACACTAGAGGCATTAACAATATCAAAGAACGTTTTCATGCTCATACATGGGAATGTGTCTCATTCCCTACATATAAAAATAGTTCAAATTAGTTAATCTTCATAGACATGTCATCAAGCAGGTCAATGTGATCATCCCCAACTTACTTTTCATGAAATTAGGCTTCGAATCCTCTACAACCTGGTGGATGGAGTTGAATTGGAACTAGGTCAAGGACATTACAAAATACATGCTAGTGAATAACACTTACTAGGTTATGCCAACAAATAAAGTGGGAGAAATATTTTCTCCTCGAGGTTATCCAATTGGGTGTGTAATACCAACTTCACCAATTTCCTAACAGGTTTGTCTCTTAGGTTACAAAGTGTCTTAGGCCATTAACTTCCATAGACCTCAATAGATTATTAGAGCTAGAATTCTATTTCTCAAGTGTGTAAGAGAAGAAATAATCCTTGTTTAGATTTTAACAATGGCTAAGATGGTCAAATTTTTATTTCGGAAAACAAATAAACTACATATGCAAGACTTCAATATTTAGATGCAATTTTTTTTTCAAATGCAAAATTTAGTAGGATGTGCAATATATCTATGCCACTTGCAAGAATATTTAGGGGATCTCTTTGCACTATGAGCAGCAAACAATTTATTGGTTCTCATACTCCCGATCTGCTTTCTCTATGGAATCACAAAATTCTAGTAGAAGGCCAAGTCATGAATCTAATTTTGTTGATTGCTAAAGGCGAGAATCACCATAGCTAGTCCATGTAGTCCTCCACCACTACCCCAGATTGATAAGTTGTTAACAATTTTCCTCATTATTTCAAAGAATAAGAAGCCAACCAAATATTTTTATCATGTTAATGATGTTTTAATTTACATTATCACAATTTTTTAGCGAAATAATAATGGTTGTGGTCCATTCCTAATGACAAATAAGGTACCCCTTTAATTGCAAGTTTCATCATGATAGTTATTGAATTGTTTGGAAATCTATGAAACCCCCCTCACATTTTTCAATGAAGGTTCGATCTGAATGTTAGGGAGCTACACATTATAGAAATTCAATATGATGTGCCAAAAACGTTACAAACATCCCAAAAATAGAAACCACTTATTATATGTCAATTAAATCTACATGGAACCAACAAGCAATATGGTAAAATATAGAATTACAAATCCCTTCAATTAGTAAAAAAAAAAAAATATGAAGAAAGCACCCAGAGGACTAGAAATAACAATATAGTAGAGAAAAAAAATAGTATCTCAGCAGCATAATTGCAAGTCATAAATTAATATCATATATTCCAATTTCAGCACTAAAAGCAAACTCAAAATAACATAAAAGCAGAGACAACATTGTTTTACATGTAAGTAAACATTGTTAATGGAAATATGAAACATGGATTGGCATAATCATGTCTTTATCAATGAAATTTCATCAGACCATTGAAAAATTGTGCGCTAACAATATTTAAATAAGTTAAAGGAAAAAATTGACCTGTATTGTACAGTTTATGGGACATAAATCAATATGTAGAAATATTCACTTGGTTTTTATAATTGGGTAGAGGAATGACTGAAAATGACCTTGTATGTCTTATCGTTTTAGAGCTCAATTTTTTAGGAAGGATTTAAGTATCCACATTTCAAGAATCACTCGAAGAGGTTGATAAAGAATATACGAAGACAAAAAACTAACCAGTGGTGTAATAAATGGATTTCTTGGGAGGTAGATTGGCATATGGACTTTTGGTAGCTACAACTTTTCCAAATAAGTGAATGTATTTGAAAACCGAACCTCTAGTTTATTTTGGTTTAGACAAGGTCTAGAATTTGAAAAGTGAATTCCCTCTTTCTTCCTCTTACATGTCCAATGATCGAAATTTGGATTGAGGGAAAAAAATTTCCAAAATAAAAATTTTGCATTTTATTTGTTGTACACATGAGTTTTTAAAAGCTAATTAACTCATAAATTTCTCACAAAATACACTTAAAGCTTGACACATAAACCCCTTCCCAATTGGCTAACTTTAGACGATCCTAAACACATTTTTATTTAACTGATGAGGGAGATAGCACAACAAAACTAGTTTGTCCATATTCAAATCAAGTTGGCATCAAAGTACAATTTAGCTCATTTTAGTCAAGGTTAGCTAGAAGAATTAGCTATTGGTTTTTGTATTTATGCAAGGAGAGTTTAGTTGTGTGCAAGTTTATGTGTGTGAAGAGAAAGTCAATATTGAGAGCTCAGTTCTAAAATCACGACAAAGAATATTTTTATGCATTACAGGTGTGATGGAAGCTTCTTCGAGTATCTCTTTTAATCAGTCTTCCTTAACAAAAATATTTGATAAATAGATGTTGCAGAATCTCTACATCATGAATTATATGGTGCAAGAGATGTATGAAGACAATAGGGAGAACATTATCCTTCAAGAGAAGTTGATTTCCAAGAACAAGGAGAAGCAAGAAATTCTTGAAAATTTGCATGAGATAGAGACTCAACTCCATATTGCAAATTAAAACCAAGCAAGGATGCATGACATGGAGATTCAACTCTATGATGTAAAGGAAGCCTTAGCCAAGTATGTGAATGAAAAAGAGGTATGCAATTCAAGTTTTTCTTCAATTTCCTCTCAAAGTGAATGTGTACTTGCTTTTGAGAGACACACTAGAGGAATAAGGTCCAAATTTTTTATGAAAATGGGCTATGAAAGTAAAGGGTTAAAGGCAAACACATGTACAAGGCATCTATTTGAGCAAAATGTTTTTGAGGAAAGGCCTAATTATTTGGGTCTTGGTTATGGAAAACATGATGGAGAATGCTCCAAAGCCAAGGAGGCACATGAAGCTGTTCCAAGAAGGAATTTCATTTCATGTTCATTACCTCAAGCTTGTGAAGTTTGTGTTTATGATGAATGGAAAAGTTTGACACCCAATTTGCAAGAAGATGTTAATAATCATGCAGCTAATGAGAATGTAAAAGAAGAGGATGTTGAGAGCTCTAAATTCATTGAATTCATTGCTAGTATTCCGAGGAGAGCCACTACCTCATCAAATTCACCTCCTTAAGAAGGCGACAAAGGTGAATGTTCAAGGTATAAATCTGCCTTTAATCAAATTTCTTTTGATTATGATAAACATGGTAAATATTCACATAAGATTTGGAAAAGTTTGCATATTCCTTTTGTGGTTTGAATAATGATAATGTTTGTAGATGTTGGAAGAAGATATCCATGCACATGAAACTTTCTAAATAAATGAGGCAAAAAGTAAAAGGCCCATTGGACAAGGAAAATGATGTTGAAAATAAGATGAAATGTTTTTGCACTCATTGCCATAAGAAAGGTCACCTTGTAGACAAGTGTTGGACTTTGTATCCAACAAGTCATCCACGACATTTGAAGAAGGTGGAAAGAGATATTGAAAATAATGGAAAAGAGGATTCCATAATCGATGAGGGTCAGGATGATTCACATGATGATGAAGTGCAACTGAAAGAAGCGCTATTGAAATGGTTTGGTAAGGGATGGTTAGATTTCTTATCCAATTAAGGCCTTGCATGTATTTTGATGTTTCATGAATTTCTTTGCAAATTCAAAGTATGGTGCATGTTGCATGAAGCAAGCTGTTGAAAGTAGAGTTATGTTGACACACTTAGATGCAACAAATATGGAAATTTGTACATGCTATTATTTGACTTGAGAGTCAGTTGTTTGAAAAGGCATGTTTTGTCAACCTGTGTTTGGTTGATGGTTTTGTACACCAATATGTAAGAGTACATGGAGATATTCACATGATGTGAATTTTTTTTCTGTGAAGGAGAAAAATGATATGTCAGCGAGCTATGTTTCTTGCATGATGTGTTTTTCAGTTTGATGGTTTTGTTTGTGACAAGACGTCACAAGATTTTGGGAAGGTCCACTCTTGAGCAAGAGCCTCATGATTACAACCTAATCATGAGAATCAAATGGGAGTGCATCCTTATTTTGAAAACAAACCTCTAGATAGGATTGTAAGCTACCTAGGAATCAAACCATTATTTTTAAATTTGAAATATCATGGTGTGTGTTTCAATGCCTAAATCCACAACCCTAACATAAATTGTTTTATTCTTTTTTTGCAGGATTTAGTTGGTTATATTAAAAGTCAGTTGAATTTAAAATTCTTGGCTTAGTGGCATGAACCAAACATATTGTGTATTAAATGAGAAATTTCGCTCTCCCAATCATTTCTAAATCACCCATATCACCAAGAAAACATGTTTAAGAACATACTTTGGTATGGGAAAGAACTTAGGTCCTTTGACTGTGCACATGTGATGTGAAAAATTGAAATTGACAATGCAAAAAAGTGAAATTATGAATGAAACCACGAAAACGAAAATCCCAAAAGTGGTAAATGATTTAAATAGACCTAATTAATTATTTACCAACATAAATTCTTCAACTTTTAGCAACTAAATGATAAGTAAAAAAATAAATAACTTTGTAATTATGGTTCGAAAGTTACATAATCTTAAGAAGCATTTTAAATTAATTCTATCTCATAAAAAGTATCCCCGGTAACTTAACAAATACTATCTCTTCCCATAAGGTTCAAGACCTCCCTTCCTTAGCACACAAGACATTTAAATACAATTAATATTTCAATATGTTAATTCCTATTAAAACAAATGAAAAGTTGTATAGATAGTTTCAAATATTATAAGAAGGTTTTTGATATGGTTGAGAGAATGTGGAAAATAGAATCCATAAACAAATTATTTTTCAAAACGTATTAATTTCAAAGTATCAACAAGGAATGTACAAGGGTGTTCAATGAATTAACGCTACTTAAATTCCATGATGTACATATTTCTTACTCATAATTTTAAAAAATTATTAAATAATGATCTAGATTGGATAATTATATTATTTGTCATATATTTTGATGCTTATAGAGTGAAAAAAATGAAAGAATCAACTTGTAGGGTCATTTTAATGGTGGGTGGAGAATTGGGGTCTAAAACCTTTTGGAGTCATTTTGAGGTATTAAATGACATTTCTTAGGGTCAAATGATTATCCCTTGTGCTGAAACCTTGACCATTGTTCTACACTTTTAAAGACATATCCAATGGTGCAAGAAAAACATCAAATGAAGTTCATTCAAAATTTATGCCTTTTGTAAATTGACCTATCATGTTGACCACCATGGTACAAGAGAATGTCATTTTAGCCCCATTACTCGTGCATAGCGAGCTAGCTACATGTGGAATTTTAACAAGACTCTAAAAGGTCTAAAATCACAAATCTCGTTAATGGTTGACAGAGTCAAATCTTACACCTAGTTGGCTATCACGCTATGTTAAATACTTGGCCACTAGGAGGAATAAGAGTTCCATTTTTTGTTATTGTATTTTGTTCCATAGTTGAAAATAAAACTAGGAGTGTGAAGTTAGAGAGAAAAATGTATGAAGTTAAGTATTTATAGCAACCTTACACGCCAAAAGTCTTAGCTAACTCTAGAGAGATATTGCCTCTTTCTTTGTACTTACATATTTTCCATACTAGAAAAGAGAGAGTAGAGCATGTTTACATTTTAGTGTTGTTTTTCTCCCATAAGGATTTCCTAGGGAAAAATGAGTAGAGCATCATTACTTTTTAGGGTTGCTTGTCTCCCATAAGGATTTCCTAGGAAAATAATTGTGTTTATTGTATAGATATGTATGTGTGTGTTTCATTATGTTCTCTATTTCTTACATTGTGTTTCATTATGTTTTCTATTTTACATTTGATTTTTTTATTCATTTAAATATAAAGTTAGTTATTAAAAGATCTAAAACTTAAATACAAATTAATCTTCATTATATATATTTCACTTATTTTATCAAATTTGTTGTGAGAAATGATTTCATTATAATAACTATAAAACTTGACTATTAAATAACAAAATTTTGTATTGATAAACATCTACACTTCTCAAACCTAAAAAAAATGCATATAACTTTTAGATACATTTAGACATGTGTTTTATTTTGGGCTTTCAAGTCCAGTTTGTAAGCAACAACCTAACACTTTGGGAGTTCAAGTCCACTTTGTAAGAAATAACCTAACACTTTGGAAGTTCAAAGCAGGTTTGTAACCTACCATTTTGTATTAGGTTATGCTAAATACTTTAGAAAATAGAAGTTTCGTTATCACTTGAGGTTATTCATTATTCTAAATAAAAATATGAATCCATGAATAATTATGGCATTATTCTTACTTTTTAGTTTATACATCTAATTTGATATTTTAAAATGTACTATGTCCCATTTTGGTTATTTTTTTTTTTCTTTCAAGATTTTGACCAAACTTAATAATTAGTGAATGATAGCAGTTGCATATACAAGACATATATTGTAAAACTTTTGTTTTGATTCTCATATTTTGTAGAGACAAGTCCAGCTGAACTGTGAAAAATCTATGTAATTGTACTTTCTTTTCTAATAAATAAGAAAGACTGTTTTTGAACTATTTGAAAAAAAAAAAAAAAACTAACACTTCTTGTATTAGGTTTTCTGAAATTATTGAAATAATGAAGTCTATTGCAGCAGCACCGGTTAATGGTGCTCAACAGCAACACCGGTTATGTGGAATTTTTAAACTGAAAAAACAACTAGAAATAAACCAATAAACAACTAAAAAAACAATCTGAAGCATAAAGACTCAATGCAACTGAATGCAACTAAGATCATTATCACCATTCATGAATGGGATAATCACAGGTTCCTCAAACAAAAAACAAAACGGGTCAAACAAGCTTTAAAGAATATCCTGCATCGAGATCAAAGTAATACTTTTGTTTTGATTCTCATATTTTGTGGAGACAAGTCCAGCTGAACTGTGAAAGATCTATGTAATTGTACTTTATTTTCTAATAAATAAGAAAGACTGTTTTTTCTATTTGAAAAAAAAAACTAACACTTCTTGTATTAGGTTTTCTGAAATTATTGAAATAATGAAGCCTATTGCAGCAACAACGGTTAATGGTGTTCAGCAGCAGCACCAGTTATTGCAGCAACATCGGTTATGTGGAATTTTTAAACTAAAAAAACAACTAGATATAAACCAATAAATAAATAAAAAAACAATCTGAAGCTTAAAGACTCAATGCAACTGAACGCAACTAAGATCATTATCACCATTCCTGAATGGGATAATCACAGGTTCCTCAAACAAACAACAAAACGGGTCTGTTGGGCTTGGGTAGGGTTCAAATAATTTAGCAAAACTGCTGAGCCTCAATATTCTCCTGATGTTCGTAGTGGAGAAAGGTTGAAGGAAGATTAACTTCTACGGGGACTCAATGAATGTGATAAATTGGATCAATGGTATACAGCAGTGCAGAGTTCACCAACTACAAAACCTGTTACTCTCTATCCGGGAGATCCTTCTTTCTTATGATTCTTTCTCCTGTTAGCATATATATAGATAAAATAATGATGAGGCTGATCGGGCTTCCAAGAGAGGGCTTCAGCAGGCTGAGGGTATCTGGAGGATCAAAGAACATCAGGATGGTGATACTAGAAAATATTTTCATCCATCCTTATTTGATTGAGATGCCTCTATTTTTTTTCAAGTTTGCATGACTTTGTTAATGTCTAAAGGCTGCTTACTCCTGATGCGTTTTTTCCTTAAAACTGATGTTCGAAGTTGGATGCGGTTTTCGCTGACCTCTATTGGGCTATTCTTGCTCGGCGGGCTGCTGCAGCAGACTTGTATTAAATTTTTTCTGATATACTTGGATATAGGGACAATCCCCTGGGCGGTGGGTTCTTAATGGTTTTTCTCATGCGTTTATCCGTTGGAGCCTCCATAAGGTGATTTTTGATTGGGCTGTGCCATGGAAGGTCTTGGTATCGATCCTTGGGATCGATAGATCAACATACTTCAAGAGTTTTTTATCAGACTTCTTCTAGGACTGTTTAAAAAGTTGACAGCAGTAGACCTATTTT